>JBAKGM010000081.1:18472442-18505421 GCA_037177215.1 Asparagus racemosus | reverse complement strand
GGAATTTAGATTTTCTTCAATCATGTTAACTGATCCATTTCCCTTTGAGGCAGGTTTGACAGGTTCCTTCTTCCGATAAAAGCAGTTTGGAGCCAGGTGGTTGATTCTACCACAAACATAGTAGAACTGTCCATCACACTTATGGTTGGAAGTACTAGGATTGGATTTAGAAGATGATTTGTGGAATGATTGCTGGTTTTTCTTGAATTTCTTCCCTTTGGGTTTGAAGTTCTTAGGCCGAGACCTATCCTCTACCAAGTTCACTTTGGCTTTCATTTCTAACTTGGTTTTGGAATTTTGTCTATGCTGGTCTTCAACACGAATAACCTTAAGGGCTTCAGTTAAGGTTAGATCTCTTTGTTTGTGTAGAAGATCTCCAGCAAATCTAGACAACAAAGGAGGGAGTTTGTCAATCAAACAGGAAACTTTATAGTTATCAGTAAAAGTGTTTCCTTTTGATTGGAGGTGACGGATGAAATCTTGAAATTCATAAATTTGTTCATTAATAGGTTTGTCATAGACCATTGTGAACTTTTTGAAGGATGAGGAAGTAAAGCGCAGAATTCCGGCATCATCGTAGCCATATTCTACTTCAAGGGCTTTCCATAGGTCTTTAGCACTTTTGAACTCATAGTATATGTCATAAAGGTTGTCCGCAAGTGCAATAAGAATTCTATGGTAATAATGATAGCTGATTTCTTCTAGTTTCATAGAGCTAGAAATGGAGCTAGCACCAAAACCAGAAGCGGAAGGATAAGATTCAGGTTGAGGACCATAAACAAGAGAGTTGGAGGGTTGAGATCCACTAGATGAAGGTTCAGGAGTATCTATAGCAGATATGAGACCTAAAGTAGTGAGCTACTATTTCATCTAATTAGCCCACCATTTATAGTTAACACCGGTAAACTTCCCAGGTTTGACACTTTTGGAATAGTCGGAGTTTGCCATAAGTCCGATTTAAGATTACTAGTCTCTGTATTGAGATCTGGTTGGGTAAGGAGTTTTGTCAATTTCAATGAAATGTTTTGTAACTATAATTAACAATTATAGTTATTTAATAGAGACAATAATAGATTAAAGTAATAGTTAATTATTAAAGTAAATGAATAATTTTTTTATAACTATAATTAACACAGAACTAATAGAAAATTATGTATTAATTAAAACAATTAATTTCATATTTAAATTAACAGCAATAATATGATTCTATCTTCTGGATTGCTTTCAAAAATTAAAAGGTAATTAACATAAATTTAAAATTAAAAGATTAGAATTCCACGCCTGATCGGGTGGAGTCGTGATATCACTGACCTAGAAGATAGAAGACTTGCTTATCACCCTGGCGCAGTCGATCCTCTTCCCCTAGCGGTAAAAGCCTCCAGAAGATGGCCAGACTCTGTACTCGGGTGAGACTCCAAAGCTTCTGCTCAGATGAAAAAGGTTGTCCAAAATAATAACAAAATTATAAACCAAAATAACTTTTAAATAGAGGGGAGAAGAGGAAGAAGGGTTTTTTTTTCTTTCTTTCTTTTTTCTTCTTGTCGTGTCCTTCCCGAATGGAGTAAAGATGTATATATAGTGTTGAGAAAGAGCCGTTACAAATCTCCATAATAAATTCGCAGCTGTTACAAATCTCTGTAATAAACTTCATGACCGTTACACATGTTTTCCATGTGTAAAACGTGCAAAAGAAGGTATGGAAAATAAAAAGGCGTGCGCGTACGGTGCGGCGAGGCGTGGCGCGAGCGTGCGGTCAGAGGCGTGGCGCGCGCATGTGTGATAGACAAAGCCCAAACAAGATGGAGATCCAAAGCACTCAAACCTATAATAGGATGAGAATCAATTTAAACCACTTACTATTCAACTCACTAAGCAATGTGGGACTATCACAAGACTAAATATTGCCTTTTCATAAACAACTTATCCAACAACATGCATATGCAAAAATAGACACTTAAACTAAATTATTGTTAATAAAGAAAAGTAGGGATAAATTGCCATGACTTTCAGTGATGTGACAGGACTCAAACAGAACTTGATGCGGATGCTCCATTGAGAAGCATGTCATCATCGCAATGATCGAACAACTTCTGCTTGTAGAATGGCATTAGGAAGATAGGGGCTTGATCCTTGCTAAAGACCCTCCGATGCAAGTTTTCGATTACACGGTGAATATAAAGACTCCAATGTAGAAGATGATATGCAAGTCATACGAAGGTCATACCTCATGTAAGCCCCAAAAATGGCAATATTTAATTTTATAGAGGCTAGTTACATATTGTTGATATAAATGAATAGATGGAGGATTTACTTACAAATGTCCTTTGAATAGGTACTAATTATATGGTTGGATTCTGTAGATGAAATTTGTGCTTAATTAGTAATATGTGAGTGTAACGTAGTTGCTTAAAATTTTGCTAATTTCATCTTATTTAACATATAATATGTGAAAATCACCTATCTCGACAAAACGGAGCTATCTGCATTTTCAGAATTTTACAATTCTAATCGGTCGGCTAACCGATTGGCCAATCGGTCGACCAACCGATTGGTTTGTAACAAACTTGTTTAGTTAAGATTCAATCCTTGGAGCCTAAGTAAAATCCTAGGGTTCTCCTTCACTGTTGTAGGCTATAACTAAGGGTAGAGGGTGAGGGGTTTGAGTACGAAATATTTTGTAAAAACTCTATATGGAGAGGAGAGTTACTCTTAATTGAGAAGACCTTCTAAAATTATAACTCTTTGTTGCAATTAATAAAAAAATATTTTCACAC
Organism: Asparagus racemosus; assembly: GCA_037177215.1. Classification (NCBI taxonomy): domain Eukaryota; kingdom Viridiplantae; phylum Streptophyta; class Magnoliopsida; order Asparagales; family Asparagaceae; genus Asparagus; species Asparagus racemosus. The sequence goes on along the minus strand of JBAKGM010000081.1, from coordinate 18,502,647 downwards.
ATTCATATTTTCTTTTCTTCTCTTTGTCTGATGATGGAAAAAGGATGAAGATGAAGAGAAGATGAAAATAAGGGTTTGTTCTTTTATTTTCTTGTAATTAATTCTTTTCATGCTTGCTTATTGTCTGTTAGAGTAGATTTATTTTCATGTCTTTAATTTCTTGCATTACTTCCTTACATTTATTTGGTAGTATAGATTTATTTTCTTACATTTAGTTTCAAGAGGCTAGAACCCTCTTTCATAATTTGTAGATTATTCTCTTAAGCTTAAAATGATCATGTTTAGGATAATCAATTAGAGAACTAATTGGTAGAAAAAGAATTTGATAATCTATGCTTATCTTGAATGGCTTGATAGGTTATGCTTATGAATTCTAGATAAGTTTTTTTATTATATTAGATCAAGTAACCATTGATTCTTATAGTTTTCCCATAATTTCTCGCTTAGACCTTATGTCTAACCCCGTTTGTAGACCCCTTCTTCAAGTAACGAAGTGAGTTCGACTGTTGTGGGCCAAGTTTACTTGAATAAGTAGGTGATGAGGAAGTAGCTAGAGTCATGTAGTGCTAATATGAACAGTATTAGATGAATTATTTATTTGATATAGTAGATTTTTCGTAGATATTCTTAAGACATATTATCTAATTTTGATGGACGTGTTTGAGCCAAGACATTTGTAGTTTCTCTGATTATTGAAGCTATCTATCTACTAGATGTGATATTTGGACAAATGTTGTGTCTCTATTTGTTTCCGCTTGATTATTTCTGTGACGTTGGTGTTGTTGTGATGAGACGTATACTTTTTACGTATATTTGAATTGTGAGTGGTTGTGGATGTATATTTCAACACGGGTTATAGGGCATTTATGGAGTGCTTCATATATGATTCCGTAAATTTCTGTCCACCAAGTCATTCCCGGGAGCAGGGCCTGACACAAACCAAATTAATACAACCCTTAATGGATGATTTTTTTCAATTTAGAAAGACTAGCATATCGTCAGCATACGAGCTTGAGCCCTCGTTAAGACTTGAAACTTGCCCATAGACCTTATATCCATCATGCATTTAAGATTTCTAGAAAATACATCCTCTGCTAGAATAAACAATGATGGAGAGAGGGGATCTCTTGTTTGAGCCCACGAGTAGGGTGAAAAAAAATGCGGAAGACACCATTTCAACAATTGGATATGCGTGTATAAATCATATCACACCATACCTTAGAAACCAATTTTTTGCAAAATGACAAGCAAAAAAGTCCACTCTCAACGATCATACGCTTTTGACGCGTCAACCTTAAAAATAACATTACCCCCACAAGATTTGTTACCTGTATCATGCGTCATCTCACTGGCCAAAGGGATATTTTCATGGATACTACACCTATAACAAAATCTGATTGTTCTGGAGAAATGAGCTTTGGCAAGACAGATCCAAGTCCATCCGACAAAATGTGAGCAATAATTTTATTAGTGAGCGTGCACAAGCTTATCGGTCTAAGATTAGAGAAAACTTCATGTGAAGTTGTTTTGGGAATGAGCACCATAATAGTTGAGGTGTAAGGGCGAGAAAGACGAGCTCCAATGAAGAAATCATGGATTGCCTCGATAACATCAACTTTTATAGTTCTCCAACAATGCCTTAAAAAAATGGCCCATAGAACCATCCAAACCAGGTGAACTATCCGGATCAAGAGCTTCTATGCTGATAAAATTTCTTCCTCACTAGGCGGACGAAAAGAAAAAGAGTTATCTTCCTCCCCAATAATACTCGGTATTCAGATGAGCAAATCATTGTTATCTATAGGTCTTGATGATGAGAACTTACAAGTGAATCACATTACAAATTAAAATTGATTCTCAATAGTTTAACATGAACACCGCTCTGATACCAATTGTTAGATCAAGAAAAGATGAACTTTTCTTTAAGAGATGAAACAGTAATCAATCTCAAGATTATTCGTGTCATACTATTGAGATAATTAAGAAGATGCGGAACCATATCTGAATTCATGGAGTAGGATGTGATTCTTGAGTTTTGAGATGTAGATCTTCCAAATCTTCTACGTATATCATACTTAGAGAAACCCTGAATCTTTCTCTATAACTTTCTGAAGATGAGATATCATAAAGAACTTGTACGTAGAGATTTGGGGAACCACAACCCTATTTATAACTGAATCTAATTATTCAAAATTATTAATTCAACCTATCATATAATTAACAATTATATTTTAGTCTCTAGACATTGGATGCCCATACTTTAGTTATGCATTAAAAGCCCAAACCCTAAATTAGATCACTTTAATGGGCTAACCTTAATTGATAGCACATAATACATATTTATTTAATATATTAGCCCATATATTCCATATAAATCTAACAGTAGACGCTATGAACTGGTCAAGCGACTCCTAGAAGCTCTCAAATGTCAAGAAAAAGAAATTTAAGTGAAATTAAATATTGTTACCATCCAAACATTTTTTTGTTAACTAAGCCACATTTTGGATTTCATCACATAAACTTTACTATGTCCAAATTTTGATTCCATAAACTTTCATTTTGATTATTCCTAAGTCTAATATGTCGAGATGAACAATACAGTTAGTTTCATCACAAACCACAAATAAATTATGAATTATTGATTTAAAATAAATTTATTCTTTTATTTATTTTATGTAATGCATAATTGACCTTATAATCAATTGGTTCATACTTATATACTGCATACATCCTCAACACCACAAATATTGATTGGTAACACTGAAAAGGATTCGTCAGTGTTAAAGGGGAAATTGATAAATATTGACTAATTGGCATACATCTAGATTATGTGAGGCTTATGGCACAAATTGTTATTGTTATTGTTATCATTTTATCATGGATGGAAACATAAGTTGGTATCAGCAGGTAAAGTGATCACTGAGAAAATTGCATTTCATACATTGATAATTATTTTTTACCATTAGTTGGATCCAAACTTCTCCTGTTACTAAAGGTTTATCACTATGCTAAATTTAGTATACAATATATTAGTGATCTCACTAGGCTAGCGTAGCTCATCCTTTTATCAATCCACCTTTTTTAGATAAGAGGGAGCATAAGTAGAGGATTATTGCAGAAAAACTTTACGAATAGTTCTTATAAATAGGCTTGCAAACAAAGCTTTAGAAAGGGAAGCGTGTTATGTAATACATATGTGAAATAGCAATAAAAGAAAAAGCTGGTTGTTTATATTGCAAAATTTAAGTGTATCACGCTCCAAATTTAGGTTTTAATTACTACATGTCTAAGTTTGGGGTGTGATAGCCTGCGTCTCATGAGCATTTGAATAAGTACGGAAGTTCAGTTATTGTACGGAGAGTAATTTACTACTTTAATATTAATATTCGAAGTTGTTTGATTTTTAATTATTAATATAGACTTGAGTCGCTTCCTTATTTTCCAATCTATGAAAAATCAAATATAACCATGTGCGACACACGTGCACTATAGTTGCAAAGCAACAATATGGTATTTAAGTGCAATTAAGCCGTTCTTTTTGCAAACGGAACCAAAGCAGAGTGAACCCGACCCAATGCCGCTCCGTTCTTAATGTTCCCCTCGTTACTGGGCTCGCGGGTTCCCTTACCGACTGTCCGAGAATTCGTTGGCGACGATGCGGAACCCATTTCGGTCCGTAGAATCCAAAGGCTAGAATCTTACCAAGCCGAAGGAAAGAAACCACCAACCATGGAATCAAACAGCAGCGGCGCCGCTGCCGGCGGAAAGCGGAGAGACAGCGCTGCTCCCATTCGTTCCATCGGAACCGATCTCCTCTGCGCCATCTTCTCTCTCCTCGATCCCGTGGACCTCATCCGCTGCTCCATCGTCTGCAAATCATGGTCTTTTTCTTAAATTTTTTCTTAAATCACTAGTCTGTTGCTGATATTAATAATAATAATTGTACAGTTTACGTTTGACTTTTTGTGTTTCTTTTTATAGGAATGGTATAATTTTCTCATCTACTCTGATGCGGGATCTGTATTACTCAAGGGGAGACCTTAGTGCTTCGGTTCCTTCGCAGACGTCGATGAAGAGGTTTCTTGAAGATTTAGCGATGGAGCAGCATAGGTTGGGGTTTCTAGCTTCTTCTGCTCAAATTCGTCAATGGAATGCTCATTCTGCCAGGTAAAATTTACTTTTTTTCGCACCCTCGTTTCTTGGCTATTTTCATATTTATGATTTATATGCAACATGTGATTTCTAGGGAAGTTCAACATTCTAAAGTTAACACTTGTGATAAGAAACGAGTGTATCCGAGGAAAGCTATATGTTGCTCCTTGAGGATGAAAATGAGAGGATCGCTTTTAGATGGTTTTGCCTTGCACAATAGAGATCGTTAAATAGATCAATTTGGATAAGTGGTAAACTCATGAGTAATGGAGAAATAAGGAGCAGACTTGGTTGGAAGTTGTTAAGAAGGATATGACAGTGAATAATGATTAACTTAGTGGGGGGAGATTGCTCTCGACATTACTAAGTGGAAGAGTAGGATTCAATTTCATGTAGCCGAGCACAAAAATATTGGGATAAAAGGCTTTGTTGTTGTTTGGCCTTGTAGTGCTCTCTGCTCTGTCATTGGTTATAGGATGTTCTCCCCCATGTCCTTTTGAGGCATGTTTTAATATCCTCATTGATAATGGGAGTTCATTGACTGCAGTACAAAACTTTCACTTAATGGTTAAGAAATTCCATCTTTATTTGATTCGTCATTCCTATATAATAAGTTGCTATGAATGAGTTTCATTTATTCAAATTGATATTCAAATAGTCACCGAAATTTAATAAAACAATGTATAAATTAGTTACTTTTCTCAAAAGTTTGAGATAAATAACATTTGCAAATCTGTGAGCATCAGTTGTGGATGATCAAACTCGTAGTAGCTATGCTTCAGGTACCAACTCTCCAAAGGAGAAAGTATCCTCTATATAATAGTTCCCAAATTATTTGAAAGGTCCAAACCTATGTTTTTGCCAACCAATTCACACTTGGTGCACATACAGTGTTATATGCTTTTCTTACTTGATAGCCACTAGATTGTTTAAATGCCATCTCATAGGAACCCCAAACTGACAACAGTCTGAATGACTATACCCATCTTCCTTATATCTAATTTTCAACCTTGCACCAAGCACAAAGAGAATGGACACGCCATGCAAACTTATATTTCAGGAAGACATGTTGTAAAGCAATTCTCTTCACGAGTTTGAATTGACCAGATAGAAACTGCATATACCTTGAGAGGGGAAACATATACCCAAGTTCGAAGAAAATCATGTCATTTTGGGGTTAACCGCAACTGCTTGAAATTCAACATTTTTTTCTTATTAAATTTTAGCACCTAACGATATTTACTATTCCCCTTTGACATCCAGAATGTGGTCATGCTTTACTAGAGAAGAAACTCAAGTTTATGAACAAATTGAATACTTGGATTGATATGTTGGTATATGTATAAAGAAGTCACACGATTATGTAGTGTCAAGATTGTCAGGTAGTAGTGATTGACTCTAACTATGTACTAGGATGGATTTTTTGCAGTTGGCAGAGCATGTTTTTATGAGAGGACGACTACAGATTAGAAGCAGAAAGCAACATACCTAAACCTTTTATCTCTTTTATTTAGGACTTGCATATTTTATCCACCTTACACATTCAAAGGACCTTGTTGATTCTGCTGAATGCCCAATAATCTATTATATTTTGGCAAAAAGCTTTTAAATATGTAAACATATATGACATTGTAAGGAAAGCAACTTCATTTTAATGGTATGGACGAGCTTAGCTCAGGATTTGATTTACAATATGAGGCATTCCAAGGCATTTCTTTTTTAATTGGACTGGTGTTATCTTTCCAGGTTCTAATTTTTTAATAAAAGAACCAGATTAAAAAAAAATGATTGTAACAACATATTGATCTCTGCAAACAAACATTTATTTCGTCATAGAAATCTGGTAGCTGATGTGTCTCTTATCCATCTATATTTGATCTAATTGTGAAAATAAATTTAATAAGTAGGGCTCATCAGTTAGCCCATGTATGATTTGTCTATTTTATTCTTCAAATTAAAAACTCAAAGGCAGGTCTCATAATTTTTTTTTCAGTTATCTAGTGAATAGGACACCTTCTCCTATCTTTTCTCTGTTCAATTTAGATGGGTAAAATCTGAAAAACCAGTACTGAATCATTTAATTTTCAGCTTGGATTGGCTCCAAAATCTCAAACCTGAGAGTAGTTTCTGTACATATTGTCCATCATGATTCACACATGGATTTCAGGGTTTGCATAAAAACATATGAATGTTGTTTTAGCTTAGTTTCATGATGTTTTTTAATCCCAATGATCTGTAAGGTAAACTAATCTCAGGGTTATTTTGCATCAAATTCAGTCCCTTGATGAAAACTTTCTGTTGCATTTATTTATAAAATTATAGGCAAAGGAATTTGCCTTCTTTCGTCTTGTACTAATTTATTTTCTCACTCTAGGATTAATGTATGTCGTATGAAGCGAGGATTAATACTCACAGGAGCAGAGGATAAAGTAAGGCTGTCTTTCAATAACATATTTAGCTAGGAACATTTTCAATATATAAGACATAGGAAAGTATCAGAAAGCAGGTATATTATGTCGATACGGGTTGTACGTAGCAGTTATATTTTGCTGTCATAATGTCAGATTGTTCAGCACAAGATGATTGATGAAGAAGCTCAAGTGCTTGTCATTGCCTTTATTGACTTAAACTCATTTATTGAATTTAGATAGTATATGTTTAATGCAAAATAACCTCTACGACATTCTACTTGCTGATTTATTGTCGATCACTGAAAATGGGTATCAGGATATAAAAGTAACTTTTTTGGATTCTTATGGTACAGTAAACATGATAGTTTCATGTAACTGGTTAAAATATTCTCATATGTGATTTGCAGTTCTTTTAAGCATTATTTGTCTGTTCTTTCTTCGTGTCGGAGAAATACATAGCTGTAAGATGTTGTAATTTGTCATCAGTGCTGTTTGAGTAAGGAATTTTCAAATAATTTGGTGTTCTTTTTCCAGTGGACACTCCATAGGTAACGTAGTTGTTCCATGGTATCTCCTAAGGACATGTACTCGAAGTTTTGTAGTATTCATACTTATGGTTCTCCAATAGTCTATTCCTAACACATCCTGTAATTTCTTCCTCATATGTAGGTCCTGCGGCTATGGTCAGCAGAAAGTTTCAATTGGTTGGATGAGTATGCTGTACCAGACATGAATCCATTAGTAGATTATGATTTTGATGAGGGCAAGGTAAAGCTTATATGACAAATTGAAATTTTATTATTTTCTTCTACATATGTACTGGATTACATCTGCAGCATGTAATTGACTTTGATTTGAGTTACATATGCAACCTGTCCTTATATAAACTTCTTGTCAAATAAAATTTCTAATGAATCAGAAATTTTATGAAAATATAACATGGCAGCCCATGTTCTAACATTATACATGCATATTATCATTGTGTTACCCAGCTTTGTTCCTTCAGCTTAAACAAGGGTTGCATGCATTATACAGTTTGCTTGTGTTTTATCTTCACATGCACCTCATAGTTTGATATCCTTAGCCTTGATAACGCTTCGTACAGTACATCTGGCTTATTATGTGACAGGAGAATGACTTACATGCAAAAGTTTGCTTTGCATAATTTATAGTTCCACTGCATCTGCATGGAACCACTGCTGCAAGGACTCCAAGAGGACATGTTCAGAAGTATGGGATATAAATACATTATCATAAATGGAATAATTTAAAATTTCACATTTATCTTGCTCAACCATGAAAATTATTTAAATAATGAGAGGTCTGGTCTGAAAACCTACTTTAGATATGTCATTTTTACTATTTAGAAAAGAAAGTTGCTGATGCATGCCAGAAGTTGTAAAAAAAACCCTTTTGAGTTCTATCTCTCTCAGACTAATTTTTGTTTATAGATGAAGATGAACAGTGCATATAATCCCTTCATTCTATGGAATGACAAAACATGAAGTTTTCAGGAAACCTGTTGTAAGTAATTCTCAGGGAAAAATTTCCCTGTATATGTAGAATATTAAATAAAAATTTTACTACAAAAAAAGAAAAGAGGCATCATTGTCTGAGGATAACAAGCGTAAAAATTACAAGGAGCAAAATGCTCAAACTCACTCCTCTATGCTGTGTTCATATCCACAATTTCAGTTTTACTACTGGGTTCGTGATCAAATGCAAAAACTCCAACAACAAGCTTGGGCGCAATTCTGGCAGCTAGATCTATAAGGGAACAGTTTGCGAACTTTGTAAATGATCTGAAAATTCAGAAGCCACTTGAAAGTTCTGAAGAGAAATCCTTTGTTAATAAAGTTTCTTTCATCTAAACCTTCATCATAGAATTGCTTTAGGAGGTGTCTTGGATCCATTACAAACTGTTGACAGAATCATCAAAAGTTTGGAAGCTGCATCATGATTTGTTTTACCTCATTAAGATAAGATCTAGTATAAGAACTCTAGTAAGAAAAAAGTGATTTGGAAATGTACAAAAGATCTGGCAATGTGTTAAGAGAAATAATATAGTGTTTTTCTCCTTCAAGGTTAATTCCACTTTTGCCTTCGCCCTGAATCTCTGCAGGAAGAATGTCTTATTGAGAGGAGCAGATTAGGATCTATGACAGGGAGACACAAGACTCCATGAGCCATCCATGGCTGATCTTTTATATCTATTATGCTTTTTGAATAATCACCAGATATAGGTATTTACGTCAAATACTATGTTGTTTCATATTTTATATATACACAGTGCTTCTTAAAAATATAGCACCCAGCTATATGAGTGTTTTATATAAGCTGCATATAGCCGTAGCTAGAGCATTTATCAAAATATAAGAACTCATAGCTTTTCCTTTGGTGCATAAATAAATGCATAATGTGATGAATCGGCCAGTATTGGACTGGTTTTTCCCTCAGAAGCTGTTCACTATTACAGATCGCTAAATAATACGATATTTAACATATTAATACATTTTTTTCTCAGAGTATGGTGTGTGTATGTATGTTGAACAAAATTTATCTTTTTATGCAAATTTGGCATGCCTTAATTTAGATCATTCCTTGTCAGTTATTAGAATCAAGAGATCATATTTTTTGTCACAATATTCACAAAAATAAAATGCTTTGGCTCAATAACATCTCGATTTAGAGGTATGTTGTCACCCACTTGATGCACCTAATTCATTGTTAAAATTTAAGATTGTAGGTCTTTCTAGTGATCAAATGTGCATATTGAGGCGTAATGGGAAAAGAAGTATATTACAATCTTGTGAAGCTAGCTCAACACGTGGTTTGTGCATGCGGTAGGTTGTTGTCATATATTTATACATTCAACTTGATTTTAGCTTCTACTGATGTATGTCTTTGGTACCACTATGTATTTGTTTCAGCTATTACCCACAACATAATATACTTATCAAGTTATATACTTATATGGATTTATACAGAAGGAATTAATCATAAGCTATATTTATTCCATTATCATAACTTAGTATCCTGCATGTTAGTATTTTTTTCTTTTGTCCATTGCCTGAATTTTGCATGAGACCTTTACTATTGCATTTCCAAAACTTGTACTGCCTTATCTTGTATATCAGCAGCCATTACAGGGTTTATTTACGCTTTGCTTTACCAAAGTTTACCCATCTTAAGGCTTAATTGCACCTAAATAACTACAGTTTACTAAAGTGTGCACTTATATACCCCACTTGTATTTGTTGCACTTAAATAACCTAATATTTTCTAAAATTATACATTTATGCCTTTTTTGGTGAATACATGTTTATATTTTCTGTTACCTAAAAGCGTGAATATTCTGTTGAAAACTTTTTGTATCTTTTACCCTCAACTTTTAACCCATGACACAGCTGTTACTTTTTCCTTCTTTCTTTTCACATTTCCTTTTCTAGTCGTACTTTATACTGAAAACATGGCTAGATAGAAACAATCGATGTTGTTGTATTCAAAAGGAAAAAAATGATCCATGAGATTTGAGTTTATTTAATAGAAAAAGAGAAAAATCCAGTTAATTAATTGTGAAACATAATTACTGAGCAGTTAATTTGTTGATGAATCAAAGAAGTTAGAGAAAGACAGTGTAGCTTATAGGGCTAAGGACTCAGTTTTTTAGATCTAATTTTTCTAAATTTTTTAAATAATATCACAAACTCTCTTACATACTTTTAATTGTTTTATGTTTTTACTCCTGCAGCTATATTGATCCAGAAGCTGTGGTTGGTTGCGATGACGGCAGAGTCCGCGTATTGGATATGTATACTGGGAGATGCTCTAGGATAATCAGGTGAAATAGTTGCGTTTTCTATTTATTTTCTAGACTCCACTTGAGATGATTTATTCTTTGTCTGTTTGCACATATATTCTCTGAGATTTAGTGGTTTTTAGTTATATACGTGTTGAAAAAAGTCTAATTACATGTATAACCTTCGAAAGAAAAAGAAACGAATTTTGTGTCTATACTCCTGTCGTCATCAATCATTCACTTCCTTTAGTTACAGGATTAATTTGAGTTTATTGTTAAGCATATATGCTAAACTTTTATTTAATTGTTTAAAAATTCAATTATCTAGTAGAATAAGCGTAAGCATATGACTCTGTGATTCTTTTTGCTCATGATTATCATTCTCCCAATGCTCACTAATTACATATTGTAAATCATGTTTTCAGAAAAACTAAACATTTTCATATTTAGCCTATGCAGCTCTGATTACAAGAAAAATGTCCATTAACGACGAAAAAATCTGTCATAATAGGCCTTAAATCTGACATTAATAGGCATTAATGATGGATAAGTGCTCCATCATTGTGGGTCGTCGTTAATGGTTTTGACGCTAATGACTTTCAACGACGGAAAAATGTGATCTGTCGTTAAAGCTTGACTATGACGGAGTTTATAGTCTGATGTTAATGTAACTGTAATTAAAGTTTTATGGTCGATCATTAATCTAAAATATAACGAGGGAAAATAGAAAATCAACAACATATACCTAATGTAAAGATAAATTTAATTAAATTTGACGCAACTGGCAGTTGACTCCGTCGTCAATATACATAAAGACAAATAGCAGACATCGTTAACAATATATTAATGGCAAGATGATGGCCATCACTAGTAACCTTAACATCAATATCTCAACCTGTTTAACGATTAAAATTGGCGTCATTAGTAAAAGCCCTTTGCAAACACATTAAGTTGCTGACAAATTTGTCTATAAGTGAACTTTTGTTAATTACCAAATAAAGGGTGAAAGTAAATAGAATGGATAAAGAACTTTTTATTAATCAAGAAATTTCTCAAGTACATACTTTCAATCCAAGCATACATGGACCTACATTTCAATACAACTTTACAACCGAATACTTTCAATCCAAGCATACATGGACCTACATTTCAATACAACTTTACAACAGAAAAAATTTAAAGGAGATAGCACTCAAGTTCTCATAACAGCTTCTCGATTCTAAGACACCAATAAAAAAGACCATAAATCATAAGCCATTATGACCCAATATGCACATGGATTGAGCTCGATCACAAGTAGGAAAGGTATTTGTGGGGTGCCGAGAGTGTACCTGTATGAAAGCATGGAAACTCACTAATCTATCCCATAATTGCTTATATCTTAAGTTTTTGTTGAAACAGACATACCTGATGTACATACAAATATAAAAACATAGATAATTTTCAAGAGAAGAATACAAATAAACAACAAACAAAGAAAAAAATCCCAAGCAAAAAAAAAAAAAAGGATGAAAAAATTTTCACAGTAAACAACACGGGCAACAAGGAACTAGCATAGTTTTTTACACACGAAGTTTAATAGAATTAATTTTTGTAAAAATAACTTTTCTTTATTCCCTTCAACTTGGATCGGTTGGCAAGAAGGACATGCCAACTGCATACTGCCCAAGAGGTGGCAATCCAAAACCCAAATCTTTTGTCACCTACAACCCATAGACAAAATATAGGGTATTCAATCATTTGGAGCTTTCAGATGTGTGAGCTTGGTAGAGTTGTCCATTTCTCTACGGCTGGGGGGAGTATAGCTTTTTGGCTACTTATCTCTTTGCTGCAGTGTGTACATGTGCAGATGGTTGCATAGTTTTGCTTTCAAACACATAGAAGATAGGTAGGAGTTCTTGAGTCATTCAATTGTACAGTGGAGTCTTTTCTGTCTCTCTGATAAGTAAAGTTTGTGCTTATCAGTTTTTAGTTTGTTTGAGGAAAGTAAATGTGTTATTATCATCATTTTGGTACTGAATAAAAATATATCCATTTCATACCAAAAACCCCATAGATAACATGTTACACAATTAGCAACCAAAATAACACTGCTAAAATTAGCTAAAGAGACAACAAATAAGACATCAACTAGAAGAAAAGGCCACCTCTTTATAGAAGTTATGCAGAAGAGTAACAAGGATGCAAGCTTCATCACCGGTGTTCACCTCACCACCACATGCACCTCAATGGGTCATCCAAACTAACATCTCAATTGCATCAGTCATCAGCAAAATTCAACGAGAAGCATTAAGTTTTAAAAGGAAAAAAATAGCCAACACAACATTTATTACTAGCAAATACACCATGAAATCAACATACTTAATTACATATTTATCAAACACAGTCACGTGGCAAACACACAAATGTCCAATACTTTGATTTGCCTCTTCCATTAGATAAAGCACAAAAGGTATTACAAAAAAGTAGATTTTTCAAAGTTAAGAGTTCAACACAAATTTTCTTCTTTACTACATGCATATTAAAATACAATACAAGTTATAAATGAAAAATTAGCAAAATTAGCAATAAAGACTACTCTTTCAGTTTTCATCATATTCAAGTTTCGTAGAGCTTGTGGATCTGGTGTTACTTGGAGAAAGTACTTTTTTTCATCCATCCTATTCATAGTTCATCCACACAACCTGTCGTAATGACCTAACTCGTACCATAAGCACAAAACATTGCAGTTGGTAGATAATCAAATTAAATCATTTAATAAACTTATAATCTATTTATTGTTGCGGAAAAATCCACTCTGTAAACATATCGAGTTAATGATGAGTAGGATTCATTTCTTGTTTATCCCTTGGGCAAGCAACTTCAACTTCTCCCTCTCCTTTTGTAGAGCAACTTCCATTTCCTCCCATCGAGTACAAAAGTCTGTATGTAACAGATAAATACTAATTGCTCAGCCAAAATAAATCCAAAATGAACCTGTGTCGAGTCGTTAAGCATCTATGAGAGCATAATAATTCAAAAAGTTCCAGTCTTGTTTCCAGTACTATCTAGACCTGTTTAGTCTAGAAATGGTTTCTAGATGATATGTAAACCCAAACGTTGAATTTGTGTCATGAAGTACATGATTAAGCTTCTAGAACATAAACAATGCACAAAAATTAGTTCCTAGCTTCTAGTACATAAACAATGCACAAAAATTAGTTCCTAAGGGTGGGCATATGAAGGTTCAGTCAATCATACAAGAAATATAGTAGAAGCAGGGAGCATCGACAAACTGAATGGAAGACAACAATAGTTTAGTAGACTTTACTCATAAATTTATTGAGCCAGAAGATTCATTCTAAGATCTGATTGCAAAAAAATTACTAGATTTTAATGTGAGCTAAAGTAAAAAAGAATTCAAAATGCTGTCTTTGTGAAGATATTAGCACATCTTACTATTCCATCCCCCTCCCCTCCCCCCCCCCAATGGCCTTAAGATACCTCCTACTAAGAAATAGAAGCTACTAATATGAATTTTTTTAAAAGATCTAACACTAATCAGTAAATTTTCTTAAAATATCAAAATAGTTTGGGAATTTAAACATATGCCAACAAGCCCTCTAGTCAGATAATTTAAGTTTCATGACCCAATTATATTCAAGTTTCAATGTACATATTTGGTTAGATACTACCTATATTAAACCAGACATACTCATGTGTGAGGTACTCTGAAAAGTTAAATTTCATTGTAAAATTATGACAGTGTCAAGTCCAAAGGAAACAAACTTATGGATAGTTTTTAAGGACCACCGAAATAGACTATATGGAGTCTTATACTATTAACTTCAACCGTATGAATTTCATGTCAAAAATACCAATTGCATTTCCACTGTTTATACATTAGAAAATTTGAAATAGTATCCCAAGAACATTAAGTATTGTTTTTGCCAAATCTAATAGCAAAGCAAGCAAAGTGAATGAAGATCAGCTTTACCTTCAAGTGTGTATCCGCAAACTTCCAAGAGATAAGCTCTCAATTTTAGCGCGAGTGAATGAAAATTAGCAATAGCTTCTTGTTAATCACTCTGCACCTGCATATCAAGACAAAATATGGGTTTAAATTTTGTACTTGGTGGAGGATAAGTTTCTAGTTTGACAATAACTTAAAGCACCGATGGAAGTAAATTTACATAGAATCTGAGCTTGGTCTTAACTACCTCTCTTTTTCTAACTATGACCAACTCAGGTTGGTTCATAATAATTTCCGTCATTATCATCAATAATAAGTAGAAACTAACCAATAATAGACAAAAAATCAAGTAATTGACAAAAAGGAGATGAATCTGAAGTGTGAAATTGATGTTAAACTAAAATATTTCAAAAAAATATCAAAAGAAAGCAAAATTTCAGGGATTTATTTTTGAATTTGAGTTGAAAATCCAAATCATAATAACCAAAAACATGAGAATTACGAGAGGGGAGGGGAAATCTGAAAAAGAAAAATTGCCTTGTCCCAATAGGATCTGCGCTTAATGATGGTAGATCATCGTTGCTTAGTGGTGGTTCCTTGTCATCGCCATCACCTGAGCGCCCTTCCAATAGGATCTTCGCTTAATGATGGGAGAGGGAGAGAGATCTATGGAAGGTTCTAAAGAGGGAGAGGGTTTTAAACAGATCAAGGGGGTTTTTTCCCCAAAGATCGTGTTTAAACGGTGAAAACAGGTTGGGTTTGTGTAGATTTCATGGGTCTCTTTTCTGCCTAGCAATTGAGTAGGGGGGAGTCAAAATTTGTTCCAAGCGTGGGTTCTTTTTCCCACGTTCAATTTTCAACTTATTTTTCTTTTTCAAAAATATATTAACATCATTAAGTACTAAACTATACCGTCGTTAGTGACTTTATTATGCCTCAAATAAGTGTCTAAAATAAAAAAATGGTTTACTTACAATGGAATTATATATTATTAACGACTAATTTTGTTTGTTGTAGTTAATCAACACATTAACGATAGATTTTTTACTAAGAGTAACGACGGAAAAAATATTCTCTTATGGTTGATGTAGTTACTAACAAGGGATGGTTGTTAATGATTTTTAATTACAAGAGTTCTTTTGGTCCGACATAAATTATGGTTGTTAATAAACCTTTTTCTTGTAGTGTATGCCCAATGCCTCCTTATCCATGATATAAGTCCCTTCCTCTAATCAAACACTTAAAATTTCATTTTCACCATCTATTGAACAACTTAATAACTTTAAGGAACTAAACAGTTTTCTAGTATATTTACTAGTAAATTCGATGTATTAAATATCAAAAATATCGGATGGCCAAAATTCATATCGGATTGCAGAAATTAGGGATATGTAAACAATATCGGGGTGTCATATCGGATTATGTTAATATGTAACATAACATTGTAATATGTAATCAAAACATATTTAATGTATTCTTAACATAAGAAATTACATTATGAATAGTGATATACGACGTTTAGAGATATTAGATACAGGTAGAGGTCAGACAAAGAGAGAGAAGACATGAGCGGAGGAGAGAGAGAGAGGAAGACAGAAAGAGAAGGGAGAGAGAAGTTGAGAGAGCGAAGAGAGGAAGAGAGAGGGGTCTCAGGAGAAGTTGAGAGAGAGGAGAACTGGAGAAGAGAAAGAGAGAGTGGAGAGAGAGAGGAGACTGAGATAGCCTAGCGTTTTTGAGCTGGAGTGTCGAACGAAGAGGGAGGAGAAATATGAGATTGATTAGGGATTTAGGTATTTAGGTTTGGGAATTTATTAAGTTTTCAGGTCTAGTGGGAACCAAAACCAAACTTAAAACCCTTTTCATTTGGATATTAGCCAATATCGGCCGATGTTTCCTCAATGAAATATTGGCTGATATTTCCGATATTTCTGAAAAAAGTGGTAAAAATTGGAAAACAATTTTTTTTCATAAATATCGTATCGGAAGGGCATATCAGTCAATATAGTGATATATCAGCCGATATTTAATACACTGAGTAAGTTATTGTTTATCCAGATTTAAGTAGAAGACTATGAATATTAAGTTATAACATGATGGGTACATGTGAAATTTAAAATTTTTAGAGATATATAAGGAGTTTTATTACTTTTTAAGGGCACACATGGGATTACAAACTTTTGTTGGATTAATGAGCAATAATCCTAACTTCCGAAAGGAATATATACAAAAATAACTTTATACTTTTTAGAATGTTTTAATGGTTAACCTTGTCAGCCAACCAGGTGTTCTAGATATTTTATTTTTCATGCCCTTCTTGAATGTAATTTTCTGTTTTTCTTCTAATTTTCTGATATCTTATTGTCTATGTAAATTGGTAAAATGTCTCACACGTTGTGATAACCATGATGACCACTGTTTAATGTAATATTGGTTTGGATATATAAAACTGCAGGATGCATGGTGGGCTACTTACTTGCATGGATTTAACTGAAGACCAATTGATTTTTGGAGGCTCCACGTTTGGAACTGTTTCTGTTGCAGACCTTTCAACTGGTGAACTACTAGCATCACTAAAATCATCATGTTCTCCCACAGGTGATCCTCATACGAATTCTACGACGCAATGTCAAGAGCAGTGTGTAACGCGTGAAAAGTAGAATTCTATTAGTAATTTCTGGCCCTTTTTCATTTTCTCTCTCTCTGTTATTGCTTCTGAAAATAATGAACCAAAAATAATAACTTTAGCATTGACTGACTATTGTGCTTTTAATACGCGTCTGGTTATCAAACCACATTGCACTTTTAGTTGGAAGTCTAAATCTTTATATCTTTATTTCAAGTTTATTTGCATGAGTTAAAAGGTGGTGAATCTAAAAGTTCATCCTTTGTTAATCTTCACTTGATGTCGCGTTGGCTTGATCAATCTTGTGTAAGTCTTAGAGCATGCTTCCCATTCCTGTAAGCTCAAACCATCCTCCAATATACATTGTTACGAAGTTAACATAAAAAATCGACAGTTCATCTTCTAAACATGTTCATATCCTAGTCTACATGTATCACTGAAATTGGCACTATAATAGTTTTAATGTAGTTGCTGTAATAGATTTTAAACAGAGTTGTTCGAGTCAAGATGAATTTTACGTTAACGTTCTTTTTGGTTTATCTGCAATAACATTGTTGATTTTGAATTCAACTGTTGTAAACAGGTATCAAGAGTTTGCACTTTAATATGCATTCTCATTTACTGTTTGCTGGATCAACTGCCGGATATGCTCACTGTTGGGATCTTAGGTCAGTATTAGCTTAATAGCCCTCGTCTCTTTTGCCAGATTGTTATTATTAATACTACTACCAACTTTGAGGTTTCCATTTGACTCAAAAAAATTGCTGCATTCTACATTATCCTTCCAGCCTACTCTAGATTTGTTGTTCCTATTTGTAACACTAATATCGGGCAATATGCTACAACAAGCTCATCAGGAAGATAGTGAAAACTAAATCAACTTGGGAAATTGATAGTTTGATACTGTAATCTAATGCAAAAATGGGATAATAAAAGGTGAATGGAAACTAGGATGGACTAAAAATCAATTTCTTCCTTTCATTTTAAATACCTACAACTGTTATTAAATTTCATCAATGGATTAACTTTCATATTTTCTCTTTACATACTTCCTCTATTAACCAAAGAGAGAAATCACTTTCATGATTAATTTTTAATAGGATTAATTACATCCTGGTACCTTGAGGTACGGTGTTACTATAGGGGTGACCCTCGAGTTTGTGAATCTACACAAGTACCCTGGAATCTAAGATTGCTAATTGTAATACATGGGTGACCCTATAGCCCGTAGGAAATGCAAGGGTTGCCTGTGTAATTACAATTAGCACATCAGGGTTACCCATGTAGGTACACAGAATCTAGGGTCACCTATGTAATTACACCATACCTCAAGGTACCAGATTGTAATTAGTCCTTTTCAATAATAACTGCCTAACTTCCTTTATAGAAAAGCACGCTAGTGCAGTTTAGGTGTTTGCTTTACATATCCGTATCAATGCCATTATAGTACTTTGCTTAACATACTTTGTTTTCCTACATATGCTTTTGGTTTAGTACATAGCACATTAATAATTGAACTTGAAACTGGTTCTGATCTTTCCTTTTCTTTTTTCTCTTTTAAGAAAAGCAAGATGTTGATCTCTTTTCAAAAGAATTAGTGACAGTATGGTATTACACAATCGTATCTCATACCATGAGTAGCGATTAAAGACAGCTGGTGATTTACTTTATAATTACGCTGGGAACTGCATTCAACCCCTTCTGAGAGGGATACGTTCTGTAGATCTAAGCTTAGATCAGGAAATTTTTTCCGAACTTTGTTTAATGGATGTGTCAATTGAATTTGAAAGAGTAAGAAGCAGAGAGAAGGGGACGCTTAACGTGCTTAAGTTATAGAAATAGGTCAATGTATTTATCAAGAGATAGAGCTGATGCCAGGGTGTGTGTGAGTTTTTTTTTTTGGGGCCGCGGGGGGGGGGGGGGGGGGGGAGGGGTTTGTGGGGTGTTCAGTCTAAAATTTCCACAAACCCCCCTTCAAAGTATATTATACAATTGATAGATAATCTTTAGGTATTTAAGTGCTGTTTATGCTTTATTTTTCTTTCTCTTTCTTGCATACCTAGAACTCATCGTAAAAGAATTAATTATAGTAGAGATTTACACCGAATCTGATCCCATGTCATGATTACTTGATTTCAGGACTTTAAGACCACTCTGGGAGACGAGAGTGAGTCCAAACGTCGTCTACTCTGTTCATCATCTACTAGGTGACACATCAACATTGGCTCTTGGTGGACTTGATGGTATTCTTCGTCTTGTGGATCAAAACACTGGCAAGTTTCTTTCAAGCGTTTTGATGGATACAACATCATCAGGTTCCTCGTCAACAAGTTCAAAGGCCATTGAGACTAAAAGAGCTAGATCTTTGGAAGAATTTGTTCATGTCGATAGCATTCCAAGAAGACTGCGTCCTCCTATCACTTGTCTTGCTGTGGGGCTGAACAAGATTGTCACCACTCATAATGAGAAGTACATTAAAATGTGGAGATTTGACAAATAAAGAGAGCATTCTCTTCCTGAGTTGGGTAGATTGCCATATGTTTTTACCAGCCTTGAGGAATTGTCGTCTTAAGTTGGTTCTCTTCGCAAGCAGTTTATTTTGTACCTTACCAGATTTGTTACATTGCATATAACATCTTCTTAGGCAGTGTATTTTGTACCTCATTAGATTTGTTAAATTTCAGATAATGTCATGCTTGATAACTTGAGCCTTTTGGTTCAGTCTTAATCGATGTCCTCCATGGTTTGGTCAAGCTCTTGAAGCATTGTTGAGTTGGAATCTTGTTCGAGCATGAAGCACTGCTGGACCCCAAACATAGAGCAGTAACATCTAACGCTTTGAGTTTATGGGACTCTTGCAAATGTAGAGTTGACGCAAGGAACAGTGTTTGTCTAGAGGTTGGCCCTATGAAATTGTGTTGGAAGCTATTTTTCTGCTGGTTATATTCCTGCTAAAAAGTGGTAGTATCTTCTTTCCCAATTTAAAATTTCGAGATATTTTACATATTACTGAATTTTAGAGTACACTTTCATAAAAAAGAGAGATGAAATTAATCATTTTCTTGATGAATAAATAAATCTCTGCCAGGATTGAAGACGACCTTCTTACTTGATTTCTCCTCAAATTTAATTTTTGTTTTTATATTAAATTTAAAATCACATATTTATAGTACTCTCTTAATTTTACTGATGAAGATAAACATGCACTTAATTTGCAATATATATGCGTTTCCTGGAAGAAAAAATTGCAAATATAACAACATTTGCAACTAATCAAACCTTTAATTTGCATTTAGAAATGCATTTCATACGATAAAAGTACATCTAACAAACATTTGACTGGAGGTTAATTTCCTGAAACAAATGTTCGATGTAGCATTTTCTGCAATCAACTTTTTTTAGATTGTGACATCATATAATACTAGTTAAGGTTTTATGTATGAACTTTATTTCAAAACCAGCTCACTTTATTTTTTATTTTAAAAAACTGACCGAATAAAGTTTTATTTATGGATATCGATCCACTTTCCTAATTAGCGTATTCCTAATTAGTCGGGGTTGCCAACCCCGACTAATTAGGAGTGAAAAAAAGGCTCTACTAATTATCTGGGGTTGGCAACCCCGACTAATTAGAAATACGTTTAACATGTTAATAAGGAAAGTGGGTCGATATCCATAAATAAAAGTTTATTCGGTCGGTTTTTTAAAATAAAAAATAAAATGAGTTGATTTTGAAAAAAATTCTATTGCCACATTGGACAACCCTGCAAGAAAAAAAGCTAAGACCATTTTGCAAGAAATAACTCAGACAACAATAAAAAGCATTTCCAAAATACACAACAAAACAGAAAGAAAACAACAACAACAATAATAATAATAATAATAAAGAAAGCACTAAATTAAGCTTCACAAGAAGCTGCATCAGGTTCAAAGGAGATATAGAGACCGCAGAAGCAGCTCCACCCCTCGTTCTTGATACCCAGATATCAAGACTATATATACGTTCACAGCAAATGGAGGGAAATATACGTCATTATAGAACCAACATATTTGTTGAATCTATAGCGTACTAAATTATCACCACCACCATATCAATGTGCACTTAGCTCGATACAAATCATGCTCATCGGTCTACCTGACATAGTAGGATCAAGCCCCGGTATTATATTCCCAATTACCAAAGCAAACACGCAGCAGAAATGTACACCTCACATTTAGAACACTGACATCAAGTTACCTAGTTCAAAAGAAAAGCACCGTAAAGTACTACTAAACTCTGCATTTATCTTAAATCTACTAATCTCTAACAGGCTCATCTCTTGCTTGATAAGCAGGCCCACCGCCTCCCTGATAATTGCTCGAGTTGCCTCCCGGATAAGGGGTAGACTGGTAATTAGGCAGGTTACCTCCTTGGTAACCTTGGTAGCCAGAGTCTCCCCCCTGGTAAGGAGGGCCGCCACCCTGATAAGCAGGGCGTCCACCCTGATAACCAGAGTTTCCTCCCTGATAACCAGGTGAGTTTCCTCCCTGATAACCAGGTGCGCCTCCCTGATAACCGGGACTTCCTCCCTGATATCCTTGTTGGTTTTGATAAGCAGGGGGGGCATGACCTTGGTAAACCGGGGCACCTCCCTGATAACCAGGGTTTGGCATCTGGTTCTGGTAACCTCCATTGGGTGGGGGCGGCTGTGATGGTGGAACATTGCTATTAGGCATTTGGTTCTGGTATCCCATGTTGGGTGGTGGCTGTGATGGCGGTGCGTTATTATTAGGCATTTGATTGAACGCTGCAGCATTTTGTTGTGCTGGTGGTGGTGGTGGGTTTGGACGGCCTTGGAAATCTTGGTTCTGCATAGGTCGGTTCTGCATGTTCTCTCTCCTCCTCTCAAAGTTCCTAGACCGGTCGAAATTCCGGGGCCTGTCATTGCGGCGAGATCTCTCGTTGGCTCGTGCGTTGTTCCTCACCCACTCCTCGTGGTACTTGGGGTCGTATGGAACAGCTTCTCCATTGATGAATGGTTCTCCTGTCAGTTGTGAAGAAGTTACTACAAGCAATAGTTGTAAATGATCCCTAGCTAAAAGCTACTAGTTGATAGAACCATCAATGAAAAGAGGACAGTTAACATAAAAAACAGTTGCGCAAAACAGATGGCCCTTAAGTTAAAATTAAGGTGCACACAATTTTTTCTTTGTACTTGGATTACATAATCAGATTACTGTGATGAGCTACATATAAAAGAAGTTCATCTCTTGAAAACAGACATGATTACATAATCAGATTACTGTGATGAGCTACATAAAAGAAGTACATCCCTTGAAAACAGACATTTACATGCATGGAAAAACAAACCACTCACCTGCGAGTGCAACTAAGACGTGCAACTGAGACCATTACAATGCATCTTTTATGAGAAATGACAAGATTAATGAAGCAAGGG
The DNA here is from genome assembly GCA_037177215.1 of Asparagus racemosus. NCBI lineage: Eukaryota > Viridiplantae > Streptophyta > Magnoliopsida > Asparagales > Asparagaceae > Asparagus > Asparagus racemosus. The sequence goes on along the minus strand of JBAKGM010000081.1, from coordinate 18,480,272 downwards.
TACTGGCAGTAGCCCTATGAGAAATTGATTGGTTGAGTAGTAAGGGTGCAATTGGTTCAGATACGGCTTGGATATGATACTTACCGTATTCATGTCCGCTAACCAATCATGGATAGGGATATGGATATGCCTTGGTAAGGAAAACTCGTCATATCTGCTAAAAATAGATACGGATATAAATGCGGAACATATATAAGAAAACCATATATTATTGAAATGATATAATTCATATAATATAAGAGAGTCCATTGATATGTTCATTATATTTGAAAAGCTACATTTAGATCTCTTGGCCATCAAAATTAACCTCAAAGCCATTAGCAGCGTGTTTGGATGTAGGAGAGGAGGGGATAGGGGAAAAGAATTTAAGGCTTCACTTTGTTTGGGAATTTTTTTGAGAAGGGTAAAAGAGGGTAGGGAAGAGTAAGGTTACATAAAAATGTTGTCATGCTCCCCCTGCCACCCCCCCCCCCCAAAAAAATGTTTAGCCTTCTATCATTATGGATTAATGGCTGAGATTTGATTATCAGACCATCCTTTTCCCTTCCCTACCCTTTACTAGAGCTTCCTAAGATGACAAAACAAGTTTCCCTCTATTCCCCTCAATAAACTCCCAAATAAGATGTTATATTTTCCCTCTCCATCTCTACCTTCCCTTTCCCTATTTTATCTTCCCTTCCCCTATTTTATCTTCCCTTCCCTATCCCTAAAATTCCCAAACACAGCGTAATCTAAGGATCAAAACAATTGCACACCATATATTCGGATATTTCGTTTAGGGTTATTTCACTATATATCCTTATTTATAACCATATCCTTTTGGATATAGATATTTAGTAACCATATCTTGAACGGTTAGAGATATAATCCTCGTCAGAGATATTTTTTTTTGCACCCCTGTTGATTAGTGGTTAACTTCACGGAGGAGAAAGCCTGAAAATATTTGATGGAAGAATAGGATCTCTACATAACCGACCCCAAATTCTGGGGATAAAAACTCATCACTGTTGCTCTTAACAATTTGGGGATAAAAACTCGTTACAGAAGAATTCAATGACTTTTAGCAAGATCAAGTAAATTAAAACTTCTTAATCTACCCTTTCTGCCTCCAAGAAAGGATCTCCTGAAGTTTCAAAAAAGAAGATTTCAAAAGAAAAAAAAATACAAATCATAAATTATCCTCATCCATAAAAGGAATTCATACCATCAAAAACAGAAACCAAGACTAAGTATAGTCATTCACCTCTATTAATATCCACCACCATCAGTCACCTTCAATTGTAGCCCATAAAAAGACAGATATTCCAATAAAAAGAAGCTAACGAGATTTTTGCTCGAGATCCTCAAGTGGTTCTTGTATTACATGCTTATACCCACTATCAAATTCCGAACAAAGAAAGAAAAGACATACATACACACAATCATGCCAAACACCCAATTCTTCAATCTCAATCATAGTTGATTTTTTAAATTCACTGTTATACTCTAGAAAAAACAAACTTAAGAATGTATTCGAGCAAAAAATATACTATAAATGTTTGAAAATTGAGAAACTTGAGTCTAATTTTATGTTCATAAAAAAATGAAGAACTTACACGAAAAGAGGTTTAAGATTTTAAGAGGCCATCACAAGGCTAAAGAAAGCCACATTCATACTCAATCAAATGCAAATAGTAAGGGTGTGTTTGGCAACTTCACACTATTCGGACAAGGTCTTAACTGGATTAGGATTGAACCAAGGTGGAGACGGTCCAAAGATAACCTAGTTAAGGGCCTCTTTTTTGAACTAAAGCGGGAAAAAAAAACTAGTTCAATATTGGACCAATTTTTGCCAAGCACATTTTAAACCCTTAACCAGGTTAGTTTTATTGACTTGGTTAGTGGATGAGTTGCTAAACATGCCCTAAGAGAGTAAAGTAAATGACCGAAGGCTGAAAACCAATATAGCATTAGCATGATTTACAAGAACGACAATAGTGAAGCCTTACTGTAACAAGCAACCATATCGCAACAAATCACTAACCACTTAAGATATCTTCTAGGAACCTACAGTTCTTACCTCCATAATCTTTGTTCTTCACATCCAAGTATGAATCAGGAAGAACCCAGCGAACCTTTGGCAAAGCTGCACAAATGAAAGAAGAAAATGTGATATATTTCCAATTTCAAATAAGACAATCAAGAAAAATGGACTCTAAAACATTGAAACTGAAATCATGCCTTTAATCTTATAAGAGAGCTCCTCAGAGACTAGGGCACCAAAAGCAAAATAATGCTTTGTTGATACTGAATAGATTTTCATTCTTGCTTCTTGCTCACTGCAACACAAAAAGTAATTAAAGAAAGCATAAAAATAGTGTTAAAAAGCATTTGAAATTCACTAAATTATGCGCCAGACATAGAGGTAAGCTCATTAATATAACAAAAAAGTGAGAAATTAGACAATTAAAACAATAATTATTGTGACAGTGACAGATATAAGTTGTGAGCACCAGACATGATATGACCTCATGAATAACATGCTACCAAATAACAGGAATCACCCAAACCTCGATCACGAGATCATAAGAACAACGGATAAAGGGAGATTAGACCCCCCAAGAAAAAAGGGTAAACATAACTGCCAATAATAACACTTATCGAAGCAAAAAGCTCAATAAAAACTAAAATAGGCTAGCTTTTGAGGTCAGCAACATTAACAACTACCATATATATTTTCCCACTTACATTATACATTTAGCTCTTCCTTTCTTACACTCGCAGTCCATCTCAATTCATGTTCCTCTAGGTTAATCTTCAGTCTTTGTTGCAATACAACTCAAATCAAACAATTTGACAGTTTGATTATATGAAGAGCAAGAATTAAAACCTAAATGCTAACCAAATTTTAGAAGTACAACTCAATTATGACGTACAATTCAATTACGAGAGGTGCCTTCAGACCACCAAAAACATGTTGCTAAGTGCCAACCAAATTTTAGAAATACATTATTATATGAACTTAAATAAATTAAGTAAACACAACAAACCAGTAAATTATTACTCATTTATAACAAAAAGAACTGGAAATAAACATTAATAAACAAAATGACATAAGGAAAAACGCAATAAATCTTAATCACTCCGCCACTGGTCAAATAACAACACTTCCGTAATTTTAAAGTTGATAAATGTTAAAAATCTAAAAATAATAGAAGATAATATCCTAATTCCAAATCATTGAACAACAACGCAAATCACTGTGCAACATAGGCAACTGTTGAGCCAAACCCAAGCTACGAAGAGACCTAAAAATGATTAGACGATTAGACAAAAAAAAACTCACCTTTCATGGTGAATAACCACAAATTGCTGTCAGAAAAAAATCAAGAAAGTTATACCTAGTTCATAGAAATACATTTCGAATCAGCAATTGCATTTTTTAAATAACGCATGACCACTGATTGAAATCTGATCAAAAGTGACTTCCATTGAGATACTAAACAGAGGTGCAAAACAAACTCTTCAGTAAACAGAACCAATCACAAGCAAGGAAAATTTTAAAAAGAAAAATATTTAAAAATTAAATAAGCTAAACTCTTATTTATAACCAAAATGTTAATCTTCTAATAAAGATTGTTTATCTCAACTAGCAATAAATGGATACAGATCCCAGTAACATTTAATCCAATCATTTCAATGTGACAACTACCATCAAATACTTCAAATAGATTAGACTTGCTACAAATCAAGCAATAAACCAAACTAAAATGTTAAAACTTTCATGTTGATAAAACTTAATACCCATCAAACAGAAACAAAACCGTAGCTAAGGTTTCAATGCAGCAACGGATGGTCCACCTAAAATCTTATATAGCCCCATACCTAGGGTTTATTACCAAAATGTCAACTTTCCAAAACAAAAGAATTTATCCAAATGAAGCTATAATTGCAAACCCCAGCAACACCTAATACAAACTTCAAGTGATCTCTCAGTACAAAGAGGAAAATAACACAGCTATATAAAAAAGGAGAAAAAAAACAACCTAAACACACAAAAGTTCAATTTTGATAAGAACACAACCGTCAAAAAACTTCAAAAGAATAAACACGCCACAAATCAAGCAGTAAAACAAACCAAAATGGAAATTGCCACCCCAAAACAGATAAAACACATTAAAAAGAAGTAAAACCCTACCTAGGATTTCAACAAACATATCAACAATAACAATCCACAAGCAAATTAAAAAACTAAACATATTGATAAATCTTAGAGAAATAGGCATCCCCACTCATATCAACAATAACAATCCACAACCAAAAAGAAGTAAAACCCTACCTAGGTTTCGATGTCAGAACTGATGATCACATCACCGGTAGGTTAAGGCTTAGGGTTTCTATGCGATAAACCAACCAACGAACAGAACCAAATCTTACAAATGGAACAATAAACCGCACCAAAATGGAATTTTTCACGCGAAAAGCCCTAGGGTTTCATTCAATGGAGTTTACCAACAATCTACAACTAGATCCAAAAAAAAAGTTGAAAAAAACTCTGAGAGAGAAAGTTAGACCTTCCAACAACTTGAGCCAGGGTTTTGATGTACGAATCAATAATCTCATCCCTCGTCGCAGTAGGCTCCGGCGGCTCCAAAACAACAAGCCAGTGCTCGAAATCGCATCCATCGAGGAGAATCGTCTCCTTCGGTGGCCGATTGCTCCAGTTCGGCGACGAGTCGTTGAGAGACGACGTCGTCGGCCGAGACGAGAACGACCGGAGTCTGGCGGCGGAGGCGGCGGAGGATCGGATGAGGAGGGAGGAGGCAGAGGCGGCGAAGAGGGGGCGGAGGCGGTGGAGGGAGGGGGATCGGGTGGCGGCGAGGAGAGGGGAGAGCTTTGAGATTAGGGCTCGACCGGCCATTTTTTTTATGAGAGGAGGATAAACCCTAGGTTCTGTTGGGTGAGACGGGGGTTTATGACGAGAGGGGGGTTTTATTTGGGCGAGGATTGAGTCGGTTAGATATTATCTGCTCTTTTGCATTCTACCCCTCTTGAGATCTGCTTCTTGGTTAAGTGTTACATTTTAGAGTTATTTGCAGTTTTGTATTCTTATTAAGATTTCTTTTTTTTTGGGGTTTATTTTTTTATAAACTTTTTTTATTACAATTTTATATCCAAAATATTCTCTTTTTGCAATTTTGAGACCCCAATGTCTGTTTTGCAACTTTGATATTTGAAAACCTAGCCCTGTTTCACTCCAATTTAGTTCTTTGTCAAAAACCAATCACGTGTTTAGCACATGATATATATTACTAAAGACAATACCTTATCTCTGTTTCACTCCAATTTAGTTCTTTGTCAAAAACTAATCACGTGTTTAGCACGTGATATATTACTAAAGACAATACCTTATGATGAATAATGTATCGCCTATGCACCTCTTTCTTTCCTGCATTTTATTACGACTTCAATGGGAGCGGCATCAGACTATGTGACCCTTTAGTAGCTCCTAGAGTTGACTATAAGCAAATAGAAAGGAATATCAGTGAATGCTTTGAGTCAATACGTTTATATGTGTCCTGTGTGATTTAAATACAAAGAGTTCAAATACAAATAGGATGCATACATGGGGGTAAAGGGAAAAGTTATTTTCTAGCACGAGAATATTATTTTCTTAAAATTATATCATGTTTTAAGAATGTGATATATTTTAAATCGAAAACATAAATGAAAGTGAAATGAGATGTATTAAAATTAAATGACACTAAAATGTTGAAGTACCAAGGCATCAAATAAAATGTTAGGTTATTTCAAAGTCTAAAATGAAGTAAATTGAGCACAAAAATTCACATAGCCCTTCTTTTATGTAACTTTGGAAACCTCCCGAACTTTCACATGGTTTGTACAGAAACTTTTAAACTTTAGAGAGTTTCATAAAACCTCCCCAGACTTTCAAAAAGCAAGTTCAATCTTACATCTTGTTTATCGTAAACCTTATATCTTATATCTAATATTAACTAGTAGAAATTGGGCATCCTTAACAGCCATTCCCGTCAAGAAATGCTCAAAATCTCATCAATATTGTGCATCCTTGACAGGCTCCCATCAAGGATAGTCCGTTAGTAAATATCCTATCAAGGACGATGACATCCTTGATGGGCACCCATCAAGTTTGATTCTCTATTGTTTCAAAATCAGATGTCCATCCACAAATTAGATGTCTGGTTCAATAAATCAGACACTTGAAAACGTGCACAGCCTGTTTCATTTTGTTTTATAAGTCGTTTGACCCCGTAACTTTTTCGTATGATTTCCGTTGATGTTGAAACTTTGTGAATACCTTTGTTAGTAAGTTTTAAGTGTGCTCATAGTGTTATTTGGTATTTTTTAGTAATGTTTTCAAAATTTTTTGGTTGAACCAAATGTCTAAACATATGATTTTTCTTTTAAAATTAAGTATTTAGCCATAACTCAACAGAGAGTTGTTTTCAATACGAAAATGAGTTTCTTTGCAATCATATGGGCTATATGTTATGATGACTCTTATGATAATGGTTCATTTGTGGATGATAATAATTTTACCCATTTAGATTACACATGCAACCCATGAGAATTAGGAGTTTAAATATCAGACATTTGTCTCGATCAGCATGATAAGCTTTTAGCTGCGATGATGGTGAGTGCAAAAGGTACAAAATTGTTACCTATAGGTTTATGGATATGATACGTTGAGAAGAAATAACATCGTCGGATAGTTAAGACCTAATTTTCTAAACTCTTAGAATTTGTATATTTCATATTAAGAATTGAGTGGCAATGATGTGAGTGTGGGGATTTACAACCTCTATACTTTTGTGCTTGATTTTCTCACTTGATAGTTAGTCGTGAAATATAGAAAAGCAGAGATTACACAACATCGTATGTAATCGCCTTAAAATGAATTGATATGAAAATGTTATATTTTAATTAGGGGAGAATAAATAATAACATAGCTCTTTAAGGTGTAAGCTTTGATTTGTTCAGTTTGATGAGTATTTTGGAATCCCAATTTGGATTGCCGAATTGTGATTTATTGTCCACATTAAATTGACCAAAATTATTATTTACTCTCAAATAATGTATAACTAACTTAACAATGTTAGGAATTGAAATTTGATTTTTACACGCCTGTATGATATATTTACATGATGAGTAATGTACTATATTTAGTTTTCTACATATCTATTTTTAGAATTTGAAATACAGTGAGCTAAGCTATGGGTTTACACACACGCGCGCGCACGCACACAGACACACATATATGTATATATATGTATTCATACATATATATACACACATATATGTGTATATATATATGTATATACATTGTGTGTGTGTGTGTGTGTGTGTGTACGGGCGCACACATATATATAATGAATTAGACTATTCCAATTGATGATCCGATCCATTCGTCATGATCTAAATGTCTTAAAACATTTATAAAATAAATATCATGATGATTAAATACTTTTAACACTCATTTTTTTCTTTTCTCTTTAGTTATATTGTCGTAAAACTGTTCATTTTACGATCACTTGATGCTTGAGTAACTACAACTCAATATAGCTAATTTTTTATTTGTATACAATCCAAAGCATACAAATCAAAATGAACGGAGTGCATCGTGTAATTTGATAGTTTAAGGTGCTACCTTAGATTGAATCTAAGGTGCCCCTTATGAACACTTATACACACACACACATATGTATATACATATATAGATATATACAAATACATACACATTATACATATATGTATATATACATATACATACACACACACACACACACACATAGACACACACACACATAC
>JBAKGM010000081.1:18446845-18456940 GCA_037177215.1 Asparagus racemosus | reverse complement strand
TGAAGATCACTTTCCCTCATTTTCCGGAAAAATTTTGCAAACAAACACATGAATGTGAAGGAAAATGTAAAAAATACCCTCATTTTCCCTCACTTTCCCTCATTTTCTGTGTTTTTTAGACGAAACAAACAGCCCCTGACCTGCTCTTCTACCGACCACTACCCTACATAGGTTTGAATACCGCGGCCTTACATACAAATGGTATGTTCTCAGATGACTCGAAAGATCAGTGGTAGAGCCAAGAGAAAAGCAATGCTATAAGTTACAAAATTGTCCATGAGTGAGATCTAGCTAGAGACCTCTTCATTAGTCCGTAATGATTAACAGAAATATTGTTTGGAAATGAGAGGGCCCTTTTTTCTGTTTTTTATTTTAGTGTTATTTATTTATTTATTTATTTATTTATTTTCCCCTTCAAGATCAAAAGAAGTCCCTCCACAGAGAGAACCTTTTCACTTTCTCTTTTTGCTTTTTCTTTCTTGAAATCATTCACAGTCGTCATGAACTGATGGATTCTTTAGGGAGCATGTGGGTCCTTGTTGCCCCTTTCGTTTATGTTTTGCCTACGACTTTTATGTTATGGTTCATGATCTATATTCATTGTGCTACTTAAAAACCCTCCACTATGATTTTTGATCATTTTCCTTAGCCCTGTTAGACAGAAGTTGTCTAGTCTGGACATTGACCATTTGGCCTAGAACCTTAGCCTATTTGGTTTGTCTCTTGACTTTTGCTATGGCTAGTGTACATTGCACATTCTTTTTCACTGAAAAAAAACTTCGTTCGTCCATTTTTCTGGTGAGTTTTTTTATGGACAATAGTTATTGATTAGTGTCAATTGTATTACATATTGATATATTCTCGTATCGGGTACATTACATTAAACCCCTAAGAACTTTTAGTGTGTTTACAATAAACCCCCAAAAACATTCAATATCGCAATAGACCCCAATAATGCTTGGAATTGCATAAATCCGCAATAAGTTTCTCATTTTGCAGATAACCCCTATAAATTCGAGCCAAGAAACAATATAAAAAAGCATTTTGAAAGTTCCTGAGCATTTAGTGTAATTTACCCACAAGTTATTGGGGGTTTTGTGCAAAAGTTATTGGGGTTTTAGTGCAATTTTGAAAGCTATTGGGCATTTACTACTAAATTTTTTTACCTTGAAGTAAGGAAAATAGTGTGGATCGTTTGCAATCTCTGGAGGAACTTCATTAGGAGCTTGCTTCATGTAGCGATCACGTAAATCATTCATAGCATGTAGGACTTTATTGAAAAACCTATGTATTTCTCCTGATCTTATAAATCAGTCCGTATTACTCTACTTTTAGTTTTATGACCCACTAAACTTAGGAACATAGCGAATTGTTCTTCGACTTGCACATGTCTTGTATCCTTTAAGAAACCATTCTCTCTCATTATTTCCACAAGTTTTAAAAAGGCCCTTGGTCTCATTTTAATGTAAGATCGACAACTATCACTATAGCCTTCCCATACACGTTTGAAGTGTTCATCTCTACGATATATATATTTTTTCATATTTTCTTCCCTTTGTTGACTAGAACTTGACTTGCGCCTAGCATGCATTCTCAAAAGACAAGTTATTATCTTAACCTCAGAAGAAACAGTTGCATTAGCACACATTCTCTTTAATTATTCTTCCTCTAATTATCCATCTACATTCATTGCAAAATTAATATTAGGCATGAAGTTATTTTTTTCATTTATTCAAGACTTAACTATAATTAAGTAGGTAATTCATATATGAAAAAAAGAACGGGGGATAATGAAACCTTAAAGCTATTATTAAATATTTAACACGCAATGATATATCCAACTATTATAAATTTTTAATTTTTATTCATTTTGATTTATATAGAACATGCATCTCAATCTGAAATTCATAAAATACAATCCAACAATTGTAATTTCAGCGCATTGACAATGTACATCAAAAGTTTAAATATCATAAACAACATGCATATCACACAATGTCATTCATGTAAAGATCGAAGTGCATCCGTTTCGACAAGAACACAAAAATGTAATATATGACGAAATTTAATTTTAAACACTTAAAATTAAATCACGACATCAGTAATTCAACAGAACATAATATAAATAAATTTAGAAATTTAATTTTAGAAAATTTTAACAAATTAGCAGCTAATAATATAAATACTTTCAGAAATTTGTTTTTAGAAATTTCTAACAAATTAGCAGCTAATAATATGAATACTTTTAGAAATTTCTGACAAATTCATGTAAAGGACAAAGTGCATCCATGATCAATTGAATCAAATTAAAAAATAAATTGGAATTCAAGATTTATACCTCGGCTTGTAAAAGGCACATCCATATATAAGGAGATAAGAAATCGACAGGTGAAGGATCAAGATTCAAATACAACAAATCTTGTAAAAATAGCCCTAACAAGTACAAACCCAACTCCCACTCATCATCAAATTCAGATCTAAAAATGCTTCTGTAATTTCAAAGCTTAAATTCCACAGATCTAGTCGAAATTAGGAGAGGGTGGGAGAGACGCGAACATCAGAAAATAGAGTTGAGATGAAATTAGCGAGAGAGAGCGAAAATAATGGAGGGAGGAGAATTCTAGGGTTTTTTCAAACAGAGAAATCCATAAAGGGGAAGAATCGGAAAGCGTTTAGGTTTTTTTATTGTGAAACAAAGCATCTGTCAGCTTTTTACACCAACTCCACCGAAAACCCCCGGATTTGGATTTCTACAAAACACCCCCAATTTCTTAACTTTATAGAAACCCTTTTCTAGAAAAAATTAGTGAACCAAACATAGTTTTAGGATGCCAAAAAACTTTATTTATAAAATGCCCCTATCAGGTGGGAATCCTATTCCTAAGATCAATTTGGGTGAACCAAATAGCCTCGCAGTCGAAATTGAATCATACTGAAGTCCTTGTATTTGTATTCGTTTAAAATTTGTGAATTTGAATTCAAATAATCTTCTTCGAATTTCTTTCTATTCGAATGTGAGCATGAATACTTTTTGAATATCCACAATTGTTTTTAATTGAATGTTATTTGATTTATTTATTGTTATTAGGCTATTAAGCTTATAACATATTTTTATTTGGTTTAAAAAAACTTTTATCTGGTTAAAAAATATTTTTATTTTGCTAAAAAATTTAATTTTTAAATAACTTTTAATTTTATAGTTGAAAATATTCTGTGGTGATTATGATGCATAATCTGAAATTTAAATATTTGGTTAAAAAACTGATGTGGGTCTCTCTCAAAATTAGTATACAACTTAAATTGAAACTATACGTGGATAAAAATATAACATCATGCGCAATATAGATTTTAAGCGGTTAGATTTAAAATGAATATTTGAAAAACAAATCAATGACCTATACATCTGATTAAAAGTCTATTTTTTTGCTAGTTGAATAAAAGTCTGTTTATCTATGAACCATATACTAAAAGGTGTTTATTTATGTTGAATCAAATGTAAGTTAATAGTTAGACCGTACAGTTATCCTCTAACCATTAACCTTAATCCTACGTGCTGGGCTCAAAACTACGCAAAGGGCTCCAAAGTAATTTAACCAATAAAGCCTGCCCATTTCAGGCAATTCCTCGACTTTCGTCCTTCTGGCGCCTTTCCCCTCTTTTTAGCAAAAACAATAAACAAATAAAAAAGCTTTTGCTTGCCTCGTCGTCGTCGTCGTCGAGTTTCGGTGTCGGGCACAAAATCATAGATCGGAGCTCATCTCCGGCGACGTTAGCGGGTCCCGCCTCCGATCTCGCCCTCGAACCCGACCCGATTTCGATACCCTCACCGCCTTGAATCAGGTCCCCGCCGAAGGGAGCGCATTCGTTCGAGAAATCATCGCTACGGTTTCTGGTGAGATCTCCCGTGATCCTTAAACGGTAATAGGATTATTTTAGTTTTTGGTTCAAAATTTGTGTTGTTTTGTTAATTTCATTGCTGATTGTTCAATCTTGATGAAAGTTTTCCTATTTGGGATCAGGTCATTGCCTGAGGGAAACCCATTCGTTCGAGAAATTATCGCTAGGATTCTGGCGAGATCTCCCGTGATCTCTTTCTATTTACCTCGGGTAATGGGATTACTTGAATTTTTTGTTTTGTTAATTTTGTTGCTGATTATTGAATCTCGATGCAATTCGGCCTTGTAAATGCCGTTTAGATAAATTGATTTTCCATTTACATTTAGTGGTGTTGTGGGTTTTTTATGGTGTTGTTTGGTTTGTGAGAATGCAGCGAGGTCAGGGAGGGATGGGATTATAGCTAGGAATTTAAGATGAAGGAGATGGCACATTCGGCTCGTCTTCCTACTCATGGGTCAGGCTCAAATCGGAAGATGATGGAGCAAAATGCTCGGTCCAAGCGGGTCTATAGAGTTTGGCAGGGAAGCAATGTAAGGCCCCCTTACATTTTTCATTTTGCATGGTTATGATTTATGTGGTCTATGGATATAGTTTTTGAGTTAGTTATGTTTCTACCTTGTTTCTATTTCCGTTTCTGTTTCTGTTGTTAATACTTATTAGCTATTATGTGGCTGTGAAGTATATAGGCTATTGGTCTGCCTTTTGAAGAATGTAGTTAGAAATTTGGGATTTTGTCATTTTAGATCTTAAATCCTTTCTTAAACTTATATTAGGCCCTCAATCCTCATATTTCTAATTTACACCCCTGAAGTATTAAGTTGTTTTAAATAACACCCCTTGTTGGATTCCGTCCATAATCGTTACCATAGTATGATGATACTCTTGATGTTAACAGATTTGAGTGTCATTTAGAAATATGAAGATTTGAGGGCCTAATATAAAATTCAGAAAGAATATAGGGTATAATATGATGAATCTGGGTGTTATTTACAACAGTGTGGGAGTTTGGGTTTGTAAACTGGAAATGTGAATATTGGGGTTCTAATATAAAATTAAGAAAGAATTGAGGGTCTAATATGTCCAAAATCCTACAGAATTTGGGCTTTGAGCATCTCAGAAAAGAGAATATAGGCAGTTACTCAGCGAACTTGTACAGTGAATTACCATACAAGTAGGGATAGAGAGGTTTCAGGCACCTATAACATGTGAGCAAACTAAGGTGATTCATAGTCAGGGCACCAATATAATCAATAAAAGATGAAATATTTAAAAAAATCAAGAAGTTGTTTGTTTATTATGAATGATAATGAGTAGTAGATAGCACAAAAAAATTCACATATAAACCTTAAGGCCTTTCTAAGCAGAATTCATGAGTCAAACTATTAGGTTGAAAGCAGAGTTGTGAAATGAGGATATGTGCAGTGCACTACTTTCCATCCTTATCATATAAGATAAATTACCACAAGAGCATGGATAAATTAAAGCATAAAATGAGCATTAACCCACAAGAAATGCTACGATCTTCTCATGAAAAATGCATGTATGTGTGTAGCACAAATCATAGTTCAATAATCATTAAGTCATTAATCAAAATGACAAGTACTTTTATGATTTGTGATCTCCTAAAACCAGGTTCATAAATACCATCTAAAGAACAACACAAGCTAATTTGACATCAAAACATCTCCTTGTAGAACCATCCCTACCATCGTGACATTCTCTCTGTTTCATCTTCCTCGTGTTAATATCCTTCTTCCCTTTGCATAAACTACTTTCGAAGTACCTTTTTTGCTTTGCTATTAGCAATGCATTAAGTTTTGAGGTCTTGTCATTAATTGGCACAAAAAAACATGAGTAGATATTTCAATATTTGGTCCTTCAAGATCAAAGTATCAAAGCACTTGCAGTATCCATCAAAGAACCATTGTCCTCTAGGAAAGATCCTTTGCTTCCTTATTGCTTATTTGAAATAAAAGTTTAAAGATTGGTTGTGTTTTCAATACAAGATATCAAGTGGAGAAAGAAAACTGACCTTGCGATAGGTTTGCATGTTTCTAGATATGGATCATGCTTCTTAGATTTCAGTGTTCTCTTTATTAAATGACATTTTTATTAAACTTGGAAATCCTTAATTACACCTAAAAATCTAATTTAACCTAAAAGAAACTTTTTACGAGGAATTTGCAATCTGTTCGTCTAGTATATTGCTTTATCATTTGTGGATTGTATTGTACATCATGTCAGACCGCAAAATGTGTATTATATCATATGTTAATTAGATGGTAGTCAATTATTGAGTGATAAACTCGGAACCATGTTCTCTCGCACTTTGATTCATTTTGAAGATCAAATGATAATTAAGGTATCATGAGATAATATTGCAGGGGTCACAACTAATCAAAAGAACTTAAGGCCATCATAACAACGACAGTTTCAAATCATTCATGTACCTACAATCTCCACCATTGACTGGTATACTCTACACATCATCTTTTGTCATTTTCCATCACATGTGGTTTTGCTTCTTTTGAACTATAGGCCTGTATAAATCATTATTTGATTCATACTGCCTTCTGTGAACATTCATTTCTTCCTTATTGTTTTTGTAGTTCTGTTGGTTATTAATGTAATTCTATATATTCATTTGGCAGAACTAAAATTGAGTTATACATTTTTATATGTCAAGTTGCACATTCTCAAATTCAATTTGATTCTTCCCATTCATCTTGCAGAGATTTTTCCTTGGTGGGAGGCTTATATTTGGTCCTGATGTAAGGTCCATGGTGATCACAATATTCCTAATTGTGATTCCAGTACTCCTGTTTTCACTGTTCTCTACACAGAAGTTGCTTAACGGGTTCAAGGGCCATATTGGGAATCTCATTGTAACTTTACCCGTTGTCTTTGCAGCCTATGTGAGCTTCTTTCCTCTTATTGTGGCTACTTCACATTTTTACTGCCTAGTATATTGTATTCTCACATTTGGTCACCAGTCTGATGTTACTTCTTAGTGCACCGAAGTTCTTCAGATATGGAAAGAAAGAAATTGAGTTTAGGTATATCAGATCTGATCAATCTTATTGTCATCTTATTTAAAAGACACGATACAATGACCTTGCAAGTCTTATTTAATTGTTGGACATAACGAGTTTTAAGCAGGAACGTGAGTAATATGTGTTGCTTTTTAGAGCAGCACCCTGTGTTGCTTTTTAGAGCAGCACCCTGTTCACAATGTCCATAACAGGTTAATCTGGTAATAAACTTCTTCAAGAAGGTCTTCGTTTGACGAATATCTTCTAGATGGCTATTACTTCCATTTGTCTCACCGTGAACATAACTCAACCTGTATTTTCGAATGTATACTTTTTGTTAGGCTTTACAGTTTACAGTTATTATGACTATATTCTAGATCTTGTTCGGGCTAGAATTGTAATTCTATTTCTCTACTGCAGTTTCAACTTACAACTATGCATTGGGATTCTCTTACATTGTGTTTGGGAGTATATTACTAGGGAAGGGAAGGGGAGGGAAGGGAAGATAAATTAGGGAAAGAGAAGGTAGAGAAAGAGAGAAAATATAATATCTTGTTTGGGAGTTTAGTAAGGGGAAGGGAGAGAAACTTATTTCTTCATGTTTGGGAGATTTAATAAAGGAAAGGATGGGGAAAGAAGGGTTTCATAATTAAATGTCAACCGTTAATCCACAATGATAGAGGGCCAACACTAAGGCGTGGTTTGTTAGCGGGTTTTAAGGAGGGGAGAGGAGTAGTAGAGTGTAATGAGGTGGAGAGAAAGACACCCATTTTAGACTTCTTGTTTGGTTAAAGGGAAAATGAATGAAGGTACATTACTTTTTCTTGTTTAGTTGGAGAGTTGGAAATGAGGAAGTGAGATGATGGATTAGTTAAAGCACGATAAAACTGGGGGTCTAAAAGTCATTACAAGAAAACTTTTTTTACCCCTTAATAACTGTTCACCGTCCCCCCAATTTGAGAGGATTGTGAATGGTAATACCTTTTGGCTTCTCATTGTCCCTCTCCTTCCCTCACTCCACCTCCTTTCTAGAAACCCCCTGCCAAATACATCTTATTGTTTTGTCCCTCACCTCACCTCAGTACACCCCTTCCCATATCAACCCTAATCCGTTTATAATCATTTCCCTTCCCCTCTACACCCCAATTTGGGGGGAACAACATGACAATATTTGTATGAAACTTTCCCCTACCCCACCTTCCAACACCTCCCTCAATAAAACTCCCAAATAAAGTTAAGTGTCCACTTCTCTTCCCCTACCCTTTGCTACCCTTCATCCAAACACACCGTTAGGGCTCTTAATAAAACCCCTGTACTACTTTAATGAATCATCTTTCATTTCACTGTTTTAATGCAAAGAAAAACTATCATCTGATGGTCTTCTGAAATAATCTTTATTAGGCCCATTGACAGAAAACACATGAAATAAGATCCAATATTTAGCAAAATATTTCTTTCAAAAAATGCAGTTAGAGAGAAAAGATAGAATATCTAACTCAAAATTGGAGAGTTTTTATGTTTTGAAATGATTGATTTCCATTTTTTATAGTCTAAATTTCCAATCAAATGGTCTAGAGGGCCACTTCACAGAGCCGTTATGCGTAACTTCACACATTCATTAATGTGGGCTGACTGTTTTCTCTGTTTTTCAATATAAGTTCCTTAATTTGGGTCTTGTCTTTAATTTAACATGCGGTGTAAAAGTCATATTGTTCTTTTTTTCGCATCAAGATCCAATCTGACTTTGTGACCTGAAAATATGCTACATCTCATTTGCATCTACAGTTGCATCAAATGAGTGCTTAAGTATGGGTGTTTTGTAAACATTTTTTTAGTACTCTTACATTTTTCCCATAAGATGATCTCATTAAACTATCTCTCCTTCCCTTCATAAGGACATACCTATCGTAGATGCAATATCTAAGACATAAAATTAATAGCTAAAAGACTTGCATTAGTGCATTATTACATCTGAATCCTTCCGGTCCACATTTGTGTTCTTTTTGACAATACTTTATATTCTGTTGTTTTGATGGTTAACCTTTCCCTTAGAGCAACTGCAAGTCAATCAGGATGTCTGTGGCTTGGGTCAACTTCCTCTTCTTTCCTTTTTTCTGTAATTTTAATTGGAACAATTTATCACTATCTAATTTTGTGTAGGGTTACATACTCTTTACCTGTATTAAAGTTCCTCATCATCACACTACGATCATCACCATCATTCACCCTTCTTAGATTCAAATGGGTTTTCATTCAAAAGATTTTTTTTCATGTGGTGGTTGGGGACTTTTTTTGGGGAGGGGGGTGGGGGCTGTGGTGGATCCATGATTTTTGAGAAGTGGCGTCACTATATATTTATATTAATAATTAAAAAATTTAGAATTATCCCTGGCAACTTCTCATGTTTTGAAAAAGTTGCATCATTAGTAACATTATCAAATACATCTTTCTCAATATATGTCATTAAGAAATCATTGAGCCAATCATTACTCATTTTTTATTCCACAATTTACTCTTTATCAACTTCATTGCAAAAAAAGCTCTCTCCACAGTTACCATAGTCATGGCCAAAATCCTCAAAAAATCTTAAATTCTATACATAAAAAGCAATAATAACTCACCACCAAAGCAGATGAGAAGTTAGGGGGGACGAAAAGGTAGACGAGTTATGGCAAAGTTGAAAGTTACTGGGGGGGCAGAGGAGGCGAATAATTGAAAAAATAAAAATAAAAAGTAGCAGATGCGGGAAAAAAAGATTTATTTATGTTGATCCCAACTAGATTGCAAAAGACTTTTAGTTGGGTGGGGGCGGGTGGACACAAGGGTGGGTCCAGTTAGGGTTTTAGTGGAATCATTAGTCTAATGATTGAGTTATTAGATCGGGGGATCTATTGGCTCCTTTTGGATTTCTAATTGATCTTGATCGAGTGGGATATGGGTCTCTTCAGTTTTGTAGTGGGGTCACATGCCTATTAGAGTCATAAAATTTTCTTATTGGTGGGTGTTTACTAAGGTGGGGGTCCTAGTATTCCTTGAGCAAAGTGGGGTCAAGTGACCCTGCTATGCTCAATGTGGATCCGCCTATAGCCGGGGGTGGGGTTGTGAGGATGGGGTGGGGTGCAGGAGCGGTCGCCAGTAGAGCATGACTTAATTGAGGATATGTTAA
>JBAKGM010000081.1:18432392-18446745 GCA_037177215.1 Asparagus racemosus | reverse complement strand
CTCTTGTGGCGGATCCAAGATTTTTGAGAAGTGGTGTCACTATATATTTATATTAATAATTAAAAAATTTAGAATTATCCCTGATGACTTCTCATGTTTTGAAAAAGTTGCATCACTAGTAACATTATCAAATACATCTTTCTCAATATGTGTCATTAAGAAATCATGGAGCCAATCATTACTCATTTTTTATTCCGCAATTTACTCTTTATCAACTTCATTGCAAAAAAGCTCTCTCCACAGTTACCATAGTCATGGCCAAAATCCTCAAAATCCTTAAATTCTATACATAAAAAACAATAATAACTCACCACCAAAGCAGATGAGAAGTTAGGGTGGACGAAAAGGCAGACAAGTTATGGCAAAGCTGAAAGTTACTGGGGGCAGAGGAGGCGAATAATTGAAAAAATAAAAATAAAAAGTAGCAGATGCGGGAAAAAAAAGATTATTTATGTTGATCCCAACTAGATTGCAAAAGACTTCAAGTTGGGTCGGGGCGGGTGGACACAAGGGTGGGTCCAGCTAGGGTCTTAGTGGAATCATTAGTCAATGAGTGAGTTATTAGATGGGGGGGATCTATTGGCTCCTTTTGGATTTCTAATTGATCTTGGTCTAGTGGGATATGGGTCTCTACGGTTTTGTAGTGGGGTCACATGCCTATTAGAGTGATAAAATTTTCTTATTGGTGGGTGTTTACTAAGGTGGAGGTCCTAGTATTCCTTGAGCAAAGTGGGGTCAAGTGACCCTGCTATGCTCAATGTGGATCCGCCTATGGCTGGGGGTGGGGTTGTGAGGATGGGGTGGGGTGCAGGAGCGGTCGCCAGTAGAGCATGACTTAATTGAGGATATGTTAACCCTTTCTAAGTTTGTGTCATGTTTCCAACCAAGTCCATATATCTTCTACTAAGGAACATGCTAAAGCAGTTCCTGGTGACTAAACTAGCATTGGTTTATGATTCAAACAACCTTTTGGTACTTCGATTTATTTATCTTTCTTTTTTCAGTAAATAGATGCTTCCCCTCAAGGGATTGAATCCTGAACTTCCTAACTTTTTTAACTTCCCAACTTCCCAGCTAACTTCTTTAACTCTGCATCACTTGTCTATTGGTTGGAGGTCTATCATTTGGGATGAGATGTCTCACATCTTGATGTTTCCTGAACATTACATGTAATACTGGTGGTATTTTCTGAAAGGCCAGAATATGTATTTTTTCTTAGAGGTTATGTGGCAGTTCAACTATTAATACTTGTCTGAAGGATGACAGAGGAGGTTTAGATGTTAGAAAACTATGACTATATTGTACCTGTTGACCCGCCTTTGCCCCTTTCTCTCATTTAATAGAATAAGACAGCGATATCCTACTTGCATATCTTTTTTCTCACACGTACTATTCTTGTTGACTGGTGCTTTGTATTTCTTAACTATGCAGATTATTATTGTTCTCTTTCTCACATCTAGTAGAGATCCAGGCATAATTCCCCGTAATGCACATCCTCCAGAACCAGAAGATGACAATGATGGCCCATCTGCAGACTGGGTAAGAGCACAGGTTGGTGCACCAAGTTTGCCACCAGTTAAAGAGGTTGTTGTAAATGGCATTGTAGTCAAGGTGAAGTATTGTCATACATGCATGCTATATCGTCCCCCACGGTGCTCACACTGCTCTGTCTGCAATAATTGTGTGGAGCGCTTTGATCACCATTGCCCTTGGGTAGGGCAGTGTATTGGGAAGGTATGCACTGAGTTTACCTCATTCTTCCATTTCAAATTATTTTTGTGGGTAGTTGAAAAGTTCTTGTGGGAGACTGAAAGCTCTAACTGTACCCTGACCATGAATGCATATGGCTGTTGCAAGATCAAGTTTCTGCTGGTGTTGTAGTTACCTTCGTTTTTTTAAGCAGTGTAAGATGATCACTTTCTCCAAAAGCTTAAACTAAAGATCTGTCCATTAATGATGAATATCAGACTTTTTATCATTCCCTGAGGTCTCAGAAGCCTATTGGATTCTTGGAAAGGCATCCATTAGAAAGATGATTTGCAGAATAGGAATAAATAAATTTACTTAAACGATCACTGAAAACTGATCAGCTTACACCCAATGACCTATTGTAATGGATCCATACCCTCTCCAGGTGAGTGGTAATTGGAGAAGGTTCAATTTCCCCAATCCTTACCATTCATGCAATTTCAAGGGATAAGATAAGGCCATTTAGGATTTCCACTAATCTGAAACACCATTATTGTCTTGAAAACCGCTATTGTGATAGTGGAAATCCTACATGGTCCTACGTGGTCTTAACTTATCCCTTGAAGTTGCAATGAATGGTAGAGATTGGGGTAATTAGATCCTCTCTAATTACCACCTAAGTGGAGAGGATTTGGATCCCTTTGTAACCTTGTGAACCATTGGACTGTGGGCTATGCAAAAAGCTTACAGTGTATGTGGAAACTTAAGCAGATGGATTGTGGATGATGATGTATGTTAAGTTATTTAAGATTCTTAACAACCATCATTTATATGATTGCATAGATATGTGTTCAAAACTATTTTACTTGTGCTTATTACAGGACATTAATAAGCCAGAAGCATAGTCAAACTTGCTGAGAGAATATAATATATTTTTGATACTTTAGGTATGGTGCTGTACTCAGAACTACTTTATTTGTGCTTATTACAAGACATCATAAGCTAAAAGGTAAAGACAAACTTTCTGAAAATTTGTTGTTTTCTTTAAATATTTCAGGCAGGCAATTTCCAGCCTTCCCCTTCTTAAGGCTCTTTCCTGTTTCAGGGGATTTTTGGGGGATGATCTTGCATTTGATATAACCATTTTAGATTGTTTACTTGCCTTTTCAAGTTCTATGGCCTATCTTACTCATCATTCACAGAAGCATGTATGTGTCTATTGACTACAGATTGTAATAATACTGTGGTGGCATGGTCATTCTTCTACCGATTTTCATGGATTTGAAAACGTTCTACTAACTGAAGCAGATTGTGTCGTGAAATTAGTTCTTTTCCAGAAGCATATGAAGTTTAGTCTGTGACACTAGGATACATTAGAAATTGTCCATCAGGAAAAAAGTAAATAATTGATAATGTCACTAGTTTGTTGGCAAATCTTTCGTGCTCGTCTTAAAGTTCATTAACGATTCATTATATTTTCTTAGTCTGTGACACTAGGATACATTAGAAATTGTCCATCAGGAAGAAAGTAAATAATTGATTGATGTTACTAGTTTGTTTGCAAATCTTTCATGCTCGTCTTAAAGTTCACTAACGATTCATTATAATTTCTTATAGTTTACCAATTTTCCTTCCCTTTTTTTTTTTTTGCTAAGCAAACACATCATTTGACAATGACATTCATCTTACTAGTTTAAGCTGTCAGGATTCAAAAGTAACTTGGTGAACTAAGTTCTAGGACGATAACTTAACCTATGTTAAATCTATATCTTGCAGAGGAATTACCGCTTCTTCTACATGTTTGTGTCCTCCACCACAATGCTATGCCTATATGTATTCGTCTTTTGCTGGATTAACCTCGTGAAGATCATGGGAGCACATCACTGTAACTTGTGGAGAGCCATTCTGAAATCACCTGCTTCTGCAGTTCTCATCATATATACATTTATTGCTGCTTGGTTTGTTGGGGGATTGACAGCCTTTCACACTTATTTAATCTGCACCAATCAGGTTATACCCTCACTTGCTAATCCTCTCTCTCTCTCTCTCTCTCTCTCTCTCTCTCTCTCTCTTATGTTCTGAAAATGCACTTTGTGCTTGTAGACGACATATGAAAACTTCAGATACAGATATGATGGAAGATTGAAAAATCCTTACAATCGGGGCTTCGTACTTAACGTGAAAGAGATATTCTTTTCAAGAATTCCAAAGTCTCAGAATCACTTCAGGTCTAAGGTGAAAGCAGAAGTCCCTGACTTTACCTCTTCTCAATCATTAGGGAGATCAGTGAGCCCAGACAATGCAAAAACAAGCTTTGAATTGGATGGGAAAAGACAGCCGGTGGCTGCTGAGGATTTTGATGATATACAGAGCCAGATTGAGAGTATAAGCGAGAGTGGGTTAGAGCGCAGCACTCACAAAAGCAGCTGGGAAATAACTCAAGATATAGAGGCTATATCAGCTGAGTTTGGAATGGAGCATGGATCAATTGAGAGAGAGAATATCCATGGAAATTTTTAGAATGTTGTGAAGAGAACCTTATTTGTTGTCGAAGTGGTGTTATCTGATCTGGCTAACTGGAAATCTGAAGGATTACGGGACTGGGTGTTTGTGTTAAGGTTTAAGTTGGGGTCGTATTGTACACAAGTAGTGTTTTTGAATGCAGATGCAGGAATTGTAAATTCTAGGATTGTTGGTCTTGGGCATACTCTGTACTTAACTGTGTTTTATTAATTGTCTTAAGTTGATGACCAGTGGAAGTAACAGGATGTTCATTGTGAATGTCGGTTTCGTAATCTAAGCTCAAAGTTGTGAAGGGATTTTACCTCAGTTGTAGTGTGCGCAACATATCATTAATGCATAAGGTTATTTATGTACCTTAGTCTTATCTGAGACTAGGCATGCTATAATTGGTTAGCTAAATCATCAGTAACTGCTAGTTCTCTATGTAAGGCTAAATTCGCTAACTTCTTATCGAAAGTGTGTTATGATAGATGTCCAAAGACAAGTATTCATCTCAGATATGGTATGTTCGAGTATGAACCTAAAAACACCTTTTTTCTTTCAGATATATCCCTTCGAATCTTGTTTATTTGATACACCGTCTGAATACTGTATGTAACACCTTGAAATCCTTTAACTTTCTTAAACAACCTCCACAATGACTGAATTAAGAAGAGTTGGGTGCTTTAGTCATTTTTGGGAATGGAAGACTTAATGATCTCAAGGGTTACATAACATACTGATGACAGGGAGTGTACTAAGACATGCAAGATTTGCAAGGGCATATCTAGAAAACAAAAGAGTAAGAAAAAAAATCAGTAGAAAATTAAGCACATTACAGCAGTGTCATGTTCTAAAGCTTTGCATATTTGCTACATTAAAGTAAACAAAGAAAATAAAGAACTCAAATGGAGGAAGGAAAATGCAAGCAACAAAAACCCGTAAGGGCAAAATCTTTGCAGATTTTGCCAAGAGGCAACAACATGCTTGAAGAGACTTGATTAGGCAACAGAATATATGTTGATGTACTGTTCCAAAGAAATTATCAAAGGCATCTATTTTAGTTATCAATCAATTCAAATAATGAAGTTACTTCTTCTATATAATCAAATGTATTCAGCATGAAAGTTCAACCGTTTCAGCTTCAACTTACATACATACCATGAAGGATTCAAATCTACAACTTGTTAAGGAACCAGGACAGCAAAGCCTTCTAGGATCTCCGACCCTCAAAGCTTCAACTCAAATCTCACAACTGAGTATGAGAGCCTTTGAGGGAGAGAGATCCCAAAGAGCCATGCCTTCTTCAATTTCTGGCTTGATTTCATTTCTCAGTTATTGGCTTAAGCAATGATGAGTTTGTAGGGATATTTATAGTGAGCAATTGATTTTGGAAGTCCTAACCGTATTCGATTACACTTAAAATAAAACGCCAAGAAACGCTTTACATGCAAACGATTTCGGCATAAGTCCCAAGGCAACCACTCAATTGTTATCGAATATTAGCCGTTCCTGATGTAAAACCAAGTCAACTTTAACGAAGGATTTTCCGAAAATTTTGTACTTGGAGAAAATTGCTAGAACATGATATGGAGTTGAATATGAATTGTTAACATCTTGCTGACCAGTAATATAATAACTGCCAAAAAACTGGGTTCACGTATATGGTTTTGATTTATGTTGGTTAGGAGTTGAATTCAGTAGCATCTTTAGCTACAGTTTGTTACTCGAAAGTTAGCGTTTGCCATGCAAATTTTGATTTATTTTCCTCTCATTAGCATCTTTAGACTTTCTTCCACATAAAACCAACTCAAATTTGAGGTAGATGGATCCTCTCAATGTTTATTTACTTATTTATTTATTTATTTATTTATTGTGTTGACAGTCATACCTAGAGCTGTAATTAAAATTGCAGTACCCATGAGGCTAATCGATCTTTAACATGCCAAGCACAAATAATATGCACTATTAATTAGGTTAAACATGTTTCATTCATCAAATACCAAGAAGAGTACAATAATTACAATAAATTGTGTAGATAGATAAACAAAGTTAAATGTTCTAATTATTATCTGTTTAGGCTGAACTAACCCCATTAAATCTTTGTCTAAGGGTCATGGCGCCTAAGAATTGGACGACATCCTTGTGGTCACTTTATCATTATTCAACACGGTGAAAGAGTATATTTGGATGTATTTAGTGATGTCCTATATGAAACTAAACAAACCCCCAGAAGCGGCGACCCGATCATCTATAAACCTGTTTGTAGTTATTCCCAAGAGCCAATCTTTGCTGCCCCCTCAGAAAGCCAAGAAGCAAAGAGCTAACAATATTTTGATTACACCAGGATTTAAAATACTTGCTGTCCAAGAATTGAGTGCTGGAATTTTGTCTCACATACTGGAGAGTGTCCGAGAAATGAACTATTTAAATTTCCAAAGGTTTGGGGCATCTTTGATATGCACCAATCTTTTGTTGTCTGAATATTTTTTTTCTTCATTTTCTTCGTAGGAAACGAGATATATGGGGGGAATCTCTATATGAAACAAAGTAGTAGAAGATCTGCTTTAAGTCCAAAGTTATCGACAGACAAATGACATAAGCGATAATCAGGAGGCACCATTGATGTACTGGTAGAAACTAGAAGTCAGAATTGTACATGGTGGAAACTCTATTATAAGCATGAATCTGTGGTTTTGATATAAAAATATGCAAACAAAATATACTTAACTAGAATTGAGTTTAGACTCACACACTGGAGTGTCCAAGATACTGATGTATTAATTCCAAGGGTCTGGGACTTTTCTGATATGCACCTAAGTGTTCTTTGGCCGATAAATCGAATTCTGTTCCTTTCTTTTGTTGTCTGATATTGGAAAAGTACTGCTTCTTCTTCATTTTGTCTGTAGAAGACTAGAGATAGGAGATGGAGGGAATCAATTGCTATGTAAAACAAAGCCCTAGAAGATTGCAGTTGGAGAAATCTACTCTATCATTGGCATGTTGAGAGCAGTGATAAAAAAACAGGGGGAAATATCCAGAACTGCTGATAGAAAGACAATAATTCAAAATTATACATACGTGGAATAAATGCTGTCATAAACACTGGTCATCGCTTTTATATTAAAATCCACTGGCAAGGCGCATGGAGGGCATTGCTGATTGTTACCATAGGTACTAATATTTGCAAGCGTATAAGAACAAATATTTTTGAATTGTTGATAATAAGAATTTTTATTTAACTGATCTGTATATTTAATCAGCGAGTAATTGCTCTTAGTGTAGTCTCTTCTACTCTGGGCCTCATGAGGTGCCATGTTTCGTACATAATTTTTTGTTTAAAATTTAAATTTTAGGGGGGGCATTGTCCCGCTCTCTGCATTGGCCAAAAAAAAAAAAGGAAAGAAAAAAGGATCTGATATTCATAATTATCAAGTTCTTGCCTGAGAAAGCTAAAGTATTAGATGTAACAATTTCCAACCATGTCAAGCATTTGAACCTGAAATATGACAAATGCTACATTTGAATGTTCGTATGATTTATTGGCATTATTTCACAAAAATTGGTAATGTGACTGAAAAAATTCGATTCCATAATCCAACAACTACATGTATTTTGGTGCGCATAATAGATCATCAAAGAGGGCTGTTCGAATATATGGCCAAAGGGTTCTCAGGTAAGCATAAGAATATCTCTCTTTCTTGAGAGGATCATAAGAATATATCTAAGCTTTGACTTAGCATACAAAATGATAAAGATCAGAATATATTTGTAGATATATTCTTCTGATCTTTCCTAAAACAAAAAGTTGGACACAAGTGGAGTTAAGTGGAAACTAGACATTCTCATGATCTTATCTATAATTCTTATCAATTTCTTCGTTTTAAACACAGTAAGGATCCCTATAAATACTTGTTGATAGATAATCATAGTGCAACTCAATACACAGAGTCCTCGAATTCTCTTCAATGGCATAATATAAATTAAGGTGTTTGTTCTTTATCTCCCTCAAAGGCTTCCAATAGTTGGAGGACTTGGGGGAGGTAAAGGACTTGCCCCTTATCTCAAAGAAACATATTTGAGTCTGTCTCATAGCATTAAGCCTGAAACAGGTATTGTCGAATTTTTAACCTTTATATCGATATCTAGTTTTTTTGTAGCCATTTAAGCTGTAGTATCCTTGTAATTGACTGCATTATTTGACTAATTGTCACATATAGTATATTAAACCGATCATTACATTATCTGTTTTAATTGTAATGACAGTCTTGTATGTTATTTTATTGAAATTCAAAAAGTTTGTCCAAAATGTCAGTATTTTCTTAAAGCAGAATATGCTTATGTTTCTAAAAGAAGACCTGTATAACTGATTCTATAGAAACCAAGATAAATGATTTTGAAATATTTTGTTAACAGCTGTGAACTTCAACTACAATGCAACTATTTCAAGGGAACTCAAAAATACAATGCAGTTTACGGTACTAGGTCAGTTCATCACCAATAACTGATCATAATACTAAAAACACTTCTTCATCCAATAAAATTCTGCATCGAAACAATGGAAGCAAAAGGCATCTTCGCAAACATTATCACTTGTTAGAACCTAAGCAAAAGAAACTGCATCTCTAACACTCTCAACTTCCAATCAGCAAAACAATCGACAATTCCTTCACAATTGGGCTTCTCTAGTTGGTGTTGCTCTTCACGAGTAAAAGATCTTTAACAAGAACTCCCACGTTTAAAACGAATGCATACACACTGCTCGATAGCTGGATATGTGTCTTCTAAAATTTTGTCATCAATAGTTTTGATAGCTCAAATTTATCTTGCAGTTCTAGAAAATTCCTTATTGATTTATCTTCCCCTTCATATACTCTTGTGGCTTTTATCCATTATATATGATAAAAATATTACTACAATAGCTATATGCACCCTCGAGATGTCGAAGTTAAGGATTTCTTCAATTTAACTAAAAAATAACAATAGTAATCACCCGATTTCAGTGGATGTTGAGTTATTTCTTGTTTATATATTCTGCTACAATATGGATCATTAATTTCATATTTTTCACGTGTTAAATCTGGAAAAAATTATGTAAAAAATTTCATCAGACATTTTTCATTTTCTTACTCTTTTAGAACAAGAGCCCCTCTTATGCTACGATTTTAAGTACCATAACGAATTTAGGGCACAAGAAACAAAGAAATTTTTTTTTCTAATCTCTTCAGATCCACTTGATTAGGTAAAATTTAATTTAAAGACGGTTTTTTAAAATCTTGTACAAATCATTTTATTTTATTCTTAAAAAGGAAGCAAAGCTACATATTTTGACATAAAATGGAAGATATAATATTGTATTTCCACTTTAACTCTTCAGCCCCTTGATTGATCTTTTGTAGTTTTCAACAGCCTAGTTTTTGGAAAAGAGTGCTGCTAGCAAGATCCAAAAAAGGGACATGTCTATGTGACAACTGAGCTGGCATGTTTATGTGTCAAATTACGTCTGTTAAACCTCGGTTAGGGGCATTTTTGACCAAGATATTCTCTGTTAAATTGCTGATCATGATCTTGCCCTTCTCATCTTCGATTGGTCTCACTTCTGCTTGTACATCCACCATCCTGACACATTCACCACTGCAAATAACAGAATTCCCTTTAAATCATCCAACTCTTAAAGTAGATGCAACTTCAATTTCTTTGTTGCTTCTTTTTTCTTGCCCCCACAAAAAATCTTGGCAATAACGGAGGAATACTTAACTGCAATGTTAACAATTAACTTCCAAAAGCCAAAAGATTTTACTTGTTTTTTATGAGTAAAAGATTTTATTTCCAAATTGGAAAATAAAAGTCCCGTGTGTGATTCCAATTTTATCTCTAAATCACATAATAGAGAAAAAGAAAACCCGAATAAAAGATTTCACTTGTTCTTTTTCATTCAGAAAGAGGTGGGGAGATAACTGGGAGAGAGGAAGAAGAAGCAGATAAAAGTTAAGCCGATCAAAGTTACCAAATTTCTAAATCTTGATGTGTCCAGTTATTGCCAAAAAAGGGGTAATAAATTTAAGGGGTTTTTGTCACTGATATCATAGAGAATTTGATATTAGTCCCCTAAATCTTCATATTTTGATATCAGTCCTGCAATTACACTTTGAGTTGTTGATAATGGTCCTTCTGTTAATATGATAGTTAAAAATGGTAAAATGTGATTAGGTTGGTACTAACTCTAGGTGGATAATTACCTAACTACCCCCACTCATTGAATTAGGCTACCTAACCATACTTTCTCGCGCGCTCTCTCTCTCTCTCTTGATCTCTCTGTCTCTCCCAGTTCCTCCTCTCCCTCCCACCCCGAATCCCCTCCACGTCTTTCCCCCAATTCCTCCAAAACTAAAATCTCCCCCAAAAATTCATAGGATTAGGGTTAGGGTTAGGGTTAGAGTGGCTTTGAATGCTAGCTATGAACTACTAGACCTCCTCCATCCCCTTCAGCTCCATCAGCAGTTCCATCCTCTCCATCCGCCATGACCAGTTCAACACTGACGAGCAGCAGAATCAAGAACTCGATTTCTTCTAGAAGCACACCGCCGACCTCTTTTCCGACCTCTCCTCCTCCTCTTCTGCCGACGACCTCATCTCCCTCTCCTGGATTTGCCGCCTCCTCAACGCCTTCCTCCTTTGCCAGGAAGAGTTCCATGTCATCTTCTTCCACTCCAACCCCCTCCTCTCCAAACCCCACCAACCGCATCATCAATGACTTCTTTGATAGCGCCATCGAGGCCCTCGACTTTTTCAAGCCCTAGATAATTTTTAGGCCTTGATGGTTGTAATTTAAAGTCATTATATATTGGTACCCTCTTGACTGCCACTACCTTGGATGAGAATTTTGGTTTGTGTCTTGTTGCCTTTTCTATTGTTGAGGGTGAATATGATGAGTCTTGGCATTGTTTCATTCAAAACTTGGATGGGGATTTTGGTTTCAGTTTAAACATTCATGTTGTTTATGGGTTCCAAAATGTTACAGATGGAGAGAAGAAGAAGGATTTCTTAACGGGTTTGGGTCCACTATATGCGGATTTGGTTTGGGTTTTGTAATGAGGGTTATAACTGTCCAAATAAATAAAATGTTAAGCTTAACGGAATATTGCATTACCCTTTTAACACCAATTAACCCTAGGGACCATTGTCAACAACTAAAGTGTAATTGAGGGACTAATATCAAAATATAAAGATTTGAGGGATTAATATCAAATTCGCTATGATTTAAGGGACCAATATCGAAAAACTCCTAAATTTTAAAAGATATTTTCCACATCAGCTTGTCCCCTGGTTTGTACCAACTTTTGGGTCCAAAAAGCATTTTCCTTGCATGAAAAGCATTTTTCTTTACGCTCATTTGGATCATTAGTTTCATATTTTTCATATGTTAAAATAGAAAAAAATTCTGCTGAAAATTTCATCAGAATTTGTCATTCGTCTTTGGACAAAGAGTTTCATGCTCTATCATGATTTTCTGTTCCATAAAAAATTTAGTCATCATTCTTTTAGTCAAATTTATCAGAATTTGTCATTATTCTTTTAGTCAAAGTTATCGTGCCTTGGTTGTCTATATGAATAAATGAGGAGAGCAAGCAACAAAATTTACAGCGTTGCTATCATCGACAAATTGGCATATTAAACATCATTTATTCATGCGCTCGTAAGCAACAGCACTGATGTAGACTAAAAAAGTAAATAAAAAAGAAAGTAAAATAAAATAAACTAAAACAAAACAAAACTATGTCATACCAATTAGGGGATACTTGTTAAATTATATCTCATAGGCAAGAGTACTAGAACAAAAAAAATTTCCTCATGGGGTTATACGCTTAATCAACAACTATTCTCTCAATAATCAAAGAATTCTTTCTTGCTAAGACTTCATCTTCTCCGTTTTTTTTAGTTTCTCAATGAGCAAGCTTTCAAACTCTCTAGCCTCTTCTATGGAGTCTTTATACCAGTAGCGTGCCACACAATTAACAATAAATTCTGTATTCTCTTGGCTCGACTTGCCTGAAGAGAAACTGTTACTGCATCTTTACTTTAGTGACAGAGATACGTTTCACCGAAACAAATACCAAAACTGAATGTATCGAAGGTGCTTTCCCGATGAAATGGGTAAAAATTGGTGGAATGCCTCTCAACTAGTTCTGGGTATAGAAATTCAACTCCGGAGATTCTTTCATGTAATTGTTGCAAATTAATCTTGTTCTCAATCTCAAACTTGTATCTTTTCCCATGCATATAGTGCCCGATGACCGTTATCTGCATGCATGCTCGGCATGTGACACATTAGACTTTATAGTGTTGCTTTAGAGATCTAAGTGGAAAATCTAAGATCTTCAAAGATTTTAAGGGGGTTTATATGCAAAACCCCAAACTTATGCGGGTTTTCTGAAATTAAATCTGCAAAACCCTAAAGTTTGTTCAATTTTGTAATTAAATTTAGAAAAATGATTTTTTTTCCAAACTAAAAATTGTCCGCTAAAAAGTTACAAACAACCAAAAAAGGTGCAAGTTACCTACAAAATTTCACAAAGTTTTGCACAAAAGACCTTCACTTTTTTTAAAAAGGGTTAGGGTTAGTCATTGTAGCCTATGAACTGAAATTGGTTAACTCTTAAAAAGTTCACATTTTATATTAAATTTTGTTACTCCTCCCCTAAAAATTTAAAAGGGTTTTTTGTATTAGTCCCTTCAATCTTTCGTATTCTAAATTAGTCCCTCAAATCATTGAATGGCTATGAGGTCCCTTAAATATTAAGTTATTTTAAAATGAGTCCCTCAAATCATTGAAATTACTATTGGGTGCCCTAATTCTTAAGTTATTTTAAAATTAGTCCCTCTAATAAAGAATAGAAGTAGCAATCAGAGGGATAAGTATGAGAATTTTGGAGCCTATCAACGATGTCAGTGACTTGAGGGACTAATTTCCTATAATTGCTATGGCCCCACTTGATTTGAGAGACTAATTTCAAAATAACTTAAAAATTGGGGGACCTAATAGCAATTTCAATAATTTGAGGGATTAAATAAAAATAACTCAACATTTAAGGACCTACTAGCAATTTCAATGATAGGAGGGACTAGTTCAGATATGAAAGATTTAAGGGAGTAATATGGAAAAACCCGAATTTTAAAATCAACTTGACTATTACGCCTTATCTTTTCACAAAATTTCTTTCCACGGTTTATCTTTGCCAATTTTGAGCTAATGTAGGAGTTACGGATTTGTCTTTTTTAAAAAAAAAGCATTGCCCTAATCGTCCAATTCTGGGAGTTCAACAAGAGTTAGCAGGAGATAATGGAAAACCCTAACCCAGAACTCCGTGAGAATTCTTGCTTCTTAAAGGTAATGTTGGAAATTTCTTACTCTTACTTTGCAATTTTTTTTTTGCAATTTGAATTTTTTTAAATTAGGAAATCTGTAATTTTTCAAAGAACGTCTCGTGGTCAATTCTTTATATCTATGTTTTGTTGACATTGAATGCAAATTCCATGATTGTACATGTAGCTCTTTAATATGTTCGATTAATAGAGTAATCTTTATTGGTTTTTTATGATATTGTGTCGTACTCTCATTTTAGTAAAGCGAAAAAAAAAAAAAAAAAAAAAGACAAATGAAAGAATAAATTTGAAGTATCTGAATGTTGCTCAGACCGAAGGGTTAAGAGTTTATTGGGATAATTTGAAAGGAAATCTTTATTCACTAGAGGATCTAAAGTTCTATTATGCATGGTTGTTGGTTAATGATCTTCTTTTTAGTATGTACACCTATATATTGGTTATTTTTTTAGCCGTCGTTGTCGAACTAGCTTCAACCATATCAGTTTCCTTAAAGGAATGGCATAATGTTTTTAGTAATTGCACATTCTGTTACTGATATAGAGGGAACTTTGATACATTTGTTAGGCATTTATATTTTTTGGCGTGATGACATCTACTGCTATTGCCAAGGTGTTTTCCCCCTTGTTCTAGCTTGACGTGAACAGAATTTATGTGTTAAAGAAAAGTGTGCAGCCTCCAAAAGCACAGTCCTCACCTACCCACTACAGTAAAATTACTGTAGCAAATACTGTAGCAACAGTGTTCACCAACCACAATCTCTCCTATAAATAGGCCCCTT
>JBAKGM010000081.1:18415213-18428472 GCA_037177215.1 Asparagus racemosus | reverse complement strand
ACATGAGGGTTTCCTTGTTTGGATTATTTCGCTCGACGTACTACGTCTCGCTTTGTAGATTCCTAAATATTAATCACCCGGATTTACATGGATAGTTACCTGAATTTGTCGTGCCTGGGTCATTCATGTTTCCTGATTACTTGCCTGCATTTACATTATTATTATATTGTTATCTTGTCGTGGGATCTTGCCGTGTGTTATACACGCTGACGTACTCCATTCTCTTGGTGTACATCAGATTTAGATGACGGACAGATGTCGTATGGAGATATACCGGAGCCGGAGTATCCTCACTTAGAGTGCCTCCCCGATGGTGGAGAGGATCCAGTAGGAGCATGATCAGTCACTTTTGTTCCTGAGTTGATGAACTTTAAGGATGATTTAGTATTTACATTTTAGTTGACATTGTTGGACTTCTTTTCCTGATTTCTTAAGCTACATGTATTAGCTCAGACATGTGGACTCTTTTATAGACCTGGATGTTATTTCGTTTTTTTAGTGATATGTATCCTGGAGTTCTGGATTTATTTATTATATAGTATCATCTGCGATTCTGTGACTGTGATTTGGGGATCTGTGATATGTATGTATTATGATGACATGACGCTTGGCGTAATAGGTTGAGGAGAAGAGATTTTATTTTATACTCCCCGATCTAATACGTCGCGGACTTGTTCACGTACTGTTTCTGGGTATTTTGGGAAGCGGGGCGTGACAACTTTTGGAAGCGAGGTTTGGGCTTCTTTGTGTTGAGAGTCAGTTTTGAAGTCTACCAAATGAAGCGCGAACAAATTGAGTTGTAGTTTTCTCATTTTTGGGACTTAGTGAATTTTTTGCAAAGTCAATTTGGTGAGGTTCACTATATATGGTCTCACACAAATTGAGTTGTGATTTTTCTCAATTTGGATACTTAGTGAAATTCACTAATATTCTTTGGCGAGGCTCACCTTGATACCCTGTTGAATGGGACAAAGTTTGCTTACTTGAGAAATAGTCGTCTGGGAGGAGCTTAGTAAGTTGGTTTAGGCAAGGCTCCTCGCAAGAGTTCAGGTCTTCGGTTTATGTGTCTGAAATTTCGGTAAAGTTTATTCAGAGAGAGATTCCTGGCGAAGTTCAAGGCTAGAAGTTTTGGCAAAGTTTGGGGCGAAATCTTCAGCGGAGTTCAGTAGTGGGATCTGGCTTTAGTGAAATACTCGGCGAAGTTCGGGGCGAAAATCCTTTAGCGAAGTCTAGGGATTTTAGCCTATAAATAGGTTGTTTTGCCTCCTTTAGCGAGAATCTTTACTGACTTT
Organism: Asparagus racemosus; assembly: GCA_037177215.1. NCBI lineage: Eukaryota > Viridiplantae > Streptophyta > Magnoliopsida > Asparagales > Asparagaceae > Asparagus > Asparagus racemosus. The sequence goes on along the minus strand of JBAKGM010000081.1, from coordinate 18,427,180 downwards.
CATCAATGGCTCCTCATCGTGAAATATCTAGAGGAAGAGGCTCTGCTCGTGTAGCTCGTCGGCCAAGAGCTAAAGAGACGCCAGCGTAGCTAGAGATAGCAGCGGGTAAGCTTCGAACCCATTAATGACAATCTTCAGATCAACTTATCCTCAGCCCATTGGGCTTTAAACGGTGCCTCAAGGTGCTTATAACATTTGATCCGCTATCAAAGGTGAGATCTTCACGACCAGTTGTGGTCTTCCCTGATGAGCTTTTGTCGTTCGCAGTGAAGTTCTGTTAGTAGCCATTATTGGCACTTGTTGAAGCGAGCTTTGTTTTTCGGGCAGAGCTCGTTAGCCCTTTGGGCTTCTGTAGCGGACATCATTCAGGCGGAGTTTGTTGCTTTATTTTGAGTGACCCTCGCTAGAGCGAGGCTTGCTAATTTAAGTGACTCTCGCTTGGATGAGGTCTGCATAACTTAGTTGGATGAATTTCGCCAGCTTAAGTACATGGATAAACTTCGCAGTTTTTGCTAGACTTTGCTTCATCTTACCATTGTTTGGTCTAATTTGACCATCATTTTTTGTGTAGTTACTTACTCAAGGGCCCCTGTAGATCGTTGTAGTCATTTTGGGCATGACGGAACACATGACTCTAAAGTGGTGCACATCTTTGATGGGAACGTTCCTTTGTTCCTAGAATATAACAGCCTTGGGAGGATAGAAACTATTCGTGTGGGTAGACTAGATCTCTACGGGAGATAATCATGGATGCCAAGTTCTCAGTTCCTGATGAGGATGTGTCAGTGAAGGCGCAATTCCTCTTTGGAGATAGCATTCTTGGCATAAACTCCCTCTTCAACTGGGGAGAGGAGTATTGGTACTATGCCCAAGGAGATAGACAATTCGCTATACCAGCAATAGAGCGCCAAGTCTTCTTCATGTACCTGCAGTGTCTCGCCATGCCTCGCTTCATGCGTTATAATCTCACAAACATGGAAGATAGCATTAACATAGGTTCTCTGATAGGTTCTCTGAAGCATGGAGGTGGCTTTTGTCATGAGGGACTTTACGGGATCAATATCATTGGGCCACATTCAGGTTTCGTAAGTGAGGACGTACTAGTTAATGAAGTCCCTATGATTCCAAACACTTTCGGGAACGAGTTTACTAAGAGTGATGCCCAGTATCCTAAAGCATACGCCAGGTTTCCTGGTTGGATCAGATTGGAGGATACCCAGTGGTGAGGACTCGTTTGGTTGACTTCGCTCTTGAAATCTTCGCAGATAAGTTACATGAGATGGGGCTATATGCTACGGTGAGAGCCTCCAAGTATGGTGCTAAGATTTGTGCCCCTATCTTGCATGGCATCTTGGAGTTATACAATTGTGACATCAACACTTTCTTTACTCTAGCAGGGGAGATTGGGATAGCTCTTCACGAGATGTTCGAAGTGTCTCGTTTCCCGATGGGAAGTCGCCCGTACAAGGAAATTTCCCCACAAACAAAGAGTTGACTCCTCCAAACCATGTTGCCTAGGTGATGGAGGTATTCTGAGAGTTGGTGTGCCATTTCCTCATTTGCCAAAGTGTTACTGGGAATACCGGACACGATCTCACAATGCCTCATGTTCCTTTGGCGAACCATTAGTTTCCTCATGTCAGTAAAAAGGATCGAGGTGTGAGTTCAATCCCTCCATTTGAGGCCAAAGATATCGAAACCCATATCTTCAATGATGGTCATGTACTGCACACTGCTGATCGGATGTGTGTGGGTTCCATGTTGGCGACAAGTTTGAAAGCTTTCATCATTAGGCAAAAAGACCAATATCTGAGCGGGCATTACTCGCAGGCTTCTTTTCTATTTGGTTGAAGGGGTGCGTTGTTCCTTTTTGGCTGAAGGACCGTATCTCAATCAATGTGTGTTGCTAGCTTGTGGGTATAATTTAGCCCTTTTACCTACAATAGTGAGCTGTATTCATCATGGCCTATGGGAGTGGCCACCGAATATCTGAGGCAGGAAGAAAATTGTCCGAGAAATCAAGTACCCAATCCTCAGGTGGAGCTACCATATATGTATTTAGTGATATGTTTCACCCAGCATTGCCCTCATTTGACGTCAGCTGCTATGCCTGGTGGAGCGAACATTGCTTTGCTCTAGAGATTCGAACGCTCCAAGTGGTTGCTTAAATATCTTGTCGGGATTTGTAGAGTTCTCCAGCATAAGGATAATTATCATCTTTATTGTTGCTTCCCTTCAATTGACGGGGTCAATTTGGGGGATGCATTTGAAGACGGCGTGAGTAGTGAAGGCTTTACTTGTTTGCCTAGCGGGTGCTTCAACTAGTTAGTGAACATCCAGCTGGGTCACCTTGTCGCTAGGTTGAACGGAGCCGAGTGCTATATCAAGCCATACTTGCAATGTCAGTTTGTTCGTCAGTTTGGCTACGATCAGCTGTACATTGGGAATCTAAATCATGGATTGATACGTTCAGGAAGTGTGGTTGACGGTGCTTGTGCTTGGTATCACTTTGTCACCGGGGCCACTGGAGCTAAGTTCTCACTTCCTCATCATACGCCTAAGTGTTACATGACGTTAGGGTTTTGCAAGTGGTAGAGCAATGTCATTATACCTCACTCTAGGTTTCATACTAACAAATCTGGTTTGTTTTGGATCTCTCAGCGGTATCGAGAATCTTTTCAAAGGGGTGGGAGGACTCGGGTTCCCAAAATTCGTGATTTCTTGGCAGAGGATATGCCAGATGACGATTCGGAGGCACCCACTGAACAGGTTGCTTCTCAGGTAGAAGTTAACGAGCCACCATCACCTCCAAGACAAGTTAGGATCAACATCCGAGAACCAACTGAACTAATGGTTCGCCAGGAAGTGCCCGATAGAGGACGAGGCAAGGGAAAGAGGCCATTATACGCTCCTCCTTCTCCACCACCTATGAAAAAGTAGCAAATAGTGCCTTTTGAGCTTGCTATTGGATTGGAGTCTCTCTTGCAGTTGAAGAAGAACCTCCGGTAGTCCCTGTTCAAGAGCCTAGATTCAGCTCTTTAGGTAATTTCTCCATTCATATGCTGGATATTCTTGAAATATCTTTGATTGGTGTGTTTCTCATGTGTAGAGAAAGAACCTATTCCTCTGGATGATGATAGGGATCGAATGGGCTCCGATCATGATGATACCGATTCCTACTTAACCAAGCCTGATGACAGGGCTGATATTGGTGGTTACGCGTCAGGTACTTTCTTCAACTCTCTCTCAAGATAGCTTTGTTTTTAATGGCTGATATTTTGTTTATATGTTAGATGATGAGTTGGACTTCAGAGTCATGAGTGAAGCAATGTCAGTGTCTTTCCCCGCAAGTGGCCATTCTGAATCTGTGATTGAGTTTGAAGGTGCCTCTGGTCCCTTACAACCTGTACCCGCCATTAAGACACTTGAAACTCCTAGTTCGGTCTCGGTTTCATTAGTGTGGCAAAGGCTGATCATTCAAGGATCATCTGAAGATGATGATGATCATCCAATCTCCCCCATACTTGCAGAAGTTAGGGAAGAGGTGTCACTTAGTTCTGAATCTTGTCCGGGTGAAAGTTCGAGTGTACCTGTAGTTGCTCTCGCTGAACCAGGGGTCTCTTCCACAAGTGTTGGAGCTATGCCAATGGACATATCGATGACTACAGCTATGGTTTTGAGAACTGCCGTCTGGTCTACTATAACAACGACGTCTATAGTGTCTCCTGCTATATTAGAAGTCTTGGTCACACTTGCTCTGTATTTGATACTGGGTAACGAACAGGTGCAAGCCTCACCATTTACTTCTCTTGCCACCACAAATGCCATAGTGGTCCCTACTGGAGTGAGTCCTTCCAGTCACTCAAAAATTCCTCAATCTCTTGACCTTGGAGACTTGGCAGAGATGAAGATAAGGACATTGTCAGAGAGTTTGATAAGCTTATTCAACCAAAATGTTGCACTCACCATGAAATCTTAGAGGGAGTTGTCAACTTGCACTCTCAAGTTGCTAAGGGATTAGCTGGATGTCTTGGGTCAGTTGCCGATCCTGCTCATACTGAACCTTTCAAAATGGCGATTGACAAAGCTGAGTCATGTTGTCAGGAATTATAGACTCTTCGCGTGGCTGATCCTGAGGCCATCATTGAACTTGAATTTCGTCACTTGATGGAGAGTCGTTGGAAGGCTGGTGAATCTGCTCGAATAGAAATGGAGCAAATCAGCGTGAAGGTTCAAAGTCTGAATGATAGTATCACATCTGCTGAAGGTTATCAAGCTTCAGAATGCTATCCAGGAGCAAGATGCGGAGATCGATGAGGACAAGGCGACCATTGCTGCAGCTCAAGCACGTCTGAGAGGAGCTCAACTTCAAAGCATGGAGCTTGTGTCTGACCAGGCTGATTTCAACAACAAGTTAGAATCTCAAGTTGCCGAGCTTCAGGCTGAAACAAAGAGGCTTTCCACTATCAGGTTGCAAGCTACCCCTGTTGATCCTCAAATCTTGAAAGAGAGGGCTCAGAAGAGTGCTCATGATGTCTGGGTTTCTCAGATGGCTGAGTGTGTTGCGCAGATACACACTTTTTATCTGCTCTCCATGTAGAACTCATTTTTTAACTGTTTCAACTCTTTTAATAAATAAAAGAACTTTTTACCTCCTTAAAGATGAAGGTACGATAGAGGTGTAGTGTTAATATATCGTAGTGACATTTTGGCTGGGTAGGAAACTGTTGGAGTCAAACTGACGGAGGTGCGGTGTTGACATAATAATTTGATTAAACTGACACTGTTTAGAGGTATAATGTTAACATAACAGTGTAGGGATATTTGACAGAGGTGTAGTGTTAACGTGTCAAATAGGGTGACCGATAGAGGTGTAATGTTAACCAATCAGTTCAAAAGAAGTCCGAAGGACGATTACTTTTTAGAAGTGTAATGTTAATTTAACGGTAGAAAATTGATGGAAGTGTAATGTTAACTAATCGATTTTTGACACAAGCAAATTGACAGAGGTGTAATGTTAACCAGTCAATTTTGTTAAGATAGATTGACAGAGGTGTAGTGTTAACCGGTCGACAAAATGGTCAGACAGAGGTGTAATGTTAACAGGTCGGATCATTTGAGATGAGAAATCGTTCAGAGGTGTATCGTTAACATGACGATTTGGTCAAATTGGAACTGTTCAGAGGTGTAATGTTAACATGACAGTAAGGGGTATATTTGAAGTTAACACTGTTCAGAGGTGTATTGTTAACATGACAATGATGATGTGTTTGGAGATGACACTGTTCAGAGGTATATTGTTAACATGACAGTGATAGCATATCCGGAGCCAAGCAAAGATATGGTGTTAGCTTGATGACTCTTTGAGGATTTTGGTTGAGTTTTAGATCAGGAATATCAATAGTTCTGGTTCAAAGGTGGAAACATAAACATGACTAGGATTTTTGTGGGGAGATGAAATGGTTAGGATCAAGGGTGATACTTCTTGAGAAATTTTCCTTTGATTGGCGCCATGAGCCTACTACCATTTTGGTCAATTAGGCGATATGCCCCATTTGAGTAGACTGTCTTTACTACAAATAGACCTTCTCATTTGGATTAGAATTTACCTTTAGTATTGTGCATCATGACCATGGGTCGATGAATGGCTAGGACCAGGTCGCCTTTTTTGAAGGATCATTCTTTGACTCTCCTGTTGAAGGCTTTCGAAATCCGTGATTGATAGATCTTGATTCTTTACTGAGCTTGAAGTCTCAACTCATCTAGTGCTTCTAGTTCTTGAAGGCGCTTTTGATGATGTTCTTCGGTTGTCATCATCTCAACAATAGCGATTCTGAATGACTTAATTTGAACTTTGAGGGGGATCACGGCTTCGCATTTGTAGACCAAGGAAAATGGTGTTGAGCTGGTAGGAGTGCAGACTGTTGTTCGATAAGCCCACAACCAAGTTTCTCGTCCCAATCTCGTTTGTTAGAGATGACAAACTTCTTGAGAAGTTTGATGATGGTTTTGTTGAAAGCTTCAGCTAGACCATTAGTAGCTGGGTTGTATGGCGTAGAGGCTACATCTTGAATTCTGAACTTATTACAGAATTTAAAGAACAGTCGACTAATGAATTGTGGACAATTATCGTGAATGATTCATCTGGGAATAACAAACTGATAAAACACGTGAAGTCTCAAGAATTTGATCACTTGAGATGCTTTGACTTCTCTGAGGGGAACAGCTTCGGCCCATTTAGAGAAGTAATCTGTAATGGCTAGTATAAATCGATGATCCTTAGCGGACGAAGGACTGATTGGTCCAATGATATCCATGCCCTAAGCTTTGAATGGCCATGAGGCAGCTGTCAGATATAATTCTTTCAGAGGTTAATGTAGGAAGTCAGCGTGGATTTGACACGCATGACATCTTTTAGCATATGCTATTGCATCTGCTATCATTGTCAGCCAGTAATAACCTAGACGACAAAGTTGATCCTGAAGCTTGGGACCCAGTTGATGAGCTCCACACGTATCGTCATGGGCTTCCTTCAACACTTCTCAAGCTTCACTTGGTGATAAGCATCAGAGAAGAATATCGTCGAAAGATCGTCGATATAGTGTTTGTGTGGCAGAATCATAGAAAAAGCACGGAGCTCTTCTTCGAATGGAGGCTGCCTTCTTCAGATTGTTTGGTAAGATTCTGTGTAAGACATAGTCAATGATTGGGAAGTGCCAATCGTTGCTTTCAAAGCAGGTTGACACGACATGAACTTCATTGGCTTCAAGAATATGCTCTGAGGAGCATAAGTGATGGCTAGCCACTGTGATGCACCTAGTGGACTTGAGCACCAGGGCGAATGTGGCCGCAAGGGATGCTAAAGCATCTGCATGGGTATTCTCTAGGCGAACTACATAGTTGATGTAGAAGCCTTTGAATGATTGGGCAAGCTTTATGGTCACTTTATGATAAGGTATGAGGTCTCCATGGTGAACCTCATATTCTCCTTTGATTTGATTAACGATCAGCTTGGAGGCACCGTGAGCTTCAAGATATTTGACACCCATGTCTTGAGTGAGTTGTACGCCGATTATAAGGGCGTTATATTCAGCTACATTGTTGGAACATGGTTCGGTAAATGAATAGGCTCGGGGAAGAACATGTCCATGGGGATTGATCAGCACTACCCCCACTCCTGCGACAATCTCTCCTTTGTGGTTGCATCTTGATGTAGCGTCAAAGTACAACTAGCATATATAGAGGTCTGAAACAACATTCAACTTGAAAACTTCATTTGGAATGTCTTTGTAAAGTTTGGAAGACTCTAGGATGGGATGCTCTACTAGAATGTTAGCAATTGTTTGGCGTTTAACTGCTTTCTGTGGTAAAAATGTTTTGTCGTATTTTGAGAGCAGTATCGCCCATTTTGCTTGCCTGGAATTCAGTAATCTAGGCTTTCTCATGAGTATCTGCAGAGGATTGACTCTTGAAATGACATGGATAGATTGACTGATGAGGTAGTGTAGCATCTTCTGAATTGCGAAGACCAATGCTAAACATTCCTTCTCGATTGGATTATACCGATGCTCGGCACCAATCATAGCATGGCTGAGATAGTAAATGGCTTGCTCGTAGCCATTGTCATTTTTCTGAGCAAGGAGTGCTCTAAGAGAGTGATCCGTTGCTCTGACATAGATCTGGAATGGTTTACCTGACACTGGTGCAACTAGGACCGGCGGCTTTGTGAGATATTGCTTGATCTCGTTAAAGGCTTCTTGACAGGCATCATCCTAGATGAACGAAACACCTCTCTTCATGAGTCTTTGAAATGGTTGAAACTTCCCAGACAAGTTGACGATAAACCTTCGGATGTAAGCTAATCGTCCTTGTAAGCCCCCGAGTTCTTTGAGATTTCTGAAGGTGGCATCTCTTGGATGGCTTTCACTTTTTTGGGGTCGACGTGTATTCCCTTGGATGTGACAATAAACCCTAGGAATTCACCTGATGATACCCCCAGAAAGGATTTGGTTGGATTCATCTTGAGTTGGTGTTTTCGCATGATTTCGAACACTGTTCTCAAGTCATTGACATGGTCTTGCTTGTGACGACTTTTGATCGCAGGGTCGTCAACGTAGTATTTGACCATCTTGTGTAGATGTTCACGGAATATCGTGTTCATTGCACTTTGATAAGTAGCGCCAGCATTCTTCAGGCCAAAGAGCATTACCGTGTAGCAAACTACTCCTAAGGGTGTTCTGAAGGCCGTGTGCTTTTTGTCATTCGGGTGCATCTTGATTTGATTGTATCTGCAGAATCCGTCCATTAAGGACATCCTCTCAAACCCACATATGTTATCAACCATGACATCTATAATAAGGAGGGGAAATTCATCCTTCGAACAAGCAAGGTTGAGATCTCAGAAGTCGATGCAAATTTAAATCTTTCCATTCTTGTTCATCACCACCACAATGTTGGCTAGCCAATCGGGGTGTTGTACTTCATAGATGAATCTACACACAATGAGTTTGCAGATTTCCTTTTCGATTTGCTCCCTCTACTCAGGATGTAAACATCATTGTTGTTCCTTGGCTGAGTTGACGTTGGGGTCAATGTTAAGACGATGTACAACCACATTAGGGTCTAGGCTCGGCATGTCTTCATAACTCCAGACAAAGACGTCGATGTATTCTTGAAGAAGAATTATGAGTTCTTCCTTTTCAGTGGGTGATAGACTCTCGCTGATGAAATGGGCTTGGGTTTGGTTTCACTGCAAATATTTATTTGAACTACCTTCTCTTAAGTGGGTGGCTCTCTGGCTTCAAAGCGCGATTCCCATTGCTTTTCAAGCTGTTTTGTCCAAGGATCATCTTCAAGATCTTTGAACTCTTCGGACTTATCAAGATCGCCGGTTAGATCATAGGAGACCATGTTGGCATTGAATAAGACTCCAAGGCTGATGTCGGAATCCTAGTCGGATGTATTTGAAGAGCTGCTCAGAAAATCGTCAGATGTTGGTTCGGTATGTGGTTCAGCTTCAGGAGAGATGTAACCGAGCCCATGCTTGGTTCGATTGTAGTAATCAAACATTTCGCCATTTGGTGTAAACGGGATCAAAGGGACTTGTAGTCCACTATTGAAATCCAATTCTTGTTTCACAGTAAGGTTATACCCCATCTTTATAATGATCTATTGAGATTGTTGGCTATATCGAGAGAATTCCGGCGTTGCTTTCATCTCTTCCTCAGTGTTTGATAAATGATGTTGCTTCTCAACTTTTCTGAAGAAGATTGGAATTGATGTATTCCCTCTAGGCATAACCATGAAAGTAACGTCTTTTGAATTATCCAGTTGCTTGAGAGTAGAGTATGATTCACTTATTAGCATATGTAATGCTGGTTCCAAAGCTAGTTTGGCCATCAGAGTCTCGACTCCTGAGTTTTCAAACTTAGAGTTTAGAAAGTAGTCGTAAGCAAACTCTTCTTCATTAAAGATCCAATCGCCCTGATCTTCGGCAGATTGGTCAATATAGAGGACCCTAGGTTAATTACAAGTGGATTTATCTCCCAGATGGAATCATCCATGGGATCTAGCTCGACATCTACTTCATTACCGCTATCGTCATCATGGGGAACGATAATCTTGATCGTGTGATTTTCATCATACAAGAGAGAGTCGGTGAAGTAATTCTCCACCCCCTTGAAAGGATGTCTTTCAGCTTCAATTCTCTGTTGAACCCCCTGTTCATCAATGTATTTGAAACATTAATGAAGTGTTGAAGGAACGATCTTGTTGGAGTGAATCTAAGGTCATCCGAGCCGAAGGTTGTAAGGTGTTTCGACGTTAATGGCATAGCAAGTCACTTCCGTCTTCAAATCTCTGATCTAACATTTAAGTCGGATCTTCCCAAGAGACCGAGTACTGCTAGAGTTAAAGTCATGTATGGTCATTGAAGTCTTTGAGATTTTATGAAGAGGGATTCCCAGAAAGCTCATGAGTCTTCGTGGAGTTATGCTCAAGGCGGAGCCTGGATCGATATGAATTCTCTCAACCCTTGACGACCCTATATACCCAATAGAGGAGAGGGGTCGGTTGTGATGTTGATTCTTGACAAGCATGTCCTCTGGAGTGAAGGTAATACAAGGTGTCTGCTATCGGCATTGATAGCATTGCTTGGGACCTCATCTTGAGGAGGTTCAGTGAAGTGCGTGAGGAATGCCTCACTATCGTTCAATGCTTCTTTAAAAGCTTCTCTTATATCCTTTGACAAACGTAAAATTTCATACAAAGTAATACGAGCTAAAATATTGACAAGTTTAGCCATGATGTCATATTTAAATGGGGCCTTAGGGTCACTTGGAGGATGTTGTAGGGCCTTATCAAATTGAGTCTCTTTTTGTTTGGTCGGTTCAGATTGTTTAGACATTCCTAGTTGATTGTAATCCTTTAAGTAATCTTTACTGGATCTTGTCCCCATTAGGGCCACTTTCTCACCCTCTGAATCGGTGAGTGAAGTGGCATGCATTGATTCCTCTCCAATGATAGCGGAGATGGTATTGCAAGTCTTCATCTTAGATTTAGACTTCAGGAGAGTCCGGTCTTCACCTTGAAGAAGGTCGGGATGCACCTACATTTTTCCCCTCTCGCTGTGATAAGAGGAACTAAACCTTGACTTTGCTAATTTTAGTGGTCATACTTTACCACCTCCATCCTTGCAGTAGGAATGGGAACAACATCATCTTGGGCTTGAATCTCAGGCATGGAGCCGAACTGAAGTGTTACCATGTTAGCAGTGACCTTCTTCTGCTCAGATTTGAGCTTAAGGATCCCTGATCGATGAATGTCTAGATCTTGTCCTTGAGGATGTAGCAATTCTTCGTCGGATGCCCTAACATCATGTGATAGAGACAATAATTAGGGTCGTTGGTCTTTCCGACCTCTTCAGGGCGCCTAGCTTCCAGAAGCTTCAAGCGATTTCCTTTGTTGAGGATATGGAAGATAGCAACTGTATATTCGTCTTTGAATGAGTAGTTGCGGTGGAAATTCTTTTTCCTTGGTTCTCTTTGTTAGTTGTTGTTGGAATCTTGAACCCTAACTGCGAAAGTGTCTTTAGCTTTCGGTTGTGACGTATGCCCTTGCTTGCTCTTGTTGCCCTTGAACTTGGTGCAGGTCTCTAACTTGTTGAAACACTTTGATGATTTTTTGGCTATCTAGGGTTGTTCCATCAAATCATTCCAAGTGTGGGTAGTGAAGGCACCCATGTGAGCTTCAATTTTTTCTAGAAAGTTATGCCGACAAGTTTGTAGCAGCATCGGTAGAGGCATATCTTAACATCACAATGTAAAGTTGTGGTACTGTTCGATGTATTCTCTGATCGTCTCATTTCAAATTTGTTTCTCGGAGAGGAGCTTGAGCATGGTAACATCAGAATGTTCCTCGTGGAATTGTGAGAGGAAGTGAGATTTCAAATCCACCAAAGATCTGATTGAACCTTCGAGCAAATTCTGAAACCAATCAAAAGCTACCCCCTGAAGAGTGCCTATAAAAAGTCGTGCCTTAATAGCATCATTACCCACTACATTCCCAGTCTGTTGATGAAAGTAGTAGATGTATTGGTTCGGGGATCCTTTGCCATCAAACGCATGTAACGTAGGCAGCCTGAACTTCATAGAGTAAGGAACCATGTCCCACTCAACGGGATAAGGTCTGCCAATCCTCACTTTTTTGAGATCCGTTCACTAAGAAAGAACGTTGAGCTGCTTCTGGATGTCCTCCAAAGCTTTCACTTCTTTTCTTGGTTTGGCAAGTGTTGTTGCTTCTGACCTTTCATGCTCAGAATCCGTGTCACTTTAGTGTTCTTGATCTTCTTCTAGAGGGTTTTCGCCAATTGGCTTTTTTCCTTTTGAAGAACTTGCTTGAGGATGAGGATTCGACAAGAGTTGCTCAATCATCCTTTCTAGGCATTCGATTCGATCATCCACCTCTTTC
>JBAKGM010000081.1:18377633-18389456 GCA_037177215.1 Asparagus racemosus | reverse complement strand
TGAATAGATCACAATGATAAGCTACCAATACTCATATCATGATCTTTGATCGAAATGAAACAAAAAATGTCAATATGAATAATCAAGCTTTAATATTCAGAATTTCAAACTTCTCTAATCATTGGATATATCAATAAATCATGCATGCCTTGTTTATATACCCATGGAGAACATCCTCATAAAGGGATGTTCCGACTGGGACCCACTTTCATTCACCACCCTCCGGTGAAGCTTACTTCACATAGGGTATAATCCATGAATATAGAGTATCAACAAGTTATCAAATGAAAGAATGTTGTCATTTTCAACAATGGAGTCATTGAAATAAGTCGAATTACCACAATATAGTCTTTCGTGGAATCTTAATGATATAACACCGAAATGAATAAACAACGGTATAACAATAGTTAAGCAATCAACAACCACGCATGAAGTGATTTAAATAAGAATATTATGGAAGCAATTAGGTATACAACATAGCATCGAATATCAACTTGTAGGAATGTCAAGAAAATAGTCAATCGAACTATCAAAGAATTGAGAGTGAACAATGAAAGGTTACATATACATAATATTCATAAGGAAAGAAACAACCAAAATCTCAATAAACTGAGAGTGAGTAAAGAAATGTTACCAACGCGTAGGGTATTTTTCAACCGAAATAGAGCATAAAAAGGCATATTGATAATAATTATATGAGCATCAATTTTATAATGATCTCATCAACTGATACTGGCAAACAAGTAATTATTATGTAAAAGAGAATGTGTCTAATGACACGGGTCAATACGCATACAGTATTAATCGATAACATCTCTGTTGATGTATGTAATCACACAGTCAAAATGGGTTTGAGGTTGAAGATGACGGGGATCCGCTCTCCCCCCAGAATATCTAGCTCTGAGTTGGGCTGTTCTTCCCTCCTGCACAGGTAGAAGCTCGTGAGAGGATGAGGCTTGTTTCCCCCGTTGTACCTCCGACGATCAAGTCAGTAAGTGAGCTTGAGTGGAGGAGAAAATAAACAGTAAGAGTTTTTAATTGCAGAGTGCAGGGGGACAGAAAAAATAGCATACCTTTGCTTTGAGAGTAGTTTCTCTCTTTGTAGGAATAAGAGAGGGGCAATTTAGTCACTTTAGCATTAGTTTTACACATGGCAGCTTACGTGTGGAGAGAGCCACCATTGATTTGATGTGAGGTATGGGTAGTGGTTACAAAAGCCATATGGCCAGCACAACGCCATTAATTGTGGTGTTGACTTGTTATTGGCATGGGGCTCAAGGCGGACCATCATAGTAGGAAGTTACTGCAGCACTCGTATAAGGGTACTGTAGCAATCGGGGGTCGGCACTATAGCAGGACAACTAGGAAAGCCTTCCGCGTCGCCGGCACTGTAGCAGTTGCCCGAGACTATAGCAGGCGAGTTAGTACTGTAGCAGGATGACTAGGAATGCCTTTTGCGTTGGCCAGTACTGTAGCACTATGCACTGCAGTAGTCGGCGAGGTACTGTAGCACGCGAGTCGGTTACTGTAGCAGGAAGACTAGCAACGCATCGACCAGTACTGTAGCAGTCGGCCGATGCACTGTACCAGCGAGTCGGCTACTGTAGCAGGATGAATAGCAGCGCTTTTCACGTCGGTCGGTACTATAGCAGTCGGCCGAGGTACTGTAGCAGTTGGCCGAGGTACTGTAGTAGGCGCGTCGACCTACTATAGCAGGATGACTAGCAACGCCTTTCATGTCGACCTGCACTGTAGTAGTCGGCGCTGTAGCTGTCGGCCGAGGTACTATAGCGCTGAGTGCTAAATACTTAGAGAAGGTCGGTTAAGACCGTCTTTCGGTCCTAAATTCGCATGTGAGGTGGCATACATTGATTTTCACATAGAGATTAAACAAAAATCTCTTTGGGGTACCAACAATCTCAAATATGGGTATTCACACAACTAAAGGTTAGGAATCCCACGAATGAAGTTGCATAGAAAAAAATCGAATAGGATGTGAAAATAAGGAATTGTTACCTACCGTTCATGCCTTGTTCCTCGGTATCCATGAACAAATCCAAATGTCTTGCTCCTACATAACACATAAATATACATCTATGTAAGAGTCTACACGACTATGTTATATACATGCTTGACAAAAATGCCCATGATGCTATATGCAATGTATGATCATGAATAAACAACAAAGTCAGCAGTTTGTGTCATGATTTGTGATGGCAAAATGGTTAGCTAAACAGAGCCTAAATTGTATAAACATATGGTCATTTTACTTGTTTATGACTACACTTCCTAAAACATCATGTTTGGTGTCAATTAAGTAACCAAAAATGAAGTTATATATACATATGCATGACAAGCACAAACTAGAGTACAACTCACATTAGAAGATACACGGGACTATTTGAGAGTCCAAAAGATATCCAAAATGTATGAAACTAGTGTCATATAACTCCAACATGTGTCTAGTTTTTAGAATAATAAATGATTTGCAAAATAATGTATATAGCTTAGGTTATACTCAGAACATGCATGACATCTACAAACTGTATGTGTAGATAATGTTAGCAGATTTAAGTGAATAATTGAGGGGCCAAATAATATCCAAAATTAGTAAAATAAAGTTCAAATTATTTCTATACAGATTTAATTTTAGGAATAGAATGCAAAATTTCTAGGGATGGTTATACTCTTTACAATTTAAAGGGGCCAGGATTGCAGATTCATGCTAAGAACAGAAAACACTCACATATCTATCTAACTGTTTTAGGTGCCAAACATCATCATATTATAACCATAATTATGATATATGCTTCTTTATAAATCTAGTTTTAAATTCCAAAATTTTCTTTACTCAGCCATAAACAGAAATTGAGATACATGCAAAACATCCAATGAGGATAGACTGCATATCCTGTACGCATGTATTGAATTTAATCACAGATTAAACAAGCAAATGGCTTCAGAATTAAATAAAAATAGATTTAAATGAAAGATACGAGAGTCTAGTTTTTAAAGAAAAGAATTACTAGAAATGGGCATCTGTAGAACGAGTTATGGCAAAAGCGCCAGTAGGGTATCTTGTAGAAAATCTTTTGCATGAGATTGGGGCCTAAATATCAACATGCAAGCCACACAATCTCCAAACTAGTGAATATCAATGACAATTTGAACATAATGAGACTGAAAACAAGTGATTATAATACTTTCCATGTTCATATGCACAAAGTTTTAACACTCTAGAGTGACATTGCAAGAGTGAATATCCATCTATACTCCACATACAAGTATTAACTCCTCAATTATAGTTCATGCATGATCAAACTAACCAAAATATGTCAACTTTTAGATTCTAATCTCAAAAAGAAATATGGAAATGAAATAGTTTGAATGTTGCCTAGGACTTGCTCTAGGTTCTTCCTCTACCAAGAATTCTTAAAGCTCCTTCTCTTTGCTTCTTCTTCTTCTTCAATTTAAGAGAGAAAGTGCTTGATGAAGAAATTGTAATGGACATTTGGGGATTTTGTGGCTTGATGGTTGGCTACCCAAGAGGAGAGGGGAGAGGTGAGGGATGGTGGTGTTTGGTGAAATGAAGGAGATAACGAGTGGAGTGTTTAGTGGAGGGTATATATATCATAGTATGTGAAGAGATGTAATAATGAAAAGAGAGGGGTTTATTTGCAAGGTTTCCTCTTCATGGCTGCCCAAAATATAAAAATGTGATACTTAGAGAATTTTGAATTAGGAATTTATCAAAGTGGATTATCTTTAACCAAGGTTTGAGACATGGTTAATTTGGGTTTCATGTTAAAGGATATGGTGAACCCTAAAACTTGATTAATCACCTTAATCCAAGCATAGGTAGACTAACATTCCCACACATGTAGGTTTCTAAACTAATGCTAGCAAGATCATGAATTGTAGATTTAGATTCAAGGTCGATATCGATCATAGTATTTGACTATCAGAAAACAAGAACATTACATCCGCCCCCCTTAAAGAATATTTTATCCCCGAAATTTTACTTACCTCTAAAACAAATGAGGATATGTCTTCCACATCTCAGCATTTGGTTCCCATGTTGCCTCCTCAACCCCACGATTATTTCATAACACTTTAACTAGTAATACAGACTTATTTTCTAGCTGCTTACTCTTGAATTCTAGCACTCGGACGGTCGTTCCTCATAAGATAGATCCTCCTGCAAGGGCTAGGCTTGGTACGAAATGATGTGCCCTAAGTTTGACACATATTTCTTCAGATTGGAGACATGGGACATATTGTGAAGCTTCTCTAATTCGAGCAGCAATGCTAGACGATAAGCAACAGATCCGATCCTCTCTAATATTTTGAATGGCCTAATGTATCTTAGATGGAGTTTGCCTTTCTTTCTGCATCTTCATACATCGTAGCCTTCAGAAATACATGATCACCAACTTGGAACTATAGCTCCTTGCATCGATGATCTACATAATTCTTTTATCTGCTTTGTGCCATCCTCATATGTAGTCGAATGATTTGGATCTTCTCTGTCGTCTATTAGATTAAGTCAAGTCCGAGTAGTTGACAGTTGCTGGTTTCTTCCCAATAGATAGGATTCTGCATCGCCTTCCACATAGGGCTTCATAGGGTGCCATGTTAATGAATAGAATTTGTTGTTGTAGACAAACTCTACCTGCAGTAAGTGCATAGCCCAATTACCTCATAAATCTAATGTTCAAGCTCTCGGCATGTCCTCCAGGGTTTGTATCATTCTCTCCAATTGCCCATCAGTCTAAGGATATGCTAAAGTGCTGAACTTCAATCTAGTCCCCAAATCTCTATGTAAGCTCTTCTAGAATCTTGACATGAAACAGGAGGGTCTCCATCCGATACAATGGATACGGGAACTCCATGTAGCTTCACGAGCTTTTCGATGTAAAGATTGGTCAACTTCTCCATAGTATACGACATTTTGTAGGCAAGGAAGTGTGCTGACTTGGTCTGGTGGTAACCTTTCACCCATATGGAACCTTCTCCCTTGGCTAAGTGGGGGGTAGTCTTGTGATAAAGTCTATAGTGATACGATATCACTTTCATTTTGGAATAGGCAACGGTTGCAATAGTCTTGACGGTTTCTGATATTCAATCCTTACCTGTTGGCATATTAGGCACTTTGATACATATTCGGCTATCTCCTCATTCATGTAATTCCACCAAAAGTTCTTCAAAGATTCTAGTACATCTTGATGCTTCCTAAATGAAGACGATAAGGGGTTTGGTGAGCTTCTCTCAATATTTGCTCATTGAGCTCGTCATTGTTGGGTACGCAAATGTGATTACCCATCTTCAGAATACTATCATGAATCTAAAAGTCTGATATTTTCCTTACTCCACCTTCTTCTTTATCTCACTTAGCATCTTATCTTTCTTTTGGCACTCCTTGATTTGCTTCGAGAGAGTTGGTTGTAGGCTTATCTGACAAATGTTCATTTTGGAAAAAAACTTTCCAACTTCAATCTCCATTCTTTCTAGTTCTCTATTCAACTTGACTTGTTTAGTTAATAAAAGGCTGATGCAACTTGATTCTTCTGACTGAGTGCATCTACCACCATATCAGCTTTACATGGATGGTAAAGGATGTTCACATCATAGTCTTTCAGCAACTCCAACCATCTTCTTTTTCTCATGTTAATCTCCTTCTGACTAAAGATATTTTTCAAGCTCTTATGGTTAGTGTAGATGTCACAAGTCACAATATATAAATAGTGTCTCCAAATTTTTAAAGCAAAGATTAAAACGGCAAGCTCCACATCATGAGTTGGGTTGTTCTTCTCAAGGAGTCTTAATTGCCTAGAGGCATATTCTACCACCTTCTCATTTTGCATCAAAACACAACCCCAACCTTCTGAAGATGCATCACTATATATCACAAACTTATCTGAACTTGTAGAGATAGTGAGAATAGGAGTGGTTACTAGCTGTTTCTTCAATTCCTGAACATGCTCCTTGCATTTCTCAATCTAAATGAAATTGGTGTTCTTACAAGTCAAATAAGTCAAAGGGACTGCTAATTGAGAAAAACCCTTGACAACTCTTTGATAATATCTAGCTAATCCTAGAAAACTCTTATTCTCCATCACCGAGGTAGGACGTGGCTAGTTCATAATAGCTTTAACCTTCGCTGGGTCCACCAATATTCCATCTCTAGTGAGCACATGCCCTAAAAACATCACCTTCACCAATAGAATTTCACGCTTCTTAAACTTTGCATACAATTAGTTCTCTCTCTCAGATGTTCTTCATGCTGCTTGAAACTCTTTGAATAAATCAAGATGCGATCAATGAAAACCACTACAAATTGATGTAAGTATGGCTAAAATATTCAGTTTATTAAATCTGTAAATGCAGCTTGTGCGTTAGTCAGTCCCAATGGAATCATCTGAAATTCATAGTGACTACACTGAGTCCTAAATGCCGTCTTCGATATGTCCTTGGGTTTAATCTTCAACTGATGGTACCCTGACCTCAAATCAATCTTAGAAAAATATTGAGCTCTTTAGAGTTGATCAAATAGATTATCTATCTTGGGTAGTGGGTACTTATTCTTAACAATCATCTTATTCAACTTCTGTGATCTATACAGAGTCTCATACTCACATCTTTCTTCTTCACAAACAAGTCCGGCGCTCTCCATGGAGGCATGCTAGGTCTAATAAATCCTTTATCCAATAATTCGTGAAGCTACTCCTTCAGTTCCTTCATTTCAGCAGGTGCTAATCTATAATGGCCTTAGATATAAGGGTGGTCCCTTGAACTAAGTCTATGGCAATCTCTATTTTTTGATCTGGTGGCAATCTTGGCAAGCCCTTCAAAAATACATATACGTAATCTTTCATAATAGGTATCTCGGGTAGTTCCTTCTCATTCAATTGGTCACTCAACATACAAGCTAAATATCCACTACATCTTTATCTCAACAGTTTAGTAGCCTTCATAAAGGAGATTAGATGTGCGAGTGGTCTTCTACTTTCTCCTTAGAAAATAAAATTGGCACTTCCTTCTAGTTTAAATTTTATTAGTTTTCTTAAATTGTCTATAGGAGTATGATGAGACTCTAACCAATCCATTCATAGGATAACATCAAAATTTGATGTATCTAGGCATATTAAGTCTACATCAATGGCATGATCATCCACTAAACTCCATAATTCTTGTCGACACATGTTACTAGGAGACTACCACTCATAGGTGTAGAGATAATTAACTCGCTACTTAATACTGTCAGCAAATTGGTAAAATTTCTAGCAATGGGAGGTGATACAAAAGAGTGTGTAGATCCAGGGTCGAAAAGTGCTTGAGTAGTGAATGAACATATGGAAAGTGTACCTTCCACTACAGATGGCGAATGCTTGAGCATCCTTCTTTGTTAGAGCAAAGTCTCTTCCTTGATTACTCTGATTTTGTTGCACGCTCTATTGAGACTGAGACTTCTATGGCAGAGCATTTGATTGTTGTGAGGCATTAGCTCGAGCAGTGAGATTTTCTTCTTGTGCTCACATAGTTATCGATTTATCCTTCAAGGTTTGGCAATCTCTCTTGAAATGTTCTAGGCAGATCACACTCATAGCATCCACTATGAAGTTTGTAATTTCTCGAGTGATAACTACCGCACTCTAGGATATTGTCCTATTTGGGCTCCTCCTCCATAGGCTCTTCCTCCGGATCCTCCTCTATGGGATCCTCTGCCTAAGGGTCCTCTACCTCAGAGTCCTCAGCCTTGGAGTCTTTAGCATCCAGCTCTACATTCCTTGCCTATCTGCCCCTCATTTAGTGGCCCACCATGGATAATCCTGCGCTATCAACAACAGCCTCTCTCCAGTCAAAACTCATCGGAGTTGTGCCCCCAATCGTCTGAGCTAGCTGCCCATATATCTCTACTGCTAGTGGACCCCTTCGATCCAGAATCAGATGAATATATATCTGTCATGTCTGCCAAAATCCATCCACTAGCTAATGCAATATACTTACTCTATCTACAATGTATATAGGGAAGACAAGAATGCTATGAAGTGTAATCCCTCTACTACCGGTGTTTGACACCGACTCAAACTACTCCTATGTTCCGTTGGTATTATGTGTAGGACTCTTAAGGTGTCAACATGTGCACTGATACCACTCTGAAATGCTCCCTCTAAGCCATACTAAGGGGGACCTAGGAAACACATAAAAATTGGTCATGATCCGACCATAATAAGGATAGTCTACCTGCTCAATTTTTATACACACTCCTATATTACAATAATACTGAATAACAGAATTAAACCAGTGAAAATATAAATACAACACCAATAATCACAATGTTGACAATAGAGTCTACAAAATACCAGAATAGCAGAAAACTAAAAGGAACAATAATACACCACAAAGTCTGATAATAAACTACAATACACATTAGTACATATTCGATAACTCAAAAGTACTACAAAAACAAAATACAAACTACTCCTACTATGATTGCAATAGGAGCTAATCTTCTTTGTTAGGGTTTGTGATCTCCTTGCCCTTATCAACTGTACGAACTACGAATGGATGTAGAAATAATAGGGGTGAGCCTAAGGCCTAATAGGCAACTAATAAAAATCTTGGGTATAACATAAGGGGATTAAAGAAAGGAAGATATATATAGACATTTAAAATTGAATGAATAGATCTCAGCGATAAGCTACTAATACTCATATCATGATAATTGATCGAAATGAAATAACAGATGTCAATATGAAGAATCAAGCTCTAATATTCAAGATTCAAACGTTCCCAATCATGGAATATATATATAAACCATGCAAGCCTTTGTTTATATACCCACTAATGAGCATCCTCATATAGGACATGTCCCCACTAGGACCCACTTTCATTCACCACCCACAAGTGAAGCTTACTTCACACAGGGCATAATTTATGAATATAGAGTATAAACAAGCTATCAAATGAAAGAATAATATCATTCTCAATAATGGAGTCATCGAAGCAAGTCTATCTTGCTAAGCTTATAATTAGTATGTCTTTGATTCATATTTTCTTTCTTATCTAACAGATAAAATTTATATTATATTTGATCAATTAACCATTAATCTTACAGTTCCCTATATTTCCTTGTTTAGACCTTACGTCTAACCTCGTTTTGGACCCCTTCTTCAAGTAATAAAGTGAGCCCGACTGCAGCAAACCAGGTCTACTTGAATAAGATGGTTATGAGGAAATAGTTAGCGTCGTGCAGTAGTTATTGGTAAACAATAATAGATAATTATTTATTTTGATACAATGGACATTTGTAGATTATTCTTAAGATACAATTTCTTGATTTGATGGACATGTTTTAGCCAAAGACTTGAATATTGGCGTTATCAATCTAGTGGACATGATACTTGATAATTTGTTATGTCAATATTTTGTTTCTAATTGATTATTCTTATGATATTGATGTTATTGTGAATAGACATATAGTTACAAGTATATTTGTATTATGAGTGGTTGTGGATGTACATTTCAAAACAAGATGCTGGGTTTTTATGGAACATTTTGTATTTTTATTGTATAAATATTTTGCCCACCAACTCATTTCTAGGTGCAAGGCTTGATACGGTTTTAGTGGCATTAGAGCCAGAGCTTGATACATCTCAATCAAACATAATATCACATCCAACACAACATATTATATTATTTATTTCTTGATTCTTATCTCCATTGGAATCCTTACCTTTCTTTGATAATCATTCTAGACTATGTGAGATATGGCTAGGGGAGTAGGCTCAAGCAATACAAATTGACATGACCCAACTGAGCTTTTAGCTGTTCTTGGAGTGATGTTGGAAGCTGAAGAGCGATGAGAAGAGTTTCACATGAAATAGATGGATGAGATGAGAGTAGCCAACGAGAGGTGTGATGTGCTGCTTCAGTGGTGGTTCCAGGTGAAGGGAAATAGAATACACCACGTGCAGGTAATGTGATGAACTTTCAGAGATTGCAACCCGAGAAGTTCTCTAGAGTTAGTTCAAAAAGTGCAACTCAAGATTATCTTGAGGAGACCAAGGAACTCTTGGATACAACCAAGCTACCTGAAGTGGATCGTGTGAAGGTGGTGAAAGTCTACTCTGTTGGTTAAGCTAGACAATAATGGGTGATGGAAGAAGCTCTTACAAATGGACCGATAACAGCAGCTTTTACTAAGATGTTTATAAAAAGGTATATGTTGGAAGTGACACTAATGGCATTTTGACCCCAGTTCATGAAACTTCTTCAAGAAAATCGATCGGTAGATGAATATGCTTTTGAGTTTGAGAGGCTCAGTCGGTATGCATTAGGATGGATAGAAACCAATAAGGATCATGTAAGACATTTTCTAGACGAATTAAATTATGAAGTTAAGTCTCACATCATCATGTAGAGGTTAAAGACATACAATGAGGTGCTAGAGGCTACTCGACTATTCAAGCAGATGGCAACACAAATAGGATCAGTGGTGCAACTGCAACTGCAAATGTGACCACAGGTGGAAAATGTCCAAACATCAGAGTTATTTAGTTAGCCAGGGGAGGTAACAGTGGTGGTCAAGCTAAATATCTGATTACAATGCAGCAACCACTGAGGAAGAAGGTTAATCTGACGTGTGACTTCTATGGTAAATATGGGCACAACATAGAGCAATGCTGGAAAGTTTAAGGGAAGTGCTACACTTGTGGGGCTCTAGATCACAAGGTCAAGTTTTGCCCTAAGTCCTGAGCTATTATCCCAGTATAGCTAGTGAATTAGCAGGTGAATAGCAAGGATATTGTACCCTACAAAGGAAAGAAATTCAAGCGCTTTGGCTAGGCGTACAAAAGGAAGTGGAAGAGAGTGCAAAATAGCAATGCTAATTAGAAGAAAGAAGTTAAAATATCTCATGGTGAGGAGTATGCTTATGTCTTAACAGCCGAGGAAGCTGAAGAAGCTAGAGACGTGGTTACATGCATTATTCTTGTTAGTAATATATTTGCACATATTTTATTCAATTATAGTGAATCTCATTGTTTTATTTCAGCTAAGTTTGTTGATGATAATTCTATTTGCATATCATAAATTATATGAGTGTTGGAATATTATAACGAGTAGTGGTACCTTAGTATCTGATAGAGAATGTCATAGGTGTCTAAAACAATATGTGAGTGAATTAGCAGGTGAATAGTAAGGATATTGTACCCTACAAAGGAAAGCAATTCAAGCACTTTGGCAAGACGTACAAAAGAAAGTGGAAGAGAGTGCAAACTAGCAATGCTAATTAGAAGAAAGAAATTAAAATATCTCGTGGTAAGGAGTATGCTTACACCTTGACAGCTGAGGAAGCTGAAGAAGCTGGAGATGTGGTTACATGTATTATTCTTGTTAGTAATACATTTGCACATATTTAATTCAATTATAGTGCATCTCTCATGTATACTAAGTTTGTTGATGATAATTCTATTCTATACCATAAATTATTTTAGTGTTGGAATATTATAACGAGTAGTGGTACTTAGTATCTGAGAGGGAATGTCATAGGTATCTCATAACAATATGTGAGCGAGAACTCTATGCCAACTTTTTGTGGTAGACTCAAAGGGTTATGATGTCATATTGGGTATGGACTAGTTAGATGTTTTTTAAGCATGTATTGACTGTCTTAGTAAGTGGGTAGTGTTTAGGTTTACTAATTATCTAAAATTTATACCCCGCAAGGGATGCAAATCAGTTGATTGATTATCACATTTTAATTACAATTTAATACCCTCATTACCCATTTTATATGAATAAATACCCTGCTAATAACCG
>JBAKGM010000081.1:18335574-18365272 GCA_037177215.1 Asparagus racemosus | reverse complement strand
TTTCACTTCCATTCCCTATCTTTCCTTTCCGTTACTTAACTTTCCGTTCCTTTACTTAGTGAACTCCCAAACAGAGCCTAATACAGAAGATGAAAAGGAAAATTAATATGGGCACTTGGTATTGGAAAGTTTACTATCAGGCCCAACGCCTTTGGATAGATGTTTGTAGAATGGAAAACAAATTCCCTATAGTCCCCGAAAAATAGAAGTCTTAATTTTGTATCCATAGTTTATATATAGAGTGATGGTATTAGAATATTTATACATTTTGTATGCTTTTAGGTTTGATCAAGGAGCAAGTTTTTAGAGTGTAGCTCTCCAAAAGTGTTGAAGATTTCTGAAGGTAAGTAGATTTCTTCTTATTAGCTTTTTAATATAAAAGTAATGTATAAGTTATATGTCATAATGATGGTTTTGTAGAATAAGCATGTTATATTTTGTTCTCTAAAAAAAATTAAAAGAACTTGATATCGTGTTTTATTTATTTTTAGTGATAAAAATAAACTATATAATGAAAGTTATTGAAAATATGCTATCAAACATATTTTGAAATTTATTATTCAAATGAAAATTTTTGAAAATTGAATATTTAACAAATATAAATTAATTAATACAATTCATGAATATTCTATTTTCATGAAAAATATATGAGAAAGTCTACAAGAGTGTTAAAGCATTTATATTGCTTCTCGTATAAGTGGAAATTACAAGTGATATTTTGAGTGAAAAGAATATGTTTTTCAATGATAAAAATCCTCAGAAGTCCACTATAAAGTGAAGTAATTTGCTTAAGCCTACCATATGTTATTGAATATACCGACCAGTGTTAAAATGACCTTTTGATAATAGTGAAGTGGCCTTCGAGCAACATATTGTAGTACTAGATACATTTTGTCCCCTGGTAGACCTATAATGATCGATGCCCATTTTCATACTATTGGGCTATAATTTTCGTAGCCCTAGTGTGACAACTAAGGAAGTTTTGAAAGGTCTGATTTTACAGTACTTAGTCCTCATTTGTATTGTTTATTAAATTTTATGAATGTTCTTTCCCACAATCAACTCATGAAAGTTTTTCTTTTTTGAAATCCTGTATTTTTCTCAAATTGTACTTCTGATAGTAGTAATTTAAATTTAGTATTGATTGTTTTTTAAACTTGTCTGATCTGTTAATGATAAGTTATTTCCTCATTAAGTGTAAACTCACTTTGTTATTTTAAATATTTTTCAGATGATAATTAAGCTGCTCTATCTTATATCCGAGAGTTTAGGGACATTTGAAGGATCTGTTAGAGTTCTTTGATGCTAAGAGATAGCTATCTTAAAGATGCCTCCTGTTTATATAATAAGAGTCTTTTGACTCATTAGAGTGAACATGCTACACTGTAGTTTTTGCTCTAAGACTAATATATCAACAAAGTTTTTTTATGTGAAAATTTAATTGTGATATGAAAGTGTATATCAGCTTAGCTTATACGTTCGCATAGGTTGCTACTGTCATGTAATCTCAAAATATGTTGCGCATATGGGGAAGTGACAAACATACTCGACATATATCAAAGCTTGATAAAAAAAATGAGATACTCAAACCTCTAAAAGCAATGAGCAAGGAGAGGACATTTTCCTCACAAGCTACACAAACTTGTATATTTTTGGATATCGCATGACGTTTACCGGTCTATATAGTCTCCATGAGTAAATAAAACCAGATTACAAAATTGTGAGCTGATAACTTCCAGCTCTACAGTATCCCTCGAAAACAATAAGGCGAAAACAGAGGAACTATAGAAACTATCTCCCACAACTTCCTCAGCCACTTTTGCATGAGCGCTTTTACATGCTCCTCAGCTATCGTCCTTATCAACTGCTCTTAAATTGCTGGTTTTAAACAACTCAAAATATATATAAATGTTATGGAAAAACAACTGAGAGTATATAAATGCTAAGTGAGTGAAACTATAAGATATTTAAGTACAACTTACCCTTATCATAAATGACAAACGAAAGAACAGAGTGTTGGTTGGATTTGTTTCTGACAACCTAAAGATTCCTCAAGAATGAACGCACACGTGACAGCCCCAGCGAGTAATGTTAGCAGATGTGTTCTTATTTATCTTTACCAAAGAACATCAAATAGTCTGCAAGCTCTTTTCTGAACTTTCTAGACATGCAATCCCAATAATTTCAGTGGCAGTCATCAAATTTTCTTATACATTGCATGAGATTAGCATCAGAAAAGGAATTGCAATTTCCTCATCTTTTATCCATTACTTGCAATCTTATGTATCACGTACACACACATGAAAAACAATCTTGTTTTTATTTCCTAAACAATTGAGAGCGGAAACAATCCCAGGAAAATTCTCAACAGCCTCTACACGTGAAAATTCAGTGTGCAAAAAGAAAGGGGAAAAAACAAAACAAAATCAAATGAACTTATTTCAGCCGCACTATCCATTAAAAACAATGGGAAAGGAAATAGCAGCAAAATGGTGAACTTTCCCGTTTTCGATTAGCTGAGTGCGGCTGTATAGTTGTGTGCATTAATGTCACAAACTCCACCCGTTGTATCATCTTCAACTTTAATGCTTGAGGAGCCTAAGATAAATTATAGCTTAATCAGTAATACAATAATTAAAGGTTCTTTATCATATTTTGATTAAAGAGAAAAAATACATTTCATTTCATCCATAAATAAATAGTAGAATGAAAAGGATGAGTATTGCTATAATACATAGTATAGTACTTGAAAGTAGAGGAATATAGATCGCTCAATAATAGCAACCGACGTTAAAGGAACAAATATAGTCTTGATTTACAATAAGTTACTCGATATAGAAAATAGGAAAATTAGTTGTCAAATTTGCAATCAATCATATACCGGAAGTGGTCATTCAAAGTGTTCACGGGTTACTTTTAGGAAAGGCCCTCAACTATGGGGGTTTCTCAGGTAACTACTCTGAACTATTTTAATTTGAGAAACCCCTCGCAAGTTTGGGGGTGTTGTGAGATAATCCCACTCAACTTTGAAAATTTGGGACACCCCACTCTAACTATGACGTGTCCCACAAGCTGCCCCCCCCGGGCCCGCCCCCCGCGCATGCGCGCGGGGGGATCTTTATCACTTTTGTGCAACCCCCCTAACATCGTTACTTAAAGATGTGAAATGACAGAAAAACCCTTTCGAGAATTACGCATTTCACTTGAAAAGAAATCTCCAACAGGTAAAAAAATACCCCACCAATTAACAATGCTTTTACCTCTCTCTCTCTCTATCTCCTCCTTTTCTCTCATCCAGCTAAAGATGAGGACAAGTTTTTATGATTGAGGGTTGTTTTGCTCTTTTCCAGGTCACTTGTGAAGGACAGATTTAACGGCGTTAATTTTCGTGGGATTAAGTGAGAAAAGTTCAAGGAGGTTAAAACAAAATTTCAAAGTCGAGGGGGGCAACACCCCAACCTTGAGGGGGGGCTTCTCAAATTAAAATAATTGAGAGAGGCTTTCTAAGACACCCTGCATATTTGAGGGAGTTTTCTAGAGTTAACCCAACTTTTAGAGCGCTTCGCTATCGGGAAAATCAGGCCTCCTGTGAAAAATGAACCTTGAACAAAGGTTGAGAACCAAATGAGCCCAAATAATAAACTCCTATATAATGGTCCAAACTTTCTATTTGAGTCCATTCATCAATGATATCCAATTTTAAATTTGATCTCGAGTTTCTTCAATCTAGAAAGATTTAATGTGGGACGACTTTTTTATTCTTTGGAAAGAGAGATTTAATACTTAGAATTTGACACACAATTTTTCTTGTATCCCTATCAACAAAGGGCAAGTTAATCATATATTGCTTCATTGATTTAGGAAAACAATTAAAAGCTGGGTTTCAGAAAGCTTTTATTTTAGTATAATTTCTTTCTTATTATTAAGGATTAGATTAGCTTCTTATTGATCAAAATTTTTTTATTCTATAAAGACCAGGCTTTCTTTAGAAAAGTTACAATGATGTGGATTTTTCAAAGAGGTATGATATGTAGAGGTTGTGTAACGCAATCTTTTAAGTATGAGACCCTACCTTTTCTAAAAGTGTGAGAACTTAATTGATGGGAGACCATTGATTTAGCGGTGAGATGAAAATGTTACTTTTCTTCTTTTTCTCTTTCCGTTTCCATTTTCCTGGTTTTTCCCATTCATCATTACGTGATTTTTTTCTCAAGTGGCTCATCACATAGTATACAAGAACAAAAGTCCATAATCTTATAAATTAGACAAGATTCACAAAGGTTATTAGATAGAAATGATGAGATAATCTGTTAGCTAAAATCTTGAGATGTGTGTCTTGATGTGCGTCACATGCCAACACGAACATTAAAACAAATCTAATGGATGAAAAGGTTAATGAACAATTTCTAATAGGTATACTTGGTGCCAAGCCCCAAATTTGGTGCTTAGTAGTGATGTGGTCATTTTTGTTCCACTCAGTTAATGGTTGGGTAATCATATGGAGATCATTTTTAAGTGAAGACTTTTAAATGAACGGATGTGAAGCATCCACATCACTACCAAGCACCAAATTGGTGTTTGGTAACAAGCAGACCCATTAGTTTCTCTCTCTATATATATACAGGAGGGGGGGAGAGAGAAAGAGAAAGAGGAATATAGATATCTTTGGTACCAAGCATCAAATTTAGTGTTTGGTAGTAAGGTGATCACTTCTCATCCATTCATTCAATAGGTGAATAAACAAATGGGGATCATTTTCAAGTAGGAAAGTTTAAATGTGTAAATGAGAATTGGCCATGCCACTAACAAGTACCAATTTTGTGCTTGGTATGAAGCATAGTCATCTTTTTCACACACACAACACTTGTCTACTAACTTTTCTAGTCATTAATTTTGCTTTGACATTCGTGCTAGTATGTAATTCATATGAAGGCACACATCTCAAATTTAGCCTTGATGTGAAGCAAAAATCTCAAAGCAAACTCAATGGATAAAAAAGTCCATGGTCAAGTAATTCCTATGCCCTTAAATTTACAACAACTTTACTATATATATATAGACACACCCACACACATACGTACGTACATACATACATACATACACACACACACACATAAATACACACATATACATATATGTATGTATGTGTGTATGTACACACCCACACACACAACACGCACATACATATATATAATTAAGAAGAACCAATAGTAGAAAATATTTAGAAGTTCTGTATAGTTCAAGGAAATTTGACGCAACAAGTGAGTTGTTACTTACAATTATATTCCTTCCAACCCACGAGCTTATTCTCAGCATCATAGACAACTAGTTTGTCTCTTAAGAATAAATCTGCATAAAAAGTTAATAAAAAAATTAGGATCAAGAAAACTTTTAACGAAATGAATATACACCAATATGAGTCATAAATAAAGAGTATTAATACAAGTGACATGTCAAATTAGGACTCAAAAAGACTCCAGTTCTGTTCTTGAGAGGATAAAAAGACAGCTCTTTCTGTTTATTACATTAGTACAAGTAAGAAAAAGTCAACTTAAGTGGGAAAAAAACACTAACTATTTCCATATTCGAATATATCAAACCTGCATTAGCAAATAATTGACAGTGCCGATATTAGATATTTAGATGTAGTAGGTTTCACTAAGTTATTGTCCCCAACTTTGATAATGGCCTTTATTTGGCCTTTCATATATCAACTTAATGTTGCAAATTGAAGTTCAGATTCTAATTTTCTCTTATAAACACAAAGAACGCTTTTTGTTATGTATAATTACAGTCTTACAGATTCTCTTTTCGCTCTCGATTTCTAGAAGAATTACCCCAGACTGAGCTCCATCTGAAACTAAGCTTGGAACAGTGGGCTATTATAGGTTATTTGTCTAATTATTAATGCAACCTATAACTAAGTCACCAAATCTCCAGGACAAATTGATATTCAATCAGATCTCTTATAGAATTGAGGTTTTCCAAATCTAATAGACACCCTTAATCGATATGCAAATCTAATTTGAAACTTTAAAGTGTTTTATGCCATAGCTTTATTGTCCTTTTCTAGTAATGTTGACCAATATACTAGAGCAGTTAGTATTCTAAAAGAGTTAGAAAAAGTCGTTTGGTCAGACACTGATCAAGTAAAATTGTATTGTATTTTCTTTACTATCAATGTCCCTAATCAAGCATTTTTTTCATGATAATATGGTTTTAAAGTAGGCTCCCATAGGAACCATATCTCTGTCTGAAATCTTTCTCCAGAATGAACCCTCTCCCCTTCCCAAGCTCTCGTCCCCTTTCTTTTCGTTTTGCTCAAGTTAATGTTGCACACCTGCTGTTGCCAACCCGCTATCCCAGTTGAGTCATCAGCGCTGTTCCATTAATCCATTGCAAAACATTCATCAATCTGCAGTGTCAGCTCATCAGTTTCATGTGAGGAGGTAAGGTGCGAGCCGGATGGGATGCCTTACTTGGATGAAGAGACAGCAGTACAGAGGCACAGTGCCCTGACGTATATCATCCACTTCCTAGTGATAGGTAAACATGCAAGCTACATCTAGCTTGATGAATGAGCAGAGTGCATATCCCAAACTCAGACCTAGGAGAAAAGGGCAGGGGATGCGCTGAAATAGTTACTAAGTCACAGAAGTGTGATCTTAGTTGTTTCTTGTGCATGTTAGCCTGGATCAAGGTGGACTTGAACGGTAAAACCCTGTGACCCTTCATTTGGGATTCGGGCTAGGAATGGTGTATCCTTGATGATGATGCAGCATAGTTATTTTTCCCAATCCTAACAACCGAGAAAATCGTGATATATGGCTAACATATGCCAAAAATGATAGAAGATATTGGAATCACCGAGGCTAGCCTTATAAAATGACACAGCAGCCGATATATTGGCCATGTCGGCTGAAAGGTAAAACAATGCCTAACACAATTTTGCCGAGGATGGTTTACTTGATTCTCGTTCTTTCTTCCCTGTATTCTATTCTCTAACTTTTAATTAAGCATACAAAATATAAAATACTCCTTTTGCATGTTCTCCATTAGAACTTCGATTGGTTTTGCTAGTAACAGATGCACCTCCAGAATTACTAAATTGTTTATGATGAGAATAAAATTAATGTGTAGAAACACAATTTAGAATAAAATTGAAAAAAAGGAAGCGTGAGCTTGAAGAAAACTCTTACCGCCAATAGTAACTTGCATTGTAGATATTGACCATGCAAGACACCAGAAATCCTGTTGGGGTACGAAAGTAAGTAAGAATGGTATGTGATTAGAGTTTAAACAATACTAATGAAATAGAAGTATAAGCTTGCACCATAAGGAACACTACCCAAAAGAAAGTTCGTTTAACAAACAATCCTACTATATTTTCTCATGTGAATTAAGATTTATGTGGCTCTAATAGAGCTTTGTTCATATCAAAATAGAACATATAAACTTGTTTCAAGCATCAGAGAGGAAACAAAAAATATAAAATCAATATTCCTAGTGCAAAATGTATAAAATGGCTATACTTGTAAAGTGTGGCAGAAGAAAACTTTAGCTGGCCGAATCATTGCAATAAGGACTAGCTTTCTATCTGTAGAATTGTGGGGAAAGAGAAGCTACCAATTGTAGTTTACCATGCTTTTTGTTTGATATATAAAACTGGTGGTGGTTGTAGTATTATAAATGTGAGTAAACATAAAATATTAAACCAATTGCAAATCTTATTATAAATGTTAGTAAACACAAAATAGTGAACCACTAATATACACTTTTCCAACCAATTCCAACTGATTGATTTGAACTGATTATAAGTATGGTGGGTATTACGAGATTTTAGGGTATTATGGGCTACTTTTCAATTTTTTTAAGGATTTGTTCTTCGTGCCAGTAAGAAAGGAGTCATTTTGAGTGACCTGGATGAGATTCTCTTCAAATAGACTCTTGGGAAGAATTTGTTAAAAACATGAGTTATCTAAAAGGTGAGGATAAAGGATTGATTACGGAATTCAAAGAACTGTCAAGAAATGAACTATGCCTTTCTTCAAGAAACCCTTAGTGCCTCAGAATCGAATATGGTTAAGACAAATCTACCTTCCAAAACTAATCTAGGTCTGCATAAACAGTAAGTAGAAACTCAACTAGTCCAAATTTTCAACCAAAATCAAATGGACTACACTTATAGATCATGAGCAGACTCATATTTGCCAATTTAGTCCAACAAGTTTCCTATTTAACTTGGTATAGCATGGATGCATACTATGGTATATGTTTTTACACTTACAGTGAGCTGATGATTCAGTTTCACGAGTATAACTTTACACTGTGTTCATCAATGATGGGGCTTTAGAAAAGATGTAACCCCTTCAACCACCTGATAGTCATCAAACCCCACCACACATTTAACTCCTATTTTAAAGCAATCTAACGGATAGAAAACTTGGTGGACTAAGCCCTCACTCCACTTAAGTTTACAGGAGCGTTCCTATTTATGTTTCAGTGTGTGCGCACGGGCATGTGCATGTGTGAGTAGGTTGATAAGATTGCGAATGTGTGCTCAAGAATTTGTTTTCATGCATGTGCAAGCGCAAGCATAAGTCCATCTATGCATGCATGTATACATGTTTGTTTATGTATTTGTCAAGGTTTTAAATATCCGATATGACCAAAATTCATATCGAATTGCAGATATCAAAGAAATATCGGGGATATGTAGTAAATATCGGAAATGCCATAATGGATGTTTGCATATATAGTATAATGCACTAAAATGTAATCTCAACTTACTTGATGAAATATGAGAAAACAAAATGTAAATAATATATGCTTAGGATCATTAATCAACCTTATAAAATAAACAAAAGTACAAATCAACATTGCAACATTTTGTCTAATTTTTTGTAGGCCAAAATGTCATTTGATATAATGAAAAGATCATGATGTCTTACCCAAAAATTGCCAAACGTGGTATATTATTTTGCGACAAGCCATATAAAAGGATATATCGACCAATATATTAGTTAATATATCAGCCATATCGGGAATATATCCCCCGAAGTAGCAAAAAAGCGCTAAACGATATATCGGTTGCGACAAGCCCTATAAGAGGATACATCAGGTGACATATCAGGCCATGTCGGGATATTTAAAACAATGGCATTTGTGGTTGTATCATACTCCCTTTAAAAGTACGAGTTCAGGTAAATATTTCCATAGTCAATATTACCATTGCCCCCTTTTGGATATTACATTCTAATCTTATCATAATTAATAATGAATTTATTTTGTTATAATCAATTCAAAAAATTAATTAATAATATGGTGATGATGGCAATATGAAAAGTTATCCAACTATTCATCATTTCACCAGCTTCTCCACTGCATTACTCATTTATTTACTTCTATACCAACGATTGTCCTACCGAATCATTGAAATTGCTATTATATGTCAAGAAAGTACAAGCCAAGTGATTTACATCTCTTACATTTATGCAGACATTATTCATTGTCTAGTCATTTTCTTTGGTTAGATTTAGTGATCTAGTGGATGGCATTTTGAGCCAAACTTGTATTTTTTTTCATTTTGTACATGAGATATTTACTCATATTTGTTCGGTTTGGATATTAGAGTATTTATTGACTTCAACAATTCATTTGATATCTATGATGTATGATGATGTACTCTAGATTTGGTTAAATTCTTGATTGGTATTTTTTTAGTTTACTCCTATTACCAATATGCTATTCTAAAAAGATCCAGCATTAAGAAAATCTTTTCTCACCAGCAGCGAGAATTACAAAAAGAACTATAGCTTTTTTGTTCTGAAAATTTCCTCCACCTTGATCCTCTCAAAGTTATTGTATTTTACATCCTCCTCCTTTAACCTTCCCTAATTCAAATTCCTTTGACCCCTTTACCCAATAAGACCCTCCTTCGCCTTCTCTTTCTCTCTCAGCAATGGAGCCCCATCCTCCTTCAAACTCCCTCGATTGAAACTCAAACCCCAAGGAGCTGATTATTTGGATTCAATGGGTTTGAATATGAGAAAGTTGAAGGAGAAGAAGGGGCTCCATTGATGAGAGAGAAATATAGGATGAAGGACGGCCTAAATAGGTAAAGAGGTGGAAGAAATTTGAATTGGGGACGTTGAAGGAGAAGAAATGTGTAAAATACAATAACTTTAAGAGTCATGAAGTGGAAGAAATTTTCCCGACAAAAAAAATACTAAAATTCTCACCGCTGGTAAGAAAAAGGGTCTTATTGACATTGGAGCTCTTTTCAACATGATATTAGCAGTAATTTAGTCATTCTAGATGATAATCTGAGATGTATATAAATTATGTTAATTGTGGATGTACAAAAATAGTCTTAAAAGAGTATTTATGGGATATATCCTCCTTGACTCGATAAGCATTATGCCGGCCTAGTCATGTTCCGGCGTGTATTGCATTTACTAGGCATGAAAAATTTCTTTAACTTTACTGCATATACTCATGACTTTTTTCTCGTCTTGTACTATCTCATCCTCAAGGTCTAACTGAATTGAAGCATGTTCCTTCATCTCTTTCTAATCACAAATTGCTTGCTCATTCTTTCCGATTTCTTCCTATCCATCAGAGTCTAGATTACTTGTTGCTTCAATAAAGCCCGCATCTTCAAGCTACAAATGTTGAAATTATTTCTCTAGTGAACTTGTCGAACCTAATATTTGATGATGTGATCTTGCTCTTCTATATACATTCACCTATAAGTGATCGTTTGCAATGTCGCATGCAGTTCAATCAACAAAGCACGAGTGTCGGTCTACCTGTTTGTTCTATATCATCAATGCTACCGCCTGCAGCAACTAGGAACAGATCAAGTAATTTTTTTACTTTGGGGACACATTCATTTACACATATTTTAGGGTTTTTGTTTGTTGTTTTCTTTTCCTTCAATATTAGTCCCTTACATCTTTCATATTTTAAAATTAGTCCTTCAAATCAATAAATTTAATATTAGGTACTTCAATTCTTTAAGTTTTTTTAAAATTTGTCCCTTCAATCTGGAGTAGGATTAGCAATTAGAGAGATTAATTTGAAATAAAATATATTACTATGGGAACCTACTAGCAATTTCAATTTGTGGGTCAAATTTCCCACTATTTCTACACTTGATTTGAAGGACTAATTTCAAATTAACTTAAGAATTGGGGGACTTAAGTAGCATTTTCAATGATTTGAGGGACTAATTCCAAAATAACCTATGAATTAGGGGACCTTGTAGCTTTGAATAATTTGAGGGACTAATTTGAAACTATGAAAGATGAAAGGGATTGACATCTAAAGAACCCATGTTTATGTTGAAGCATCACACACCCATTGCGATCTGCAAATAAAGGACTACGCTATAGGTTTTCATAGGTGGTTTTCGATTTTGGTTTGGGCCTTTTTTAGCCTTTTGGGCGGTCACCAACTAAATTCATCTGGGACACCTCTTATAGTTTTAAGAAATGTCCTAATTTTTTAAGAATGTCCATGGGAGCACGTGTCCCCCACTATACATTCGTCCCTGGCAACAGCCGACATTATGCTAATAAATACCATTACAATAAACATATAACCTAAGTTGCATGAAAATGGGTGCGAGTGAGTATGTGTACGGGACAAGACAAAATTGTAAAATGTAGGGTATGAGGACACGACTAAATATGTATATTGAGATTAATAATTTACACGAGATTATTATTGTTTTCCAATTCATGTGTTACTAGAAGCAAAATTCCTATTGTTTCTTTATAATGTTGATTATTATAAATTGGAAGTTACTCGGATTTGAACTAACACATGTGTTACTAGAAGCAAAATTCCTATTGTTTCTTTAGTATGTTGATTATTATAAATTGGAAGTTACTCGGATTTGAACTAACACCCAAACGACCCTCTAAAATCACAGTTTTGAACTTGGGTATGGGCAAGAAATAGAGGTGAGCATTGTGAAGTGTAAGATATACATTCAAGAAGTATTTTACAAGTGTTTTAAATTAAAAATATATCATATAATTGAGCACATGTCTAAATAAATGTATGCATATATCCAAGGAGCGTTCATGAAGTTTGGGTACGGATAAGTGTTGTGTACATGTCAGGTAGGGGTACGGCTTCATGATAAAAGTACCCGGGTAACAAAGCATATTACCAATGTAAATTGTAGAAGTATGGTAGAAATTTAGAAGAATTCAAGCAGAGAAGCTGGCTATACCAGAGGGAACCTAAATCTATATAGCTGATGTGGAACTAATGGATCATACCCACCAACTTTCCAAAAACTTGGTTGACACACAAGTTAAATTGTATTAGTCTACTAAACAATTTGAATTCTTTGATATCAATGTCACTACCTTAGCTTTGCACTAGAATTAGTCCCAAGTGAATAGCACCTGCATTACCACACGACCACTACAGAATGGCTACAACTGGGAGGCATAGAGTAGATAGATTTAATATAAGTTGATGACTAGGTTACCCAGACACTGCATTTTGGGTGCCGCATCCGTGTCCGACATGTTTCAGATACGGATTCATCGCAGACACGTTATCGACACATGTGAGTCATAGTAAAACCCAATTTCCCTACTATTTAGGTTTTTGTAATAGATTGGGTTCAAAACCAATAGGTTTTTGAACCCGAAAACCGAAACCCGTTACTTAAAGATTGGAAAAATACTCATCTTATCCCATGTAATAAAACAAAACTTTTGTTCTTAAAACTTATTCTTGGTTTGACTTAACTCTAATTCTTAAGCATTATACATGTAAATAAGAAACATGCAAATGTTATGGCTATTTAATTTTATATTTGATCTAATATAAAATTTATGTGTGTGTATGTGTGTAGCCATGTCCCTGTATGCCCCATTTTTACAAATTTGTCGTGTCCCCTGTTCGTATTTGTGTCCACACCTGTATCTGTACAACCTAGGTTGATGGAGATCTATCAGGGATTAATCTCTTATAGCTATTAGAGGAAGGGAACTTAATCTATACAAACATGAAATAACCATATAGCCAATTTGAACTAAACAACTACATATAGCCAATGAGGGAGGACTAATCGAGTGTAACAAAATATTTTCCGAAACAAAAT
Source organism: Asparagus racemosus (assembly GCA_037177215.1). Lineage (NCBI taxonomy): Eukaryota > Viridiplantae > Streptophyta > Magnoliopsida > Asparagales > Asparagaceae > Asparagus > Asparagus racemosus. The sequence goes on along the minus strand of JBAKGM010000081.1, from coordinate 18,352,143 downwards.
GAACTTCACAACCCCAAACTTATGATGTCAACTGGAAGAAAAGAAAAACTCACTCTTCTTTCACAGCATAAAAAAAGGCTCTACATCCTATACACATGGATTGCAAATATATGTTACCTTTTTGTTCTTTCCGTCTTCTGGAACAGTATACTCATGTGGATAAGCTTGCAATGTAAGTGAGTCGCTAAAACGTAGAGTGATACTTGGAAAATCCTTATCCAGACTGCAACAAAGAATTGAACAAAACATGAGCAAAATCCGTTGTAGCATATATCAAGTTTTATGACATGAAAGCTGCCACTTATTCTAATGGATTCATTATCTGTAGATATCGCACACATATTTTCTTTATCAAGCACACATTGCATGCAGTTTTAAATGTAACCACAAAATGCAATATGGAAGTGGAGGATTATTCTTCCCTCGCCACCCCCCCCCCCCCAACCAACACACACACACACAATATAGTTGGCAGAGTCAAGCTTAGGGTTAATGCAATAATTCTAACGAAAAAATACGACATCAAAAAGTACTATCTCAACTAACCTTAATATGAATAATGTACAAGATCAAGTACAACTGAGAACAAGTCAGGCTGTGAAAGGTTGATCAGAGGGGTACAAATAGAAGTTGAATTTATTAAAACCAGACATATCTTGCAAAATTTGGAGATATGTCCCTACTTATGAGGACTGAAGAAATATGCAACTTTGCTGAAATAAAAGAAGAGAGTTTTCTCTATATTCTCATTGATTATGAAGGAGAGGACAATACTCTATGCTTATACCTCAGGTAAAAAATTTAAATACGAAAACACAGCATACAATAAAGGAAAATGCTAAACAAAAAGAGATATTAGTTAATTAATAAATTGAATCAGGACCCTATTTAAGTCTAACAAATCATAGAACATCTTCTAATACTCTCCCTCAAGCTGGAGAATAGGGATTAGTGAAGCCTAGCTTGCTCCAGAAAGAGATTAACAACTTGCTTCTTGTGATATCTCGGTCATATAAACATAAAAGTGGCATCAAAACAAACCCAATCATATCAACAATCAATGAGAGTTTTAATGGTGAGGATTATGTTGAGAAAAAGGCCTTTTGCAAGTTAGGTCAAGATAAAAGATAATCACAAGCCATGTAGAGAAAAAGAAGCTTTGCAAGTGTGTTAAGATTAAAGATACCTGCAACTAACAAAGAAAAAAAGAGGCTTGGAGAGTGACGCCACGAAAACAATGTTTCAAAAGTGACATCAAGAGAAATGATAATCACGAGGAATGACGAGATGAGAAGCTTTGCAAGCAAGATAAAAAGACCATGCTATGCAACACAGTAAAAGTCAAGCTAATCTAAAAACAAGATCAGAGAAGACTGAGCAGGCACAAAATGACCCCTAAGACGAGATGCTAGAGGGCAGTGAGATAGTAATGAACAAGATGGGTTGATGTTACAGATCGGCATAGAGAATGATTGAAAAGAAAAACGATGACAGTGCAGAGCAAGTAGATACCAAAACTAAGGGCAAAGCAGTCTAGATCAGTGATATCAAAGCCAAAAGTAACTGCCAATAGTTGAAGTTGTCAAAGGGAAGTGCAACGAGATAACGCCTTGGTGTTTTGTCGATGCCAAAGGTGAGGTCAAAGTCTAAAGTGCAGCTGAAGTCAATAAGTGAGGTTGGTCAATAAGTGAGGTTGAAGTCACAATGTCAGCAATATAAAAGCCATTGTGGAAGCTATCACGAGCAGGTGCGAAGATGGTTGTGCGGCCGGGAGGGGGGGGGGGTGGTGGGGGTGGGCAGGCAAGGTTTACGAAGAATATAGACTCCTAGGACTCATAAGGTTTGCTCAAATACTATCTTGAAATAAACGAAAGAAAAGACTTTCTTTATATTCTCATTGATTATGAAGAATATGATAATACAAGGCTTATACAGCTTGTAAAAGTTCCAAGTAAGAAAACTCTGACAAGAGAAGGAAGCATAAACTAAAGGAAAATTACAAACAAAAAGATAATTTATTTAGTTAATACATACAATCTGCCTCCCCCATTAAAGTCAACAAATTGTAGAGTATTTTTTATTACAACTAATTAAGGTCGAAGCTTACGCAAGAACGGCCTTCACAGGAATAGCATTTGCCGGACAAATCTTACAAACAAGTAGAGACAAGGCATATTCTTGCAAAATTATAAATATGTGCAATTTCACAAGCTTGCAAAATTATAAATATGTGCAATTTCACAAGAAAAGAATCAAGGTAAATAATTGGAAATAACTGTTAACAATTACTTAATTTTCTGTCTCCTAAATGTATGATGCAAGTAACATAATAAAAGAAGGGTTAATTTCACAAAACCCCCAAACATTTGAGGGATTTTAAACATAATCCTTGGAACTTTTTATCCTACACAGCCCTTCACAAATTTCAGGTGTCTCACAAAACCCCCTTGGAAGTTTTAACATTTTTCATTATGGCCAATTATCCGTAAGGACAAATTTTTAAAACAAACCCATTTCAATATTTAATCATATAAATCAACCCATATTTTGTTTACTTACAAATATTGGCCCATTTTGCCCTATCAGCCACAAATGAGTCTATTTGGAAAATCTCAATGAGAAAAGGATCGGGGTTATCATCCCCATATATTTTGGGAACCAGCACAAGGTGGAAAATAAAAAGGTGGAAAATAAAAAGGAAAACAAGGAACATGACGTTTATGGATAATTTTAATTTGATAGAGATTCCTAAAATTGTGTTCTTTAGAATTTTCAAATTAAGGTTAGTTTTTATTTGATTAGATTCGTTAGTAATCCAAAAGGGAAAAAGAGACAATTTTAATTTGGTAGAGTTTCGTAAAATTGTGTTCTTTAGAATTTTCAAATTATGGTTAGTTTTTATTTGATTAGATTCGTTAGTAATCCAAAAGGGAGAAAGAGACCATAGCGGTCAATTTTAATTGGGTAGGATCCTTAAGATTTTGCTATTTAGTTTTTATTTGATAAGAAGTTTTGCTATTTAGAAACTGTAATAATGGTTAGTTTTTTAATGGATCAGGATTTTAATTGATACCCTCAAATCTCTCACTATGATCTTCAACAGAAATGAATAATAGCGAGGGGTTGACCTTCCCGGTTATTTGAAATTTGAAAAACCAACCCATTTTTGGTTGGCATGGCCAAGATGGGTTAAAATTGGAAATAAATAAAATATGGATCAATTTCTGTAATTAAATATGAAAATGGGGTTTTCTTAGAAACTTGTCCTATCAGTAATTGGAAAATAACTAAATGTCATTGAGAGAAAAAACAGTGTACTTATACCGTCAGTGTTTTAAAAATAGGCTGATAATGTTTGATTTATCGCTGATATATGAGAATTGGACCACACCTGCAACGACTTCTAGAAATTTTTATCATTTTTGGCCAATTTTGTGCAATATATCGGTGTAAATCTGATTTATCGGGCAATTTCTTTTAGGGTTGAAATCATCCAGTTTGCTATGTATTATGTAGGGTCTAATCCGATGAGTAGAATTTCCCTTTAACTTGCAATTTTGATTGTGCATGCTGTAGGTAGGATCTCAATACTTCTTATATACATATTAAAATTTTGGTTGTGCTCACTTGAACAGAGATTGTCCACTTGCTTTGGGATCGATTCTTTACTTTATGATGATGCATCTTTATGGTCTCTCTGAACATGATTCACTGTGATTACTTACATTATGTTTTACAAATTAAGGTCAAAGAGTGCCTAGAATATAGTTTAGGACATTATATTAAATTACACACTATTCGGTATGGTAATTCAACTTTCACTGCTTATCCCTGATATATCCCGGATAACCTCAATCTGTTGTAAAATTTGGCCATCCAATATATCGCGATAACCGATATTTAAAACCTTGTATACCTGTACTTGTTTTTTGCAGTACTTATATACCCTTAAGTTCTTAAATTTTGCGCTTTAATACGTTCTGTTATGCAGACATGTGAATATTCTCCTGAAAACTCCAATGTGACAATCACATGAAAACTCCAATGTGACAATCACACACTAGTTTTAGAACATGTTATCCTAATTTCTATTAAATTTGGTTTTAGACCTATCCTAATTCTATTTAAAAATAGAGTTGTGGAGGTGTAAAATAGAACTATGGTGGGTTTTATGAGTGATTTTAACAAAATTAAGGGTTTAAAGATTTCTAAAGTTAGCATGTGAGATTGAGAAGTTTCAGGAGAATATCTTATGCCTATATAAAAAACATATTAAATTGCAATTTTTAAAAACTTCAAGGCATATAAATACTACCAAAAACAAATGAGGGTATATAAATGAAAAGTAGGGGAAACTATAAGATAGTTGAGTGCTAGTTAGCCAACAAAACCCTCAATTAGGGAAAGAGGTTTTCTTCCTCTCAATGACATTTTGAGTTATTTGTCAATTACAATTACCAGAGTTCAATGAGAAAAGTTGAAAACTTCAGGGGGTTTTACGAGTTAAAAAGTTCAAGGAGTTATGTACAAAACTCCCCAAAGTTCAGCGGGATTTCCTAAAATTAACCCTTAAAATGAGGAATGTTGCAAGGAAAAATAACGAATGGCAAACAGAACTAGAAGTTTTAGTTCCTCTTTCTTAGATTGAATTGAATTGCATCATTTACTTCATATTCTATTTTAACTCAAAAATTTACGAAAACACTAAGGGGGTGTTTGGTTCACAAGTTTTAGGAAAATTTTAAGAGAAATGGCAAATTCGTAAATAACAATTTTCCTATAACTGAGTTTTCATGTGTTTGGTTCACTCGACATATATGGAAAACATTTCTTAAAAAGTACAAAATAGTAGGAAAACAACTTCCTACCATTTTGAGAGGAAATTTTGGGTGGAAAACATTTCCTATAAAAACGGGTTGAAAACATTTCCTATAATTTCATTTCCTTGAACCAAACACCCCCTAAATAAAACATGTATATCTACCCACGGTAAATTTCACAAGAAAATAAATAACTTTTAAAAGATTACATAATTTAGTTTCGTATAATTTTGTGAAATTTCACAAAACCCCAATGAATTTTGTTACTTTTAAGATAACACCTCTTAACATCGACAGTATCACAAAGCCCCTTTAAGTTTGCCTGCTTCTGAGATAAGCGCCCTAAAACTACAAACAATCATCATACCCTCCCCACCCGCAAAAAAAACTATTTGGGGTGTTTTAGAAAATCCCCAACCTTTTTCATTTTTTTAATCAAACTCCCCTAACTGAATTGACCAAAATACCCTTTTCAAATTAATGCTCTTAATGTGAAATTAAATTAAATTATGAAATTAAATTAAACTACATCAATAATTAAATTAGTTAAATCCCTAACCCTAGCTTAACAAGTTTTTGTGAAAATTACATGTAAAACTATTAGAAAGGACATGAAGGAATTTTTCTAATAGCGACATTTTTGTTATTTGGACACACTCGATTTTTGGATCCCTATACAGATCTAGCATGTTAGTTATGGGGTTATCTACCAAAATTTAAGGGGATTTACGTGAAATTTTATTTTTTTACACATAAGAGGTTAACCCCAAAAAATGGCAAACTAACCGGGTGGTTTGTTTGAAATTTACCCTTTCTCTAATTTATAAAACTTAGGAGGTTTTTTGTTAAAACATCCGAAAGTGCTGAGGTTATGTAAATTGACCCTATAAATTTCCCTACAATTTACAATTAGACATTTGTGTAATTCTTTTACATTCTTTGGCTACAGAATATATTTTGCTACTTTCTTTAGTTTTTTAAAATTTAACTAGACTTATCCCTAATTTAGTCAATTCTGGTGGACAATGTCACATCATGTGGGTCTGGGTGTAGGGGACAAAGGAAGCGGGAGCAAGGGCTGCAAGGGGTGGTGGCACGAAAACCTAGGAACATAAAAACTTTTAAAATTATTTTTAAAATTTTGAGGCAAGGTATAACATGAGACAGAGCACAAAATTTTAGGAGATAAAAAATAAGAAATATGATAGATTTTAAGGACAAAAGGTAAAAGAAACATATAAGACATTTGGATTTGTAGCTAAATGCATAAAACTTATCCAGGAAAGCAAATTCAGAAAGCTTTAAAGTTTTTATAAGCAAATGAATACCTTTCACCAGAATAAGGAAAGCATGTGTTATTTTCTGGATCATGGTGCTTGCTAAGGTTTGGATGCTTGGAGAAGATCTAGTACATATCAGTGAGCGAGAAATGAATTAATAATCTATGAAATAAAGTAATGAGTTCGTAGTAAAGGGTTCATACCTGTTTCTCTAAGAAATCACTAATTCTACGTGGAAAACGAACCGTGGTTGCACCAGAATCAATAACAGTTATGCGTGGTTGTTCTTCTTTTAATGATTGACCATCAACGTCTACTGACTCCAACAATATTGTATAGAGTGTAGAATAATACCTATTGCAGCGATAAATAAAAAAATAAAAATAATATCAATATATCTATGAATTATATAGTAAAGCAAAAGATGTACATTACATGTACCAACAAAAAGTTCAAAGCTGGATCAAGAATTTCAGTATAATATGTACTCAGAGAAACCAGCACCTCTATTTAGCACATCCTACTTAGTTTAACCAAACCATTCTCTAACACCCTTTCTGGATGGGGTAAATGAAGGACAGGGGAGGGAGGTCAAAAAGTTGACCTTGTTTGGTAGTTTATTTTTTAAGGGAATGGAGGGGAAGGGAGGTGACCAAATTCTCCTCAATTATCCTCCATCCTACATAATTTGAATCCCCCCAAATTGTAGTGTAATGGAGGAGAAAGACTTTGGACCATCATGATATGAATTTAACAGCAAAGAAATGATTCTCCTCCATTCCTTTTAGAAAACTCTCAAACATAATATTATCTTTCTCCTTTTTCGTTCTCTTTCCCTATCCTATTTTCCCTTCCCTTCCTTTTCCTTGTCCTCCATTAGTAAGCTCCTAACATAGAAAACCTTTTAACAAGTCTATTGTATCAAACATGAAATATGTGTATGATTTCAAAGAAATAAATATGCATTAATTACAGCCTCTTTGGATAGTATATTAGATAACCAGGACAATCGATTGCACATTACATCATAAGCAATGTTGCAAAACAATGATAACGTAACATTTTGCCGCTCGTTAGGTTAAAGGGCATATAATGTAACACGCAACATTAAATACTTATTTTCTTCTTTTTAATTTGAAACAAATACAAAAATGGTCATAAAAATTTTTATGACCAAAGTTCACCCCATTTTAACTTTTTATGGGTTATTTGCATGTAAATACCCCAAAGTTCACCCCATTTTAACTTGGATACTACCAAAGTTTTTCTTTACCCAAACAACTACCCCACAGTTTACACCATTTTAACTTTGATACCCAAAAGTTCGATAAAAGTTAACTTTGATACCAAACTGTAACACCTCCTTCTTTAGTCCTGCATTGGGAATTTAGAAAGAGTTCAGTGGGCTCATATATTAAATTCAAAGGACTCAAGAGCAACTAGCTAGCACCTTTTGGCAGTGAATCGAGCTAAAAAAATAGGTTGCTCTTAGTGGTCCCACAACTTGCACTGCGCTAATGGGCATGTAGGGCCCAGGGCATGACACAGACCTAAATAATATTTTTAATGTGATACCCCTAAATTTTAACAAAAAATTAACTAAAGGTTTATGTTTTGGTATGAAAATAAAATATTGTTGAACTTTCTCTTATCAAAGTTAAATTTTGTTGAACTTTGATATTGAAAGGCAAAAAATCTTTGGTGTTTTAAAGTTAAGAATGAGGTAAACTTGCTGAATTGTTTGGGCAAAAGAAACTTTGGGATATCAAAGTTAAAAATGAGGTAAACTTTAGGATTTAAATGCAAATAACCTTAATTTAAATAGGAAGATTTCACGTATTAAAAAAAATATTTCTTTTTATTAAAATATGAAATTTAATTTAAGACATACTGATTTAGTAACAAGTACCACGATTAACATCCAAATTTGTCATCACAATTTCATATATCTTTTCCCAATTTCACATTCCCACCGTATCACGAATCTTAAGTTGATAATCAAAAGTACATCACAATACTTAGACTTAATAAACAATCGAAAAGTAAATATTTAAATACATCAAATCTTAAACAAAGAAAAAGAAGAAAACTCTTTCAACTCTCTATCGAAAATTATATTGACGGAACGTAAGTTCTATTTAAAATAATGTATGTTATATGAAATAGCAACTAAGCCATGTTTCCAACATTTTAAATGTTATTTAACATTCAAGATTTATTAAGTTACTATTGCGGAATAACGACTTATGGAAAGCATTTTTTCAACATTGATCATAAGTAAATTCAATATACAATGTCACCAGGGTTGACAATGCAAACCCAATTATATTAGCAAACTAAAATATTAATATCTCAAACATTCTCCATAATATCTACAACTTTATTCAATAATTAGCTTGGCTTTGAAGACTGTACTGTAGTATAAACCTCGTGCACGAAAAGAACTAGTCATAATACATTTAACTATATCCTATGTTGCATGGGTGCTCGTAGAGTACCAGTATAGGTACGGGACACAGCAAATTTGTAAAGGGTAGGGTACAGGGACACGGCTATATGAATATTTATATACACATATATTATATATTGAAATTAATAAAAAGTCTACATGATATCAATATTTTTTTATTAACATATTGTGAGAATTAAAATTCATATAACATTTTCATTTTTTTTATCATGTGGGTTACAAATTTTAAAAATGCTTTTTTAAACTAGACACCCAAACAACCATTAAAATCATAATTTGGAATTCGATAAATTTCAAGAAGTGGATGTGAAGTGTAGGATTCACATCTAAGAAATGTTTGACAAGTCTTTGAAAGTAAAACATGTATTGTTTAATTAAGTACAAGCCCAAATAAATGTATGCATACATGCAAGGAGTGTCCAATGAGTTTGGGTACGTGTCGGACACAGGTACGGCTTCAAGATAGAAGTACCCAGGTAACATATTTATATCGCTATGCCTTCATATCACTGCCACATGGCTCCCCTTCATCTATACTTAAAGCTCGCCAAGCAAGAAAGGAAATTGTGATGGCTATAGGAATTGTTGTCGATGTATAGTTTGCATAATGACAAGTTCCAACAAGAAAGCTTGCAACTTTTCTAGAATATAAAAAAATAATAACATTATTTCTCTATAGATAGAGAGGAAAATAAACAATATTTATAAGACAATAAGCGATGAAAGGTAACGTACTTCGGCTCTTGGAGCAATCGCGCAAATTTCACCTTTGGATGCACTACATGTCCAATTGCGAAAATTCCACCATCCTTGTTGTCTAAACAATGAGCAAACTGCTTCCTCACTTTTCCGGAAGAAGCCAGCTGAGAAATCAAGGAAGCATTGCCTTGTGCGAAACCAATTAGTCCATCAACTCCTAGTTTTATAACAAGATTGCGCGCCATTTCTGAGTTGCCGGTTATCTTAGTAGCACAACTGCAAATGAAATAGGATTTTGTTACCGGAAAAAGCAACCTAAGAGTAGAAATAATAATATTCTAATAAGTTCATACAAAAAGTTCCATGCCTAAGACACTTAATCCTTATTTACAAAATGCTTAAGCAAAAACACTAAAAAATATGTGGATGCAAATATGTCCATAGAAATGCTTCCATCTGATTCTGATCAAAATAAAGTGAGCTCTCCAAATAACTTTAATGCTAAGAACTGCATATAGATATATATTATAGATATAAAAAAATAAAAAGGGTAAATCTCACAAAGAACTTTTAAGTTTGGCCATCTTTTAGTAACCCTCTAACTATTACACTAAATCCCCCCTTAACTTTGAGGGGTTTTGCACATACCCATCCCCCCTACCCCACTAAACTTCTACTATGCAACACAACTAAACCATTGAAGATTGTTTACTTAATCCCCTAAGTAATACCATCAAATATAACTTGTCATATGTGAAGCATGTGATAAGAAAAAGTAAAAGTACCACTCAATACCAAAAAAATAATGGAAATAGCAATAAAAATTAAAGGGAGATTTTTTTAAGGGCTGAGGAGTATTTTCTTCTCATTTGGTCACATCTTTGGTGCATGACACAATGGACTTAATGGTGTTACTTTGGGGGTTAAATTGGAAAATTTTTAAGGAGTTCAATGGAATAGAAAAAGTTCAAGAGGGTTATGTACGAACCCCCTCAAAGTTAAGAGGCTCTTTGTGACTAAAAGAGTAAAGGGTTATCTCAAAAACTAAATGTTTTGTGAAATTTAGTCAATAAAAAAATTGTCCAAATTCATTTTACAATCTTCGAAAGGTAATAGTGTGCAATTTTCGCTATAATTAGTTGGTAACATGAAGCAAAGAGTCTTTTAACACTTGATTTTAAAGTTCAGATACATTTCTTGTGCCAAAACTCAGAAAAGAACACACCTCATAAAGATATCCACTGAAAGAAAGAAGTGAAAGACAAAAAAAGGAAAAATTGCATTTAAATACCTTAGGCTACCTTTGGCTAGGGGTAGTTGAAGGGTTGAGATACTTTTACCCGTTTTTAACCTGCCAAACACTTGTTTGGATCAAAGGCTAGTTCATTTCTTTGATGAGTTAGAACTACTTAACCCATCTTTTCAGTAACTACTCCGCTTGGATAGATGAGTTAACTTATAACCCATCTCTTCACTGAGAGAGGGGCATCTACTAAGATCTGAGGGGCAACTACTATAATATAGAAGAGTTAACGAGAAACTCTTTCAAACATCAATTGTGATTATACTTCCGCATAGCAAAGTTCTGAAGGAGATACCATTATATGCTGTCAGCATTTCTTATAGAACTCGTAAACTTTGGTCAATATATGTATTTCTGCAACTAAAAGCCCTGAATAATAATTGAAATTTTTAATTCCTTCCTCTGTGGTGTTTGAAAAACTGAATGTGGATCTGAAAGAGTGAAAATCAGATTTTATAACAACTACAAGTGAAATACAATGTATGGTTCAAAAAATTATTCTTGAAACTATAAAAGTAAAGATAATGTGACAATCATATTTTGTTTATTCTTGAAACTATAAAATTGTTCTTGTGCATATTAAGTTTATTCATAGGATATTCATTTGTTTCTTTACTACTTCTTATGTCTTCGTAGAATTCATATTTGTCTAATATTGTTGAACTAATTACACATTCTCATGCATGGGTTATTTAACCTTGCAGTCCTATAATGAATGCATTCATTTTTTGACTTGAGTTACTTTTTTTTTTATCTTTGTTAAGTAAATTTAATGAAACCTGATATTGGTTAGACCAATTCTTAGTCTTGACTTAATAAATTGAACTTATATTCAAGCATTAAGGTAGAAGATGCAATTCTGATTGTTGAAACTGTGACTACTGAGTTGTATTCTATTGATTGAAAGTAGTTCAAGACAAGATTATACCTAAATAATACTAAAAGTTAGTGTAGTCTCGGTCGTAAATCATAATTCAATATCCTAAAATGATTGTTTTAATTGTATAATTTGAACTAACACAGAATTTGATAAGATACAATTTGGTACAAGAATAAAGAGTAGATTCGAAGGAAACTTGGGGGAGAACTCACCCAAATGTGATATTTTCTTTGGCTGGTTGATTTTCTTGGTTACTTGAAACATGATTGAAATTCACTAAATCTGTAACAAAATAACCATAAGTCGCCGACCCATCAAGGTAGCCGATAGTCATATTACAAAACCCTTCAGAAATGTTTTTGCCAAACTTGGGAGATACTTTTTCACAGATACTTTCCTCACGCGCCACAATTTTTGCACTCTTAGAAACCTTCGGGTTGTACGAAGGCAATTTTATCTACACATAACCAAAGAGCAATAATTAGTACAAACAAAAAGAGTATCATGCTTCAACATAAATACAAGATGTTGAATACTACATTGTCCAAAAGCTACGTGAGCAAAATTGTGTACATTTCACTTAACATTCTCATTGATATATGTATATTTGAAGCTACTTATACATGGAAAAACCTCAATGAGTAAAATAACCTATGGAATATTTAGATAACAAAATTGGCACAAGACACTTGAGTTTGCATATAATGTAATGAGCAGTTTCAAATTTGTAAGTGTCATACATGGATGGGCATGTGTGTTCTGTCTAGATGTGTTCAACATGCTATTATCCTATTGTTTTGGAGGGCGAGGGAACTCAAACGCAGTAGGGGAAATAATTAAATAAATACAATGTTTAAAATTGAAAAAGTGCAAGGCGAAGCGTTAGGCCATTTTATGAAGTGAGGTATATGCTCTAAAGCATGAGGTGTAAGCCTCACATGTGAAGTATATTTTAATTTTACAAATAAATACATTCAGGTCATGATTAGTAAACAAGAATTAAATATTCTAAGTAAAGACGCAAATTATAATAAACTAAGCTACATATACAAGATATATTACATCTTTTTTTTGTCAAATGATCATTTTCAATAGACATTCATCCTAATTTTTAAATGTAATGTTGCATAGGTACATACAATATATATAGCCAGATGGTTATATATTTCAAATTTAGCCTAAAACCTTTTATATTTTCCTATCTTGTTTACGGCATGGGCTTGAAAATACAAGTTCTTCATAGGAGCGCGAAGCACTTACTTCACTTATGCTTTAAGCAATGAAGCGTAAGCTACAACAGATAAATGGCTTCTATTTTGAGTTTCAAAGCGATTTTCCTTTTTAAAAAACGTTTTGAAGCAAGTTCTAAAAATCTTTTTCAAACACTAAATAAAATGATTAGTAGAAGTAAAAGTAATTAACATATATATACAATTACATAATAAAATGAAAAAAAAGAGATGGTGAGATGGGATTCTTATCATGAGCTAGCCCAATAGGTATGCGAGATGATGATTGACACCATCCATCTAGATTAGCACGCTATATGTGTAGAAATAATTAAATATAATTTTGCAAAATGAACTGGTTTTAAGTTGTGTCACAACTCAAAACTTTAAACTAGTTCAATTCGTAATCTAGTATAAGTATAGTGAACCACCTCATTTGAAATTGATCTCATTCGAACAATCAACACTTTAAGCTACTTTTAAGGCATGAAAACCTCGCAAAGCGAACCAGCAAAACATGTTGTCTCTAGCAAATCAAAAGGTGAATCATCTCTAACACTACATCGTGGACCTCCTTTCATCAATTTTATCATAATATGAATTAAGTAAATGAAAATCATATTCCTACAATTTCTACATAAAAATAAGAGGAGCAAAGTTAAGAGAACGAGCAAAATAGAAGTACATAACACTCATCCAAAATTGTAGGTCTTTAACGTTTCTAAACTATTATCATTTGGCAATTGCAACTTTAAGCGTCTTTCATCTCTCAGGCGACTCTTTCTCTTTCTCTCTCATTATTTATGATGGAGGAGAAGCTAATGCGGTAATGGTGTGCTAGGGATTGGATACATCATAAATGGAACATGTGGACATTGCCAAATTAACTAAACCATCAACATCCCTTGGTTTCTTTAATTAACCGCTAATTAGTTCACTAACCAAATATCATTGCACTAATCTCTACTGTTAGAAAGTTAACAGTACAAACTATTGCTACTGTTAATTGTAGCCCAGCTACGATCAGCTATACTTATATATAGCAACTTATAATACGTGCATGGGCCTCTTAATTAGTTGTAGACATCTATACTCATTAACACATACAAGACATTGTAGCGCAGGGAGTTTTTTGAAGGGAAGAGGACGTCAAAGTCAATGATGAGGGAAAAGATGTCATTTTACATCAAAAGTAACAGTGGTCATTTTATCCTCACTCTAGCTCCCTTCCATTATTCTTAGTAATATGAAACCCCTTTAAATTTTATCATTAATTAGGAAATTCTCTATCATTATATTTTCACTACAAAACCCTATGCCATTAAAAACCGTTAAAACCCAATTATAATTCAAAACTATCATTTTGTTCTTCCTCTTAACATTTCTACTTTATCTCATAGACAACATATAATGAGAAATTGAAACTTACACCATATAGAAGCTAATGTTCAAAGGGTTTGAAGAGATTACCTCGCTTTCCTACTAATTTGCACTTCATCAACCGTCGTCATTATTTGGGATCATGAGATGGGAGATGGAATAACAAGATGGGTGTTTGTTGTAATGAAAAAAATGGACTACAGAGGGGTTTTGTCAAACTCGAAGGGGTTTTCACAACATTACCCCGTAGAAAACACTCTCTTCATGTTCATAATGAAACATATATTTCAATTACATCCTTAAAAAAAATAAAAATGCAGATGATAACTTTTTTCAAGTGACATGTATTTGCCACGTAATTTGTTGTTTTTCCCCCCATAGGCTTGAAGCATAAGGTGTAATTAGAAATGTAAAATCATACCCCTAGAGAATCGTTCCTGGTCGGGCAATCCTGACAACCTTCACAATTTACCCAGAGAAGATCGCTTCCTGTATCAACATGCAGTGTAAAATTCTGTGGAGGCGTCCCGATCATCACATCAGTATACCACATCCTTCGATCCAAACCAAGGGAAAATCAATAAAAACCTAGAAATAATAAACATGGGCAGCAAGCGAAATGAAAGGAAGATAACTATGTACACATACATAGAGGGTATAAGGTTGCCACCCAGATAAACATCAATGGGTTTTCCAGCGAGCATCCGAGAGTGGCGGTGTTCGTCGTGTTTCTTGAGAACGCTAATGTGTGGTCTGTGTCCCCCAGCGTACTTCTTCTTCACTCTGAAAACGCCTCCTCCGCCTTGGGCGACGACGGGAAGGAAGATCAAGAGGAAGACAGAGAACGCAGAGAGAAAAGAGGAGATCTTGGGGGAATCCATAGTGAACGAAACAAGAAGGGAGAAAGGAGGAGAGATGAGAACGGAAGAGGAGAAACCTTTCTGCGAACTCTTTAAATAGAGTTGCTGCAGATATGAGCTGAGCGGGTTCTTGGATTGAACGATTCATGGGCAGATATTGCAGGGAGGAAGAAGACCAGATCAAAGAGGAACTAGAAACCCTCGCGTGAACTGAAAAACGCCCCAATTCCGGATTCTTGATTTAATTTTCACCTACGAGCTCCGATACGGGATAACAACATCTGTATTCCGTCACATAAATCTACAATATTTTGACATAGCGCCTCAAACCACTGAAATTGCAATTAAGCCACGTTGTTATTAGCATTTCACTTAAATGTCTTAACTGAACAAACTCTTACTGAGTTAATAAGAGTTAAAGCCACATAGTTATTTACCAATATTTCCTTAGGTGTATATTTCCCCCTAGAAAAACCAAAAATTCCCAACCTCCTGCCTTATTCCCTCCCGCTCATGGAGTGCGGAAATGGAACAGGAGGAGTCATTGCAGAAAAAAAAGAGTTAGGACCAGTTTGGTATTACCAGAGCTTATGATAAGTTATTATAAGTAGTTTATAAATACAGTTTGCATAAACTGCTAAAAATAGTCGTTGGCGAACAATATATCATAAGTTGATTGCAAAAATAGTTAAGGTGTTTGATAAAGCTTTGCTTAAGATCATTATAAGTGAAAATGACCAAAATAGACATAATTTAACTACTATCGAGAATGGGTAAAGTAATACCGGCAAAAGCTAAATGGTGTATATGATATAAAAAAACTTAAAACCATAAGCTGCTTTTAAAAGTATTTTCACGTAAAACCATAAGCTGCTTTTAAAAGCATTATTAAGTATAAGCATGTAAAAAAAAGTTTTACAGAATACCACTTTTACTGCTTCTTGAAAAACAAGTAGAAGCTGTGTAAAAAGCAGTATTAAACTGGCCGTTAATAGGTTTGGGTCTAAACGGATTTAAATAGGTTTGAATTTATTTTATTTATTTATTTTTGAATTAGATAGAAAATATTAAACTGGCCCTTAATAGTTTGGGATTTGAATTTACTAAAATAGAGAGGTATAACTGGAAATTCTTCTCAAAAGTTACCTTGGAGGGAACGCTCCTCTAAGATCCAACTGCACTTAACTACAGGGACCTATTATAAAGAACAAATATGATTTGAAGGGCATTATATAAGAATTATAATTATTGAGGGATATTTTTGAAAATATTGAAGATTTACGGAACCAATATCAATAAAACCTTACCTTTGATATAATTATTGCTAGTGATATAGGGAATACAGAATATAGATACTTACTTTATCAGCGTGGTGTTCTCTCTCATGCTGCTTTAATTGATGATCCTCTTTTTATTTTACTAGTATAGTGTATGTGCTTTGCACGAGAGCATATCTGTTTTGTTTTATATTTTTCAAAATTTCTTTTGTTGGCTGCAAAATAAAAAAATAACTTATATAGCAATATAAAATCTGAGCAGTTACAATTTTGTTTAAATGAATAAATTATAAGATAAAACTGTGTATAAAGAACTGTATGATTAATTATTATAGTTTGGGTAATTGTTATAATTTATTCATAATTTATTA
>JBAKGM010000081.1:18305803-18330175 GCA_037177215.1 Asparagus racemosus | reverse complement strand
AACAAGAAAATACTTACATGATTACATATAAGAAATAAAAAGCTGTTTTTACTTCAATTAACAATTTAGAACTAAATTAGTTCCTATATACACAAATAAGATCATTAAATATAAGAACGGCTTCAAGTAGTCTTCAAATGCCCTATCTCTTATATAAGGCTAACTACTAACAAAAAGAATAGCAATTAAGGCTAACTGCAGAGTAGTCTCTCAATCATAATAGCATTAAAAATAAAAACTATTCCCAAAAATACAAAACAACCCCCAATATAAGAACACAGTCTCAGTTCCTCAAAGAAAAAAAAAGGGAAATGAAAGGCTGTCTCAGTTCCTCAAAGAAAAACAACCCCCAATATAAAGAGAGTCTCGGTTCCTGAAAGGAAAAAAGGGGAAAAGAAGAAAAAAGGGGAAAAGAAGTCTCGGTTCCTCAAAGAAAAAAAAGAGAAACGAAGGAAATCAAAACCCTAAAAAGCTGAAACTCAAACTTCTTACCTCGTCGTCGAGCAGAGGGGCCGATTCCGTCGTTGAGGGGCTGCTTTTCGTCGTCAAGTCCCAGATTTCTGTCGTCGAGGCTGCGATTTTCGTCGTCGAGTGGCTGATCTTCGTCGGCGAGTGGCTGATCTTTGTCGGCGAGGGCCTGATCTTCATCGTCGAAGCACTGATGACGTCGTTGAGGTCCCGTCTTCCGTTGTCGAGGAGCAGATTTCTGTCGAGTGGCTGAGCTTCGCTGTCGACAGGCTGATCTTGGCAGTCGAGGGGACGAGACGAAAGGGAAAGTAAGTATTTGGCTGCGGGTTCGGGTTGTTGGGCTCGAGCAGGTAACCCGATTGGCGTTTTTTTCGATTTCAGATGTGTCCCTAGCGTTTGGGTGCGGATCCGCACCCAAAAAGCACCAGACACGGGTACGGGACTAAATTTCCCGTGTCTGGGTATCATAGCTAGCAAGCAAAGACTTTGGCAGAAATGACAAAATAAAATCATAAAGAAGAATACAACTAATGAATCCTAAAGCTACAGTTACCACAAATGCTTTGGTTGTATCACCCACATAAGTGCCATCTTTTCGCATGTGACTAATTTGGGAGAACTCTATATTTCCAATTTTTCTTTTCTTCTTTTTGCTCCTACCCATCTTGTCGCAACAAGAAACAAAATTGTGACTTTTTCATAAATAGAAAAAACAAAATAAAATAAAACAAAGAGTATAAACTACAATTAGATTGCATCTAACTTTCTCATCTCTCCTTTGAGCAAAACTCTTGGATCCCATCATATGAAAATGTGCCTTACACTTTATTGCATTTGTACCCATTGTAGATTTTGCCTAACAAGTAACAACATATTTGTGGGTGTCTCGTATCTCCAATCTCCGATATTAAGATACAATGAGTAATCTAAACCTCAGTAAAAGTGGATCTAACTGCATATTAAATAAATCCAGATATTGTGAAATATAATTGATAAGATACAATTTTAATTGACATATAAGCAATTATGTTGATCATGTGATATTAGTTATAACACATATACCTTGCCCTCTAGCGAGTACCAATCATTAACAAGAGTTAACAAATCAGAACATGGGTTCCCAGGAGGCACATTATTCTCCTTTTCTAGACGTGATGAGTTAACTTTGAATGCCTCCTTTCGTAATTCAGCTTTGTATGCTCTCCATTTATTGCCAATTCTTTGTAGCACCATTTCATTAATCTCTGAGGTCTGAGGAAGATCAAGTTTATCCCAAAAAGATTCAAAAATAAAAATTCACTAAGTAACAAATTTTATGGAGTAGTGATAAGTTGGTACAATTTGTAACTTCAAAAACACATAGAATTTGTACCCAAACTACGATAATAAGGTGAAAGTTGTATTGGGCAATGGCGTTGTTCCATGAGTGACCCCCCATTGGACAGAGGTTTTTTTTTTCTAGTCAAAGCACTGCAAAACCTATTGAATATGCCTCCCCCTCTCTTAAGTGGCTGTTTTTCTACAATCATATGGTTGTGCTTTAAGCTCCATACATAAGTCATATATATCCTCCCTTTCTTGCACCTAATCTAGCCAGTAATTTGATCTAATATGACAAACACGGATTTAAGCAATATATCATAAAAAATTTATCCGAGCATGACACAAGCATAGATTACCTAACTGCAAATGAATTGCTACATCCAAGCTAAATAACAACCCAAAAGCAGATTGTTCAGAGTGTTTACATGAAATAATTGTAAACAACCTTACAAGAAACATACACAAAAATTTGTAAGTAATTATATATCCTCTTTCACTTATCCTTCACATATGGAAACATACACAAAATTTTGCGGGGTTAACCTTAATGCATGAAGGGGTTTCATGAAAACTAAAATATAGATGAGGGGGGTTTTCCTGATAAAGATTTTTTTTTGGGGAAAAACTAGCTATATATGAAGCGGGTTTCTTGTTATTTACCCTAATATTAGTATTCACACCACCTATTTGTGAGTGACAAGTACTCACTGTTTTAAGCCTACCTAGTACATATATTTGCTCTTATTCAACTGAAGTAGCTAGCTTCTTACTCGGGTTTAAGGATTAGGATCATGGCAGTAAGCAATATGCACTATGTAAAAAAGTTAACCAATTTGTTAAGAGTGACAAAATCTATATAACATGCAACCTATCAGAACAAAATTAAAATGATCGAATGCATATATAATTGAATGAAGGATAGAAATTTGAAGCTACAACCATAACAGAAGCCTATCATGTTCTCATATCCAATTTGCACTCAATCGATCTCAAAAGTAACATATCGATACAAAGAGGACATAAACAAACAAGAAAAAAAAAAAAGAAAATCTAATAAATACCAAACTTTAATTGATATATTGTCCTCTGCAAGCAAATGGAGTAGGATGTCGATTGAAGAATGAATTGATATCTATTAGTCATCTAAAATTATAAAATTACAAAAAATAAAAATAAAAAAGTAAAAAAAAATCTCAAAAATCAAAATGAGATATTAATTGAAAATTGAGAAAGAGATGGACAAGCTTACGATTCATGGTTTGATCGCCTTAGGGTTTGATCAATCCGAGAGGGTTTAGGGCTTGGGAGTAGGATGAGGGATTTGCTAATTTCAAACTAGCTCAAGACGGTATCGTCGTTGATCGAAGGATCAGGAGTCGTCGTAGTCGTCGATCAATGGGGGATCAAGAGTCGTCGTTGATCGAAGGAGAAGGAGTCATCGTCGTCGATCAATCAAGAAGGAGTCGTTGTGGTTGATCGAAGGAGTAGGAGCCGTTGCCGGCATCGTCTTCGTCGATCGAAGCAAGCTCAAGACGGCGGCGATAGCGGTTGGTCGAAGCGGGATGAGGAATTGAGGGGTTCAGGGATTTGGGAGCAGTTGAGATTAATCCATACTTGATCGTCTGCTGAGTTAGAAATTAAATGGTTGATCTCCACGTTTACCGAAAAACCATGTTAACTCCCTGCATTTAGGCAAACGTAGTTACGTAAGTGTAGTCAGTTAACAATTTTTTTGTGGTGACTCCTGTACAGTAATCATGAGTAAGAAAGAATTGAAGGAATATCAGTCACGCTGAGCCAAATAATGATGCTAAATATGATTTTCGAGCCTTATTCTGGATTTAGGCCTAAGCCGGAACTCCATGAATGAGGTTTATAAACTTCTACATGTTGGCCTTAGGCCAATCCAAGTAATATATGAAGATGTAATTTTGATATTTAGCATTGATTAAGTTATAAATAGAACCTTTTTTGGTTAGTAAAGTTCGGCTAAGTGATAAAAAGAGCGGGATGGGATTATGAAATATTTCAACTTCAAGAGCAAACAGTCATACTTTTCTGAAAAAATACATACGGTAATCTTTTTTTCCCCCTAGGAAGAAATAATCATTTTCCTCCTTGGGTATGTTTGGTAAGCATAAAGTAAATAGAAAGTGAAAAAAGAAGAAAGTACTTTCTCATTAAGGTATTTTCTTGTTACTTTCTATTTTGTAAAATTTTGTTTGGATCTTAGAATTTGTTTGCTAGGGTCCGTTTGGTTTGATAGAAGTATCATGAGTAGGAAATCAGTCAAAGAAGTAACTTTTAAATTTATGTAGTAGGAAGTAGAGGAAATAATATTTTGTTGTTTATTTCACATATTTTTTAAAATAGAGGAAATAGTACTTATTATTTTTCATTCCTTTTTTTTTGGATAGCAACGAAAAGTTATTAGGAAGTAACTAATAAAAAAATATTAATAAAAAAATTATTTATTTCCTAATTAATGTACATTTCACTTTCTTCCCGGCTACTTCCGAGTCTTGAGGGGTGGAAAAATATTTAGCAAGTAGGGATGACACGTAGGCGCCATATCAGGGTTTAAGAAAGTATTGGAAATAGGTTTTTTTAAGAGAAACAGACATGTTTTTTTGCTTGGAAGTAACAGAAGTAGCTCTAATTTTTTTATTTCAGCTACTTCATAATTACTTCCATGCAAACAAACAGGCCCTTAGAAAATAAAATGAGGGAAAGCTAAAGTGGTAAATGATGTGTCATTTATTTTCTTCATGTTCTGTTTGATTATCACAAAAAGTAATAGTAAAAAGTTGACAATTAAAACTAAAATAATATGTAAAAAAACCTAAATATATATTTTCTCTCTCCTATCTCTTCACTTTCCATCCACTTTCTCCAAAAACTCTCCAATTTTTGGAGAAAGTGAAATGGGCTAAAATGCTAATGTGGCACACTTCACTTTCCAATCACTTTCTTGTCACTTGCCGAATGTCAAATGGGATAAAAATGAAAGTAGAGTCACTTTCTAATTTTCGGTGCACTTTCCATTTATGTTCCGGTTACTAAACACGCAATGAACTCTCGCCCACCTAAAGTATCAGTTTATCTATTTTCCCCTCATACATACACACACACACACACACATACATATATATGTGTGTGTGTGTGTGTGTGTGTGTGTCCAATGTGATCATTTCGTGAGTCTACACTTAAATATTTAACAAATTAAAAATGTGATGTGTGTTTTTTTTATTTCTTTTATTTTTACAATTTAGAAAAAATGATCTTTTAATTCATAAAAAGGGTTGAAGGATAAAAGGTTTTGGGGAAAAGTAGTTTAAAAAATAATTTTTACTTTGGAGAAAAAGGAGAAAAACTGATGAAAACCCATGAAGAAATACAAAATAAATAAATAAACACAGTCATGTCATTAAATCGATTAAATATTTGTGTTTATGCTCGTAAAATGAACACACTGGGCATACATATGTAGTTTAAGGGAGAGAATAGACAAATTTATGCTCTATGAAGCAACATGATGGTTCATCAATACTCTAAGATAAAATAATTATTTTGTCCTTTTTGTAATGTAGTACTTTTCCTCGATTGTGATTGTAAGAATTGAGCTATTAATTAACTTTAAGAAGGCAAACCACAACCTACTTTATTATTATGGTAATAAAAAGCAAAAAAAAACTTTAATTAGCCAATCTCATAGGGAATTAGATCATCTCCACTACTAAAAAGTAGTAAAGTGACAGTTACTGTTAATTAAAATCGTTGATTATATAATGGATGATTCTAATTCATTCTGAGTCTAACACTCATCGTATCCTCATAAATTGCTTTATTCCTAACTTGTATTAGAAAAAAAACATAATCAACCACAACAATCAATAACTGTGATAAAGTAGTGATCTCTCCACTACATCTCTACTAGGAGAGATGATCTGATTAATCCAATCTAAGTATTGCTTTAGAAGGTAAAAAAAGGCATGACATTGTTACTAAATTTAACTGCCAAAAACTAATTAAGATAAAAGAAAGCTGTGTTATGTTTAAGGGTTAGGGTTAGGTCGTTCTCGAGAGTGAAATCACCGACCTGAAAGAAGCTAGG
Source organism: Asparagus racemosus (assembly GCA_037177215.1). NCBI lineage: Eukaryota > Viridiplantae > Streptophyta > Magnoliopsida > Asparagales > Asparagaceae > Asparagus > Asparagus racemosus. The sequence goes on along the minus strand of JBAKGM010000081.1, from coordinate 18,324,270 downwards.
GTTAGGGTTAGGGTTAGGGTTTAAGGGGCCTAGGGCTTGGGGTGGGGAGGGGGTTTTACTTGGGAGAGGAGGGGTTGGGGCTAGGGAGGGGGAGAGAAGAGCTTGTGTTTGAGCTCAGAGCGGAGGGCGGTGAGTAGAGAGGTGTTGCTGGCGGCGGAGGAGGTGGCCTTTCACCGGAGTTGACTCAGGGACACTGATGCAACACCGGCGCCATGCTAGATTTTGGGCCCCAAAGAGACAAAAGGAAGTGGAAGAGTTAGTTTTAGATCAGGTATAGCTGGGTCGATTGAGCATCATTCTATTCAAGAATATCCAGAACATGATGTAGGTTGAGGGACTCAATGTTTTCCGCTTAATATATCACAAATCAAATTTGAGAATTTTCACATTATGCACGTATTAGTGCTACGATCTTTTATGTGCTTTGCTTTAATTCCTTACGGTAGCTTGAAATTAAAAATGATGCTTCAGTCAGAACTCTTCAAGGTGTTTCGGGTCTTTTAAATATTGTAATTAACTCAGATTACAATTTATAAGACAACAATGAAACTCAAGAAAATTTATATTTCCTGGTGGTTCTTTTCTAAGTGCTGGTGGAGCGTCGATCTTGTACTCTGTTGACGAACCGAATCAAGACCTATGATTCTTTTGCTGTTGGTGAGAATCGAATCACTTAGAAGCTAGCTCAGTCTTCTCTTTGTGATATTCCTCTATGTATGTATCTCTTGTTGTTGTTTTCTCCAAACTCTCTCCGTGTGTGTCGAATGAATCATATGCTCTCCTTTTATAGGCTAAAAGAGAGAGTTAATGGCCTTCTTAGGACGTGGGTTAGTGGCCATTAAAATAGGGAATAGTGGGGGGAGTTATCCCTTAAGAATAGCTCTCATAACGGGTGTTTGGGTGAGCTTTGTGGTCTTGGCAGAGCTCACTGCAGTCGTGGGTGGAGATGAAGTAGTTTTACAGCCTCTTTGGAACGTGGGCCATTAAATTAGGGAGTAGTGGGGTGGTTATCCCCTAAAATAGCTCTTATAATGACTATATGGGCGAAGTTCGTGGTTTCGGTGGAGTTCACTGAAGGCGTGAGCTAGGGTCATTGTGGGTGCGTGCGAGTGTCGCCTCAGACGTAAATGCACCTTCTTTGGAGGTAGATGACTTAATCCACTTGAAGTGATGTGGGTGAGGTTCATTGGTCGACGGCCTTCGCTTACGAGCTCGAACTTGGCACAGAGTTCGACTCTAGGCCTGGACGACTAATGACGCCTTTCGAGTTAGTTTGGGAATTGACCCACATTTGATTTGATTGAGTTGAGTCGATGAACTTTGCTCTGAGTCAGCCAATGACATCATTTGACTCAACCTGAGGCGTGTTGTGGGGGTTGACTTGTGTTTGACTTAGTCGAGTCGAGTTACATAAGTTGCTTGGTGAGGTCTACTTCAGTCATTAGGAGAACTTCCCAATAGCTTGTTAAGGACTTGACTTTGGGCCCATTCGAAGTGTTTAGCCCACAGGCATTTACTTCTTGGATCCAAGCTGATCGTTGACCTAAGTGAAAGTACATTTTCACAGTCTACAAGTCCCCCAAAGTTTTCAAGATCCTGAATTCAGCTTGTAACAGGGATTGAAATACTTTGGGTAAAGAGCTAGAGGTGTACTATTGAACATAGCTTGAGTTGCCTTGTTTAGGTGAGATCTTGTCTTCATTCGTCTACTTGGTTGCTAGAGGTATATTGTTGAACGTAGCTTCCTTAATCGTAGGCTGGTGTTGAAGGTTCGATGATGTTTGTATTTGTCCAAATCCATGTTTGGAATGTAATTCACCATATTTGTTGTTGGGGTGATGCTGTGAAATCAGAGAAGTTCGACTAATTTTAGGGTATGAACGAAGGTCGCTCAACTTTGTGTTTCCTAAGCGAAATTCATTGATTGGCGACATTCGCTAATTGGCGAGACTTTGTTCATTTTGAGCTGTTGTGGGCGAAGCTCGTCATCTAGCGACTTTCACTGATTGGCGAAGTTTGTTGTGATTCGTGTTTGGATCTGTGCCGCGATTTGTGGCTGAAATCTCTTGATTGAAAATCCCATGAGATTCGCTATGGATTTGACCAAGTTTTAGGCAAAGATTTAGCCTCTTTGTCTGGTCCCATCAAATCTCGAGAGAAGTGATATTCTCAAGAATTAGGATTTGAAATGGGCTATAAATAGTAGCCATTCCATCCACTTCTTCACCACCTCTATCTCTTCATCTTCTCCTTCTTCTCCATGGCTGCGCGAACGTCACATAAGCCAGAGATGCTTCTCGATTGAGGAGCTGAGATAAGAAAACTCCAACAGGAGTTAGCCCAAGTGAAGGGCAATCAAGCTGATGAACTCTGCATACTCTGTTGCTTGGCGGAGTTGTTGTTGGCCGAGAAGGCGATGCTCGAGTAGATCATCAAAAATCAGTCAGTGGCTTGGCGCAAACTTGATCGTGATAGGGATGCGTGGAGCCTTGAGTGCTGCTCTCTTCGTAAAGCCATTCGGCGACTGAAATGGCGCTTGAAGAGAGACCCTTGGGTCTCCACAAGCGAAGACTCTGACAGTAACTAGGTGTCACAAAAGTGGACCTAGATTGTAATTAGACATCGTGTGGTTGACTCTGGCCTGACGTTGATTTTTGACCATAGGAAGTGCTTCTTCCTATAGATATGGCTCAATTTAGAGCAATGGGAGCACTTCCTATCTCTCAATTTTGTGTGGCTAAGAGTACACAAGTTATAGCTTGGTGCAGCTCGTGTACGCTCCTCAGCCGTCACACTACCCATATCTTAGGAATATAGAGCAATAGCAAATATCAACAAATACTCATCATCTTTGTAATTAGAGAGCTTGAGGGTCACCTTGTAACAGCATCTTTGATCAATAAAAATGAACTTTTCTTCCAGCTGAAATTGTCCATCTCTTGTGTTATTGATCTACATTTCTGTGGCAAGCATGGCTCAGACTCTGCATGGAGTTATTATATTTAGAAGCGAAGCTTGAGCTTCCTTTGTGTTGGTGAGTGCTACTTTTGAACTTCGTCAGATGAAGTCTCAAACAAATTGGGTTGGAATTCACTCAATTTGGAGACTTAGTGAAATTTTCACTATGATGCTTTGGCGAAGTTCGCCTTAATGCCTTGTTAGAATTAAGCGAAGTTCAACTTCTTATGGAACAGTCATCTGGGCGAAGCTCAGTAAGTCAGTTCAGGTGAGGCTCAGTGCAAGAATTTAAAATTTAGGTCTTCGATCTGTGTGCTAGAAATTTTGATGAAGTTTATTCGGAGAGAGTTTCCTGGTGAAGTCCAAGGCTAGAATTTTTGGCAAAGTTTTGGGCAAAATCTTCAGTAGTGTTCGGTAGTGGGATCTTCAGCGGATTTGGCTTTAGAGAAATACTTGGCGAAGTTTGGGGCGAGAACCCTTTAAGGATTTTAGCCTATAAATAGGCTGTTTTGCCTTCTTCTCCACTTTGATTTCGAAAACTCTTCACTTTTCTTCAAGTCCAAGCTTTCTCAAAAATTTTTACCAACTCTCATCAATGACTTCTCATCATGCATTTTCTATAGGAAGAGGCTCTGCTCAAGGAGCTCGTCGACCAAGAGCTGAAGAGGCGCCAGCGCAGCTAGAGATAGCAGTAGGTAAGCTTCGAACCCATTAATGGCGATCTTTAGATCAGCTTATTCTCAGCCCATTAGGCTTTAAATAGTGCCTCAAGGTGCTTAAAACACTTGATCCGCTACCAAAGGCGAGATCTTCAAGACCAGTTGTGGTCTTTCCCAACGAGCTTTTGTCATTCGTGGTGAAGTTCTGTTAGCAGCTATTACTGGCGCTTGTTGAAGCGAGCTTCGTTCTTTGGGCGGTGCTTGTGTCTGACCAGGCTGATTTCAATAAGAAATTAGATTCTCAAGTTGCCGAGCTTCAAGCTCGAAATAAAGAGGCTTTCCGCTATCAGGTTGCAGGCTGCTCCTGTTGATCCTCGAATCTTGAAAGAGAGGGCTTAGAACAATGCTCATGATGTTCGGGATTCTCAGATGGCTGAGTGTGTTGCGTGGATACACTTTTTATTCGCTCTCCATATAGAACTCTTTTTGTAACCGTTTTAGCTCTTTTAATAAATAAAAGAACTTTTTACCTGCTTAAAGATGAATGTGTGATAGAGGTGTAGTGTTAACATATCATAGTGACATCTTAGTTGGAGAGGTCAATGTTGGGATCAAACTGATAAAAGTGTGGTGTTAACTTGATGGTTTGATCAAACTGACACTGTTCAAAGGTGTAATGTTAACATAACAGTGTAGGGATATTTGACAGAGGTGTAGTGTTAACGTGCCAAATAGGGTGACTGATAGAGGTGTAATGTTAACCAGTCGCTTCAAAAGAAGTCTAAAGGATGACTACCATTTGGAAGTGTAACATTAACTTAATGGTAGAAAATCGATGGAAGTGTAATGTTAACTAATCGATTTTTGACATAAGTAAATTGACAGAGGTGAAACATTAACCAGTCAATTTTGCTAAGATAGGTCAACAGAGGTGTAGTGTTAGCTATGGTATGACAGAGGTATAATGTTAACTGATCAGATCATTTGAGATGAGAAATCATTCAGAGGTGTACTGTTAACATGACGATTTGGTCAGATTAGAAGTGTTCAGATGTGTAATGTTAACATGAAAGTAAGGGGGTATATTTGAAGTTGATACTGTTCAGAGATGTATTGTTAACATGGCGGTGATGATGTGTTTGGCGTTGACACTGTTCAGAGGTCTATTGTTAACATGACATTGATAGTATGTCTGGAGCCAAGCAGAGGTGTGGTGTTAACTTGATGACTCTTTAGGGATTTTGGTTGAGTTTTAGATCAGGAAGATCGATATTTCTAGTTTAGAGGTGGAAACTTAAATATGACCAGAACTTCTATGGGGATATGATTCTGACTAGGATCAAGGATAATACTTCTTGAGGAATTTTGCAGTGATCGGTGCTATGAGCCTATTGCCATTTTGGTCAATTATGCAATATGCTCTATTTGAGTAGACTGTCTCTACTACAAATAAACCTTCCCATTTGGGTTGGAATTTACCTTTAGTCTTGTGCGTCATGACCATGGATCGACGAACGGCTAAGACCAGGTCGCCTTCTTTGAATGATCGTTCATTGACTTTCCTGTTGAAGGCTTTCAAAATCCGTGACTGATAGATCTCGATTCTTTGCTGAGCTTGAAGTCTCAATTCATCCAGTGCTTTGAGCTCTTGGAGATGCTTTTAGTGATGTTCTTCAGTCGTCATCTTCTTAGCAATAGCGATTCTTAATGACGGAACCTCAACTTCAAGGGGGATCACGACTTCGCATTCGTAGATCAAGGAAAGTAGCGTTGAGCCAATGGGAATGCAGACTGTCATTCGATAAGCCCACAAGCACTCTCCAAGTTTCTCATCCCAATCTTGTTTGTTGGAGGCGATGAACTTCTTGAGAAGTTTGATGATGATTTTGTTGAAAGCTTCATCTAGACCATTAGCAGTTGGGTTGTATGGCGTAGAGACTATGTCTTGAATTCTGAACTTATTACAGAATTTGAAGAACAGTCGACTAATGAATTGCGGACCGTTATCGTGAATGATTCGTCTGTGAATGCCAAACTGATAAATCATGTGATGTCTCAAGAATTTGATCACTTGAGATGTTTTGACTTCTCTAAGGGGAACAACTTCAGCCTATTTGGAGAAGTAATCTGTAATGACCAGTATAAATTGATGACCCTTAGCGGATGGTGGACTGATTGGTCTGATGATGTCCACGCCCCAGGCTTCGAATGGCCATGAGGCGACTGTCAGATGTAATTCTTCCAGAGGTTGATGCAGAAAGTCAGCATGGGATTTGACATGCTTAACATCTTTTAGCATATGCTACTGCATCTACTATCATTGTCGGACAGTAATAACCTAGACGATGGAGTCACTCTTGAAGTTTAGGGCTTGATTGATAAGCTCCACATGTACCATCGTGGGCTTCCTTTAATGCTTCTCGAGCTTCACTTGGTGATAAGCATTGAGGAAGAATACTGTCAAAAGATTGTTGATATAGCATTTGTGTAGCAGAATGATAGAAAAAGTGTGGAGCTCTTCTCTAGATGGAGATTGTTTCCTTTGGATCATCTAGTAGAATCTCGTGCAAGATGTAGTCAATGATTGGGAACCACCAATCATTGCCTACAAAGCAAGTTGACATGACATGAACTTCATTGGCTTCAAGAATATGCTCTGGGGAGCATAAGTGATGGCTAGATACTGTGATGTGCCAAGTAGACTTGGGTGCCAAGGCATGTGTGGCTGTAAGGGATGCTAAGGCATCTACGTGGGTGTTCTTGAGGCGAGCTACGTGACTGATGTAGAAGCCTTTGAATGATTGAGCAAGCTTAATAGCTGCATTATGGTAGGATATGAGGTCTTCGTGACGAACCTCATACTCTCCTTTGATTTCATTCATGATAAGCTTAGAGTGACTGTGAGATTCGAGATTTTTGACACCTATATCTTAAACGAGTTGTATATCGATTATAAGGGCGTTATATTCGGCTACATTGTTAGAACATGGCTCAGTCAATGAGTAGGCCCGAGGGAGAACATGTCCATGAGGGTCAATGAGCACTACCCCCACTCCTGCGACAATCGCTCCTTTGTGTTACGCCTTGACGCGCCGTCAAAGTGGAGTTGCCATATTTGATGATCTAAGACAGTGTTTGACTCAAAGGTTTCATCTGGAATGTCTTCATAAAGTTTAGAAGATTCTGGTGTGGGATGCTCTACTAGAAAGTTAGCAATCACTTTGACCTTGACCACTTTCTGTGGTACGAACGTCATGTTATATTGTGAGAGTAGTATCGCCCATTTTGCTAGCCTGGAATTTAGTGTTCTGGGCTTTGTCATGAGTATCCGTAGAAAATTGACTCTCAAAATGACATTGATAGATTGACCGGTGAGGTAGTGTCGCATTTTCTGAATTGCAAAGACCAATGCTAAACATTCCTTCTCGACCGGATTATACTAATGCTCAGCGTCGATCATAGTTCGACTGAGATAGTAAATGGCTTGCTCGTGGTCATTATCGTCCTTCTAAGCAAGAAATGCTCTAAGGAATGGTCCATTGCTCTAACATAGACCAAGAATGGTTTACCTGATGCTGGTGCGGCTAAGACTGGCGGCTTTGTGAGATACTGCTTGATCTCATTGAAAGCTTCTTGGTAGGCATCATTCCAAGTGAATGAAACACCTTTCTTCATGAGTCTTTGGAATGGCAAATATTTTTCAAACAAATTGGCGATAAACCTTCGAATGTATGCTAATTGTCCTTACAAGCCTCTGAGTTCTTTGAGATTTCTCGGAGGTGGCATCTCTTGGATAGCTTTCACTTTTTCGAGGTCAACATGTATTCCCTTGGATATGACAATAAATCCTAAGAATTTGCCTAATGATACCCCTAGAAAGGATTTGGTTGGGTTCATCTTAAGCTGGTGCTTTCGCATAAGTTTGAACACCGTTCTCAGATCATTGATGTGGTCATGCTTGTGACAACTTTTGATAGCAAGGTAGTCAATGTAACATTCAACCGTCTTCCGTAGATGCTCACGGATTATTGTGTTCATTACGTGTTAATAATAGCGCCAGCATTCTTTAGGCCAAATGGCATTACCGTGTAGCAAAATACTCCTAAAGGTGTTCTGAAGGCCATGTGCTTTTGATCATCAGGATGCATCTTGAGTTGATTGTATCCAGAGAATCCATCCATGAAGGACATTCTCTCAAGCCTACACGTATTGTCAACCATGACATCCATGATAGGGAAGGGAAATTCATCCTACAGAGAAGCGAGGTTGAGATCTCGAAAGTTAATGCTGATTCAGATCTTTCCGCTCTTCTTCATCACCAGCACAATGTTGGCTAGCCAATCTGGGTGTTGTTCTCTATGGATGAATCTACATTCAATGAGTTTGCTGATTTCCTTTTTGATTTTCTCCATCAATTCAAGACGGAAACGTCATTGTTGTTGCTTGACTGGTTTGACGCTATGGTCAATGTTAAGATGGTGCAGAGTCGCATCGGGGTTTAGGCCCGACAGGTCTTCATAACTCTAGGCAAAGATGTTGATGTATTCTTGAAGAAGAATTATTAGTTCTTCCTTTTTAGTGGGTGATAGACTCTCACTGATGAAAATGGGCTTGGGGTTGGTTTCATTGCCAATGTTTATTTGAACCACTTTGTCTTCAATGGGTGGCTCTCTGGCTTTAAAGCGTGATTCCCATTACTTTTCAAGCCGTTTTGTGCAAGGATCATCTTCAGGATCTTCGAACACTCCGGTCTCATCAAGATCACCAGTTAGATCATAGGAGACCATGTTGACTATGACAAGGCCTCGAGGCTGATGTCTGAATCCTAGTCAGATGTATCTGAGGAGCTAGAGTCGTTAGATGCCGGCCTGGTTTGTGGTTCAGCTTCAGGGGAGATGTAACCGAGTTCGATTGTAATAGTCGAAGACCTCACCTATTGGTGTAGAGGGGGTCAAAGGAACTCGCAATCCTCTATCAAAAATCAATCCTTGTTTCATGGCAAGGTCATACCCTATTTTTACCATAATCTATTGACACTGTTGGCTATATTAGGCGAATTCTAGTACTCCTTCAATTTCTGTATCAGATTTTGACAATTGAGAGTGTGCCTCGACTTTTCCAAAGATGATTGGATCCATGATACTCCCTTTGGACTGAACCATAAGGGTAGCATCCTCTGAATAATCCAGTTGCCTGTGAGCTAAATATGGTTCGTTTATTGGCATATGTAATGTTAGTTTAGAAGCTAGTTTAGCCATCAAAATTTTGACTCTTGAGTTTTCAGACTCAAAGTCTAAGGCATAGTCGTAAGCAAACTCTTCTTCATTAAAGGTCCAATCGCCCTGATTTTTGATAGATTCATTGACACAAAGGTCATCCAAGGTAATTACAAGTGTATCTATTTCCTAGATTAAGTGATCAATGGGATCTAGTTGAACATCTACCTCGTTACCACTATCTTCAACATTGGGGAGGGCAATCTCAATTGTTTGATTTTCGTCATACAAAAGAGAATAGGTGAAGTAGTTCTCCACTCCTTTGAAAGGATACTTTCCAACATCGACTCTCTATTGGACACCCCGTTCATCAATGTATTTAAAACACTGATGAAGGGTTGAAGGGATGATCATATTAGAGTGGATCCAAGGACGTCCAAGCAAAAGGTTGTAGGACATTTTGACATCAATGACGTAACAGGTCACTTTCGTCTTTAAATCCCTTAGTTGACAAATGAGTCGGATCTTTCCCAGGGAATGGCTAGAGTTAAAGGCGAGGATGGTTTCTCGAGTTTTTGAGAGTTTATGGTGAGGGATCCCTTGAAAGTTCAAGAGCCTTCGCGGGATAATGCTTACCGCAGAGCCCGGATCGATGTGGATCCTCTCGACCTTTGTTGATGCGATATATCTAGTATAATAGAGAGGTCGATTGTAATGGTGGTCTTTGACAAGCATGTCCTCCAAAGTGAAGGCGATGCAAGGTGCCTGCCATTGGCATTGATAGCATTGCTCGAGCCCTTCATTTTGGTGTGGTTCCATCAAGTGGGCGAGGAATGCCTCACTGTCATTCAGGGCTTCTTTCAAAGCTTCCCTCATGTCCTTTGTCAAACGTAAAAGTTCGTACAAAGTAATACGAGCTGGGATGTTGGTGAGTTGAGCCATGATATCATATTTGAAGGGGGTTTTGGGATCATTTGAAGGATGTTGCAGGGCTTTATCGAACTGACCTCTTTTTGTTTGGTTGGTTCAAATTGTTTAGACGTAACCGGCTGGTCATAATCCCTCAAATAACCTTTGCCGGACCTTGTTCCTATCATAGCTCCTTTTCCTCTTTGGGATTGGTAATAGTAGTGGCAATATGTAAAGATTCTTCTTCAATAATTGTAGAGATGGTGTTGCAAACATTCATCCTATGCCCGTTCTTGGACTTCTGAAGTGTCCAATCATCATCTTGAAGAAGATCAGGATGCACCCATATTATCTCCCCCCTTTCTGTGGTGAGGGGGATTAAGGATGATCATCTCAATGCTTTTAAATGATCGTGGCTGACCACCTCCATCATTGCAGTGGGAATAGGAACGATACTATTTTGGGCTTGAATTTCTAGCACGGAGCCAAATTGAAGAGCCACTATATTTGCGGTGACTTTCTTTTGCTAGGGTTTGAGCTTAAGATTCCCAGACTCGACGAACATCTGAATTTTGTCCTTGAGGAAATAAAATTTTTTTGTCGGGTGTCCCAATATTCTGTGATAGAGACAGTAGTTAGAGTCGTTAGTTCTTCCGACTTCTTCAGGGTGTCAAGTTTCCAAGAGCTTCAGACGATTCCCTTTATTGAGAACATGGTAAACATCAACTACATGTTCGTCCTTGAACAAATAGTTGCCCTGGGAGCTCTTTCTTCATTCTCTTTGTGGGTTGTTGCTTGAGTTCTAGACTCCTACTGTGAAAGTCTCCTTGGCCTTCGGTTGTGAATTCAGTCCTTGTTTGCCCTTGTTACCTTCGAAATTGGTTTGGGGTTTGAACTTGTTGAAACACTCTGATGACTTCTCGGCTATCTCGGCTTGTTCAATCAAGTCTTTCCAAGTGTGGGTAGTAACAGCACCCATATGGGCTTCAACCTTTGCCAGAAAGTTATGCCGACAAGTTTGTAGCAGCATTGGTAGGGGCATGTCTCGACATCGTAACATCAACTTGTGGTATCGCTCAATGTATTCTCAAACTGTTTCATTCCTATTTTCTTTCTCAGAAAGGAGCTTGGCCATGGTGACATCTGATTGTTCCTCATGAAATTGTGAGAGGAACTTAGACTCTAAATCTGCCCAAGATCTGATTGATCCTTTGAGCAAATTTTAGAACCAATCAAATGCTACCCCCTGAAGAGTGCCTATAAAGAGATGTGCTTTGATATCATCGCTACCCACTACATCCTCAGTTTGTTGATGGAAGCAGTAGATGTGTTGGTTCGGAGATCCTTTGCCATCAAATGGATGTGACGTGCATGGCTTGAACTTCATTGGGTAGGGGACCATGTCCCATTCAATGGGATAAGGTTGGGTAATCCCAATTTTCTTAAGCTCTGTCCATTGAGAAAAAGCGTTGAGCTGCTTCTAGATGTCCTCCAAGGCTTTCACCTCTTTGCTTGGTTTAGCGAGCATCGTCGCTATCGACCTTGCCTGTTCAGAGTCTGTCTCTATGATGTTCTTGATCCTCCTCATTAGGGTTTTCACCAATCGGCCTTTTTTCTTTTGAAGAGCTTTCTTGAGGATGAGGATTCGATAGGAGTTGCTCAATCATTCTTTCTAGGCTTTCAATTCAATCTTCTGCCTCTTTCTTTTGCATTGCCATTTGAGTCAAAATATCTTCTCGATCTGTTGCATTTGCTTCCCACCATTGTCGTTGACTTGAACTCGAGGCTGGGTTCGATGTTATGGCCAAGTTGACATCAGTAGGAGTTGGTTGATTGGTTTGGATGGAAGAATAGTTGAAAGGAATTGCCGCCTTTCTTCTTAGCTTGGTGTTGCGATATATACCCTCCGCTTCTGGAAGTATAAATCTAATGCTAGGAGAATACTCTGGATCATAAGAGCTAGCCATATTTTCCTCATCATCTTCAGAAGTTACACTTATCATATTAATAGTGAAGACTTGAGCTTTACTTCGTCGAGTACGTCGTTGTTGTTTAGTTTGAGCGTTACAAGGCTCAAGAACGGGACCGAGGTCGTTGAAGACCGATTCCTTACATCCGCAAGTTTCTTGTACTGTCGAGACTACTTCTCTGAGGGCCACACAGTGCTAACATTGGCAGGCTCACTTCAAAGTAATGAATTCTCGTAAATCAACACTAGTGCCAACTTCGCTGGCTTTGGCCTTAAAATGCGAATGTCGCTTACGACGACACTGGCCATATGTTTGTCAAGTGGGATTGTCAATGACAAGTTTATTCTTGTGAGGAAATTTTGTCTTGGCTTCTAACGAGGAAGCATAGCGAGCATCGTGAGATGCTTTAAATTGAATGCCTAAAGGAGTTGATGACTGAAGCCCGAGATCAGACGCGTTAACATCTTGATCTTTGCTTGAGGCGAGAGTCAAATTTTCTTAGCTTTTGGCGAGGTTCATTTGGCTTCCAGCTAAGCTCAAACTATCCTCAACGAGGGTGGTATTCACATACGCGGGGGTCATTTTAGACCTGAGCTTCACACTACGGCGAAATCTACAACAACTGCATATAGTTGGAGAGATTTTATTCTCAGAAATAGATTCCTCGATATTCGCATGGTCAAATTCGACGACCAATGTTACAGCAAAAGACCCTAGGGTCTGAGTGTCAGTTTGTGACACAACCTTCTCGTCGAAGGAGAAAGTAGTCCCCAGCAGAGTCGCCATCCTATTTTGGGTCTTTTTAATATTGTAATTACTCGAATTACAATTTGTAAAACAATAATGAAACTAAGGAAAATTTATATTTCCTGGGGGTTCTTTTCTATGTGTCGGTGAAGCGGCGATCTTGTACTCCATTGACGAACTGAATCAAGACTTACGAGTCTTTTGCTGGCCGTGAGAATCAAATCACTTGGAAGCTAGTTCAGTCTTCTCTTTATGATATTCCTCTACGTATATGTCTCTCGTTGTTGTTTTTTCTGAACTCTCTTCATGTGTGTCGAATGAATGATCTCCTCTCCTTTTATAGGCTAAAAGAGAGAGAGAGAGTTAATGGCCTCCTTAGGACGTGGGTTAGTGCCATTAAAATAGGGGATAGTGGGGGGAGTTATCCCTTAAGAATAGCTCTCATAATAGTTGTTTGGGCAAGCTTCGTGGTCTTGGCGGATCTCACTGCAGTCGTGGGCATAGATGAAGTAGTTTAACAACCTCTTTGAAATGTGGGCCATTAAAGCAGGGAGTAGTGGGGTGGTTATCCCCTAAAATAGCTCTTATGACGGCTATTTGGGCGAACTTCGTGGTTTCGGTGGAGTTCGCTGAAGCCATGAGCGAGGGTCATTGTGGGTGCGTGCGAGTGTCACCTCGGATGTAGATGCACGTTCTTCAGAGGTAGATGACTTAATCCACTTGAACTGATATGGGCGAGGTTCATTGGTCGGCGACCTTCGCTCACGAGTTCGAACTTGGTACAGAGTTCGACTCTAGGCCTAGACGACTAATGACGCCTTTCGAGTCGGTTTGGGAATCGACCCACATTTGATTTGATTGAGTCAAGTCGATGAACTTCACTCTCAGTCGGCCAATGACATCATTCGACTCAGCTTGGGGCATGTTGTGTAGACTCGTGTTTGATTTAGTCGAGTCGAGTCGACATGAGTTGCTTGGTGAGGTCCGCTTCAGTCCTTAGGAGACCTTCGCTATAGCTTGTTAAAGACTTGACTTTGGATCCATTCGAAGTGTTTAACCCACAGGCATTTACTTCTTGGATCCAAGTTGATTGTTGGCCTAAGTGAAAGTACATTTTCACCGTCTACAAAAGGTTATGACAATTGTTAGGAACTTGTTTAAAACATGATTCTTTTGGTGTGAATTAATGAACTTATTTCTTTGATCACCTAAGTTCTTTATTAGGTGCCGATAATCAAAAGGTTTTTGAAAGACTTTTAGCCAGCCCTGCATAATAACTTGTAGATAACTTTCTAGCTTTGAAAATTTAAGAAATTGATAATTGGTCAGGATTTTGTGTCATATCCACTGCATCTAAGTGATGCCGCCAAATGATATGGACAAGTTTGCTCTTCATCTCCTTCCAACTTCAGTATCACCTTAGTTTTATTTGGTTGATTTTTCCTCATCCTTTGGCTAGTATGTGGTAAGAAATGAAGTTTATTTGTTCTTTTGCAGTAATTATGCAAATTATTGTTCAAGCAGCATTCATCTATATTGTCTATTGACTCCCTTTTTTTAGATGGAATCTAGCCAAAGAAACAATCCACCACCTCCTAGAAAATGGAAAGAATGGGAGAATACAAAGTTTGTGGAAGCTCTATTAGACATGGTGAACAAGGGAACCTACAAGGCTAAAAAGGGGTTTAAACCCGGTTGGAGTAGGAGCATAGAAAAAGTTCTTTCGAAGGAATGTCTAACATCAGGGCTCAAAGCAAAGCCTCAAATAGAGTCTCGGTATAAAGTGCTCGGGAGGGATTTTGCGGTCGTTCATGACATGCTAGCAGAGGCATCAACAAGTGGATTTGGAATATACCCTGAAACGGGAGCCCTCACTGTAAGTGATGACGAGTGGGACGCCAATATATTGGTAGGCGTTGGGAATTTGTTCATGTTTGAATTGAATATAATTTACTTTAAAAAAACCTCTTTTAACTATATGTGTGTTACTCAGAGGCAAAACGATAAGATATTGTCAAGCATAGTCAATCATAATTCAAGCACTTATCTCACTTAAATGCTTCATTACTAGATACCATCATTTATGCTAGAGAGAACTTGAACGAAATTTGTGCCAATGGTTAAGCTTTTATCTTTTATCTCACCAAAAAAGTTAAGCTTTATCTTTTATCTTGAAAAAGAGTTGAGCTTTATTCTTCTTTGATATCAAAGAAAACAAAAAGAGTAATGGAAACATATGTTTAAGCATCTCTGTTAATTAATATTGTTGTCATATGTTTTAAATTAGTGTACATATCAGTTCTTGCTTCTAAATGGTGTATTTACAAGGAGAAAGTTTGACATTTTTGTGGAATTAATTAAAGGATATATTGTTGCTTTTGGATTACAAAAAGATTGTTTATGCATTGGTCTTTGTTTTTCTTGTTATCCCTTTCATGAAGCGTGGGTGGCATCATTCATTATTCTTTGAGTGAGAAAATGGCTGCCTGATTCCTTTGTTGGTGACATGTTAGAATTTGTTTTGTTCACATATATCTTGTTCTTTTCTCAGAAAGCATATCCCCTGTTTATGTGACCCCTTTCTTCCTTTCAAACTTGCTACAACTTGTATTGATGACGATGTATAATGATATATCAAGATATCTACTTTCGTGACAATTAGCTCAGTAGGAGGAAGGAAATAGTTTGTGTTAACTTTTTTCTTGACTAGTGGGTCATTTACAAATATCACTTATAAATTGTTAGTACCCTTTTTATTCTCTAGTAAGTGTTGTTATTAGTTTAATTTTGCCATGAAGATCATTGACATCGACAATTACATTGTAGTTAATATTCCTCTACTTTTTCTATATTTTGTTATAATAAAAATTCCCGTGTTTTCTTTAGAATGATAATATATTTACATTAACATGCATAAAGCATTATCAGATCATGACAGTAACCAAAGTCTAAGCTTCTGAAGCAATCCTTTGATAAGAGTTAAAAATTCTAATGCATGAATGGTGATTTACACTTCATTTGATCTCTAGATGCATTTTATATGATTTATTCAACAAAGTTGTGTGTGTCTTTCAGCCGCTATTGTCTTATAGATCCATTTACATGTATGTAACAATAGTTTTCATATATTATGATTTTTTGTTGTCATATCTCATGAGCTGTGATAATTTTGTTTATTTTGCCTCTTCTTATACTTACAGTCTCACAAAGTTGCTGCAAAATGGAGGAGCACGCCATTTCCCCACTATGCAGAGTTATGCACTGTATTTGGCAAGGATCGAGCCACTACGAAGGAGGCTAAAATAACAGCATATATTGTGGTAGAACTTGACTTATTCGATGATGTGGCAAGCTTGGATGAGTCAAAGGCTAAAAGTGGATCAATCTCAAGCATGAGCAACAAGAGGAAGAGAATGCGAAGGAGCAATGATGATGTCTTACATGATGTCGCTTCTTCATTAGCAATAAATTTGGTATATTTGGTAAATACCTTGATAATTTAGCTGAAAAGATGAGTGTAGACTTTGAGTAGAGTAAGAAAAGAAGTAACCTAAACAATAAGAATTTGTGAGGATGTTATTGAGTGGAGAGCTAAACCGATGAGACTTTCTAGCTACCTGCTTTTATCTTTTCTTCTAGTGATTGCTATTTTGATTGTATCCTTCTGTGCTGTTTGTTTAGGGTTTATTTTTATATTGTTTAAGCTCTGATTCTATGTTGAGCTATGTTGTATTCTTATGTGGATATTATTGGCTTTAATGCCTTATCTACTAGTATTTTTACTTTATTTTCAAATTCGTTTTCTTGATGTTTAATTTTAGTTGTAAAATTCTTGTAGTTTATGTACATTGAATGTTGAAATCATATGAATGCCATGTTTTATGTATTTGTTTACCTACAATTCTTTTCTTGATGTTAGAAAATAGTTGTACTTATAACCCATATACATTTGTATTATGTGACTTAGATTCAAGGACTTCAATAAAAGTTTTTCAGAGATGAAGTTAAGTAAATGGTTACTTGAATACATGCGATCGAGTTATTTTCATAACAAGAAGCACTAATGATGTTTAATAGGTATATTGCTTGATTGAGGTGATTCCAATTTCAATGCTCTCAGTTCCCCAACATTTCTTTTATAACCATGCAAGATTGAAACTTTGATCGAATAATTGAAAAAAGTAAAATAATGAAAGATAAGTTTTTAGTCAAGAGGGATAGTAAGACTATTTCTGTTTACTTCAAAATGGTAGTTGGATAGGGACTAGATGTGGGGATTGGGATTAGGCGAAGTAAACATGGGATAGAATCGTTAGTCCCAATCCCACCTGATCCCAATCCTGCCTCTTATCCTAATCCCAATCCCTTACTCAAGTAAACGTTGCCTAAGGGTATAAGATTATTTTTCTGTGGGATGTATGACATCTATCTATGGGAGAAGTTTCTGTGGCCTTAGGTTGGGCTTCAGTCTTCTGAAGTTGTACACATACTCGACGCCAATGAATTCGAACCTGAGGCACGATTTATCCCTTTGGCTTTCAGTTAAAAGATGGAGTCTAACTTTTGTACGTAGGCCTAATAAGGCCTCAGGCCGAGGCCCATTCTGTTCACCATGGAAGCGCTGAGTTTGGGTGAATCATGGTATCTACTCAGTAAACATCACAATGTAGATAATGCTTCATTCACAATGTAGATAATGCTTCACTAACAAGTGATTGTAAATGAATAAAGGCCTCGTTACATCATTGTTAAGACTTGCAAGTTTTTTGATCTTATAAAAGAAAACCCATGTAATTATTTAAGTTGTGAATTGAGAAAAAGAAATATAGACTTTTCCCAAGAACTCTCTCTCTCCCTGTTTTTTTGGTTTGGCCGAAACCAGGCCAATTCTCTTCCTCCTCTAGCCGATCTCTCTCTTTCTCTTCTCAACAATTCTTGGTGTGTGCTTAGGCCAATCCCAGTTACAAGCCAATAAGTCGTATCAGAGCGGGATTTATGCCCAAGCTCCAACCGAGATATGAAGATATGATGAGCACGGATAAGATGACGACCAAGGGGAGTGCGCACATTCTTCAATATCTGACACTATTGAGAGACAACTATGCTTTGTGGGCGATCAAGATGAAAGTCTACATGAAGGCTCAAGATGTGTGGGACACTGTTGAGCCTGTGGCAGACGTGACCATGGAAGACAGGAAGGATCAGATAGCGTTGGTGGCCATCTATCAGGGGATTCCTAAAGAGACTTTGATGGTGATCACAGAGAAGCAGACGGTAAAGGAGGCGTAGAAGACGCTAAAGACGATGCATCTAGGAGCGGACAGTGTTAGGAACGAGAAGGTGCAGACCCTGCAGTCCGAGTTCGAACTTCTCTAGATGAAGGAAAGCGACAATGTCGATGATTTTTCAATGAAGTTGATAGGAGTCGTCAACAAGATCTGTGCTTTAGGTGGCGAGATGCAGGAGAGCTATGTCATTAGGAAGCTACTTCGGGCAGTACCAGAGAGATTTCTTACTATCGTCTCCACGATTGAGCAGTTCGGGAACATTGACAGCATGTCACTCGAAGAGGCGATCGGGCGTCTCAAGGCCCACGAGGAGTGGGCACATGTTTTTTGAGACAACGTCGATGACCACCTATTGTTGATGCATGCGGAGTGGCAAGCAAGGGCTAAGAGGAGCAGCGGAAACTTCCTCTCAACATAGATGATGAGTGATAGCAGCGGACGAGGTGGCTCATGCAGAACTAATCGTGGGCGTGGCCGTGGCCAGGCAGGCCGTAGTGGCGGCCAAGGAGGCCGGTTTGGCTGCAGTGCTAGCTAAGGTGGCTAGGTAGGCCGTGGCGGAAGCCAGGGTGGCCAGGAGGGTCAAGTTGGCTTCTACGGCTAGGGAGGCCATTTCGGCTGCAGTTTCGACCATGGTAGTTAATGGGTCGGAAAGGTTACCTCCACGAGTTGCAAGTATACAACTAACAAGTTATAGTATAAAAAGTTATCGATCCCACGAGG
>JBAKGM010000081.1:18285631-18302870 GCA_037177215.1 Asparagus racemosus | reverse complement strand
GTATGCTTAGCTTATAGCAAAAAATAATAATTCAAGTTCTCTTAATTTAAATATTTTTCAAGATATATATACATATGCACATATATATCATAAAAAAACCAACTTTGCAAACGAAAGTGTGAAAAATGGGCACCAAGAAAAATTCTTTTAAAAACAAAGGTGGTTCTATCTTACTAAGACTAAGTTGACCGAGTGATTAAGCCCGAGGAGTATTTCTAAACTTAATAACCTAATCTCAATTGAGTTGGGATTCATTAGCCCAAAACTCATTAAATAGTCACTTAGAAAGCTCGATAAAGTATAACAAAATCACCAAGGAATAAAGAGTGTAAAAAAGAAGCAAAAGAAATTGTTTATAATAAAGAGTTAGCGTGTTCTTTTCAAAACTTTTAATTTAATTTCTAAGTTAGATTTGGTTTTGTATAACTATAATGAAAAGATTTTCTAAAAGACTTACCTTAGAGTTATACATAAAAACGTTTTCTTGAGTAAAAACTAGCTTCAATTAGAATGTTTAAATGTATTACGTAAATTGATTTTACATTGACTTCTTTATATTAGCAAGTTGATTGAATTTTGCGGGTATATTCACTGCAAGCCCTCACGAGACTATAACTCGTTCTCTAGGTTAACCTAGGGATTCAAAGGCTTGTTGTATATATTAAATACAGCCGCAATTCCTGTGAAAGCGAGTTAGGATTTTTCATTCCTTCCCTTTCAAGTTGTTTCTTTGCTAGAAGACTAGTAAAAGTTTAGTTGTGGGGTATTTGATAATCATAATTTTATTATTTTTTATACCCTTATTATCTATTTTATTTAAATAAAATAGTCAATAATAGCATGTTCTAGCTTAATTACATGTTAATAAAGATTAATGAATAAAAACCCAAAAGAATCAAATTCTCTAATTTTTTTACTATTTATTGTAGCCAAAATATGAAGACAAAAGAAGGCCCAACAAAGCTCAATGATCCATGAAGAAATCGGGTTAAGAAATCAATGAAAAAATAAAATCTGTTACAAACCAATCGGTCGGCCAATCAATTGGGCAACTTATTAGTTCGTAATAGAAATAGTTTTCTCGCTAAGGCAATTAATAAAAATAAGTTTTTGCCACTTCATATTTTTCTTTTCTTCTCTTTATTTGTTGATGAAGATGAAGATGAAGATGAAAATTTACCTTCAAGAGGCTAGAACGCTCTTGCAATGTAAGTTTTTCTTTTTATCTTTTATTTTCTTGTTTTAGATATTCATGTTGTAGTATTTTCTTTTCTTTTTATTTTTGGTAGCTTATATTTATTTGGATGTCTAGTAGAGTAGATTTACTTTCATGTTCTCTATTTTTAATTATTTTCTTACATTTTCATTTGATAGTTTAGATTTATTTTCTTGTATTTCTATTTTTGTAGTTTAAATTTATCTTTATATTCATAATATAAATCTCTATTTAATTTTTCTTATTTTCCTCTTTGTTGTTAACTTTCTTTTCATTCTCTTCCTTTTATTCTCTCTAGTTTAGATTTTATTTCCCTATCTCTTTATTTTCTAAGATGTGGAACTAAATCTTGTAGGAATTCTAGAATTTTATGAAACTAGTTTGATTTCTTTTATAATTTGTGAATTACTATCTTATGCTTAAAATAATCACGGTTAGGATAATTAACTAGAGAACTAATTGATAGAAAAAGAATTTGATAATCGATGCTTATCCTGAATGGTTTGACAAGTTATACTTATGAATTCTAGAATTAATATCTAGTTGTTATTCTTTTCATGAATGTTAATTTTATTTAGATGATAATTTGATAGGCTATGCTTTCCTTAAGTGGTTTAGTAGTCTATACTTAATAAATCTAAAGTACAATGTGATAAAAAGAGAATAGTTAATAAATTCTAAATGAAATTGGTTGGTGGAATTCTAGATTCTTGATATTCCTAATTGAATCCCTCATCTTTCACTTTCTTGATTTTCCTCTTTATTCTTGATTTTTCCTTATTTGTTTCTTTTTCTTCTAATTTCTTCTTCCCTCTTAATCTAATTTTGTTTTTTATTTGCATATAATCACACTCACTCTCTTGATCTCTCTACAATCCACAGTTATCACTCCTAATTGTCACACACACAACTTCTGAACTAATTTTGATATTCTCTTACAACACCTTCCTCGAGGGATCGATTACTTTTATGCGATAATTTGAAAGTTGTGCACTTGCAACTTAGATTTTATTTATATCCTATCATATTCCAACCTGGTTTGCATCCTGCCCCTACTATTCTTGTAGTCTGTCATCATCATCCTTTAGCTAATTGTGGACCACTGAATCATGGACCACTGTACTGGCATGTCAAAAGCGTGGAAAACTTCATGATCCTTGTATTCCAAGATCCTAAGGAACTGTCTCTGTCCCCACACCACGATTTTCATTAGCTTCGCAGTCTTTAGTGGTACTTGTATTAGCCTCCTTTTTGTCTGATCAACTTTCATTACTATCCTCTCTACTTGCACAACATATAGGTCTTATTGGAGCATCTTTGACTTCTGATTTCACTACCCTGTATGCCAACTCTGGGGGTCTACACCTTGGATATTTTACCCCAGTGCACCCACGACATGACCTTTGATCACTCTATCCTTACTCAACGCTCTCCAATTTCTGATTCATTATATGTATACACTGCTAATGGTGCACCTCTTGTAGTCACACAGTTGGTAACACCACTTCAACTTCTAAACCATCGGGTAGTCTTACTTTGTCCTCTATTTCTTTATTCCTAAGCACACCATGCAATAACTATCTATTGGAAAAATTACTGACTGTGGCTATACAGTATCACTTATATCTACTTCTTGTATTACTTAGGATCACACCAACCAGAAGATTAGGACAGGATGTAGGATCAACTGATTGCATCAGCTAGAGTATCTACACCTCCCTCCATCCCTTACTTTAGCAGTTAGTTTCTAGGTACTTTAGATATGCAAGATCATCGGTTAGGTCATTTATCTTGTTCTATGTTAAAAACTTTGTCTGAATATGGTGTGTTAGAAAATTTTTAGTTTTCTAGTTCAAATAATTGTGTCAACTGCTGTTATACAAAACAAACTTGATCATCATATTTTATTATAGTTTTATATACTCATTATCTACTTTATTTGAATAAATATATCAATAATAATGTATTTTTCTCTTAATTTGTAGGAAATAAAGAATTAATGAATAGGAGCCCAAAGAACCAAATTCTCTTATTTTTCTATCACTTATTAAAGCTCAATATCAAGCAATGAGAAGGCCCACAAAAGCCCAAGAAATCAAGAAAAAGTCAAGTCAACAAGTCAATTAGGGAATTATCCATTATGAACCAATCGGTTCACCAACCAGTTGGCTAACCGATTGGCCAACCGATTGGTTCATAATAGAGATATTAACTGATTGATATTTATTTCTTGAAGCACAACACTAATCCAATAGCTCTTACTAATTGCTGTAGGCTATAAATAGGGGAAGAAGATGAAGGGTTTGGGTGTGAAAAATTTTGTAAACTCCTTTGTGGAGAGGTGGACCTTTCATTAGGTCTTTCAATTTATAAACATTTTAAATTTAAATCTATAAAAAAATCTATTTCCTCCTTCTGAATTATATTTTCTTCTTCTTTGTTAATGAAGTTGAAGATTTGCTTTCAAGGTGACAAACCCTTGCTTAATAAGGTCTCACTTTTCTGTTTTATTTTCCTATTTTAGAAATTCATATTTTAGGATTTTAGTTTCTTTTTATTTTTATGTCGGTAGATTAGATTTATTTCATGACTTGTAGTATAGATTTACTTTCATATTCTTTTATTATTTGTTGCTTTATAGAATTTTTTTAATATTTTTCTTTTTTGGTATAGATTTACTTTTATGCTCATTTAATTTTGTTAAATTTCCATTATGCTCATAATTTAGATCTTTATTTCCTTATTCTTATTCTTATTTTTGTAGTTAGCTTTTATTTTTCTCGTAATTTAGATCCCCTTCTTTTATACTTTCTAGTCTAGATTTTGTTTCCTAGTTTTTATTTTATAAAATGAATAACTAAATCTTTCATGAATTTTAGAAATGTATGAAACTAGTTTGATTTCTTTTATAATTTGTGGATTTCTCTCTTTGTACACAAAATGATCATGATTAGGATAATCAACTAGAGAACTAATTGGTAGAGGAAGTTTTGATAATCTATGCTTATTTTGAATGGTTTGATATGTTATGATTATGAATTCTAGAATAACTATATAGTTATTTAATCTTTTCACGAATGAAAATTTTACTTAGATGATAATTTGATAGGCTATGCTTTCTAAAAATGATTTGGGCATCTATGCTTAGTAAATCTAAAGTAAAATATGATAAAAAGATAGTAGTTCATAAATTCTAAATGAAATTAACTAGCGAATTTAATTCTAGATTTATATCTTCTCTGCTTGATTTCCTTCATCTTTTACTTGTTTTGATTTTTCTCTTTTTGATTACTTTTTCTCTTCTTGATTTTTGCTCTTCTATTTTCTTTATTTCTCCTACTTGTTTATTATTTATTTTCTTTTATTTGTTCACTCTCTTTCTTCTCTCTTGTTCTAGTTTTCTTTTATTTGTAAATAATCACATGCTCTCTATACCTCTATACTTTCACTCCTCTTTATCCGCACATATTTTTAGGATCCAATTTAGAATTTTTCCCACACATCTTCCTCATGTGATCGATATTATACCATTACTATAACTTGATAGTTGTCATCTTACAACTTTAGTGCATCTTTATTATGCCTCTATCCTGTTTTTGACGCTATTATTGGGGAAGGTACTTGTAATTAGGATTTTTCTATTTTAGTTCTTTAATTTGTGTGTTTAATTATAAAAGAATAAATTTGAAGAAGATTGAGGATTGAAGATTGAAGATTAAATATTTGCTTGAAAACGAGAGTCCTCTTTCTATTATTTTTAATTCTACCCTTTTGTTAGTTTCTCACAATTAGAAACAATTAGGAGCTAATAAAAATAAAAACAAAAAAAATCCTCCTGTCGATCCTAATAAAATCCACCCTCCACTTGAACAACTACTAACATGATAATAAATACAAATAAGAACTCTCTCTTACATTTCTTTGTTTGTGGACCACAATTTTAAAAAGAAAAATATTTTCCTTTTTGCATTCTTTTATAGTTGCCTTTAATTTTTAGGTTTTGCATTGCATATGGTTAGTATAAATTCACCCAAGTGATTTGAGTATTTTGATTTGACACTCACTAGAAAATACTTTTAATAGCAAAACTCATAATTGAGATAAGGTGAGGGATTTCATCACCATTTCCATAGCTGACAAGTCACTAATTCCTCACTACACAAACACAAGCCTTTTAAACTCATTAGACGTTGATCCCTAATGACTTGAGCTTGTTAAGGAATAAGAAATCCTTAAGTGAACCGATTTAAGTTCACTTAAATCTGTTTGTGTCTAAGAAAAGGTTTAGGGGTTGTTTAAAGCGCTATGTAAGGAAAGAGGTGCTTAATTGATTCTTAACCTCCCTCTAGTACTATTCTTACTTGGTTAACTAACCAAGTAAACTTCAATATTTGCACTTAAGGAGTTTTTAATTAGGAGCTGGTCTAGTTGAGTCTAGATTTAAACCTAGAATTAAGGGTGATTGTTTTAAGTCGTTTCTCATGATTTATTTAGTTAGGATTTTCTTTTTATCCTTCTTCTCTTCTCTCACTAATTTATTAGGTCTTTTAGTTTTTCCTTAAAAAATAAAAAAAATTGAACTTTTATTTTTCTTAAATCTTTTTCCTATTTTCCTTTTTAGGGATTAAAAAATCTAAAAAATTGCTTTAGTGTATGCGAGTTTGGATTAGGGATAATACAAATCAATTAAGCCGTGTGTTGAACCAATCGTTAAAACTAAAGAAATGGCAAATCCAAATGCACCATTTCTTCAAGATATGTGTTATCCAACTCGGAATGCAATTCCGTCTTGCATTAGCCTTCTTGATGTTAATGGAGCTAATTTGGAGCTTAGACCTTACTTCATCAACATGCTTCCAAAATTCTTAGGAAACGGATCCCAAAATACATTTGTTATTATATACGAGTTTGAGGTAGTGTTTCTTATGATTAAGATCAGAGAGCTATTTGAGGAATCTATTAAGATTAAATTTATTTCATTTGCTCTTGAGGACAAAGTCAATAAATGGCTGTATAGCTTACCCACAAATTCAATCTCAATCTGGGATGAATGTTTTTACCATATTTTTGAAGAAAATTTTCCAAATTAATAAGATAGTTAAGCTTCGAAACAGCATTTAAAAACTTTAAGATAGTCCCAAGGGAGCCATTCTAGAAGTATTTTGATAGGTTTAAGGATCTTCTTAATCCAATATCCTCACCATGATCTAGAAAAGTAGTGATTATGCCAAATCATCTATTACGAATTAGATTGTTGTTCAAAGACATCCTTAGAATCTATGTATCAAGGGGATTTTATGAAGAAATATGTCGATGAATCTTTGGAATTCTTAGACAGTTTGTTTGAAAAAACCATGCAATGGGAATACTGTGATGAAATAGTTTCATCCGTTCCCCTAACCAAATACAATAGTCTTTTTCTAGGGTCAAACATTGCCTCTGAATCAAAAATGGCTATAATCATGCGTTCGTTAGAAGCCTTAAAAACTAAAAAATGAGCACTAGCTCAAATCAACTAAGTTTCTTTCCCAAGATGTCATAACTGTCTATCACCGACTCATGTTTTAGAGGAATGTCCTCTCTAAGAAAATAATCAACCACTAGGTCCAGTGAACGCTGCAATCCAACATACTAAGAATGATCCGTTTTCTTTAACCTACAATCTGCATTGGAGAAATCATCCAAATTTTGTATGGAATCAGGAAAATTTCTTCAGAAATTAAAACTTCACTCCCACTTCAAGCTAATAATTTCCTAAAGGAAATATAGTTTTATTCAACATACCAAATAATTTTCAATAATCCAATTTGTCTTATCCAAACTAGCCTCCTCCTCATCAATCGGTAAACTCTCCTTAGATAGAGAAGATCTTAGAAAGTGTCAAGCAAGTTAATGTCAACATTCCTCTCTTAGATGCCATCTAAAAAATCCTATCTTATGCAAATTTTTGAAGGATTTGCGCACTAAGAAGAGGACAATAAATATTCTAAAGAAAGTTTTTCTTGCTGCTAATATCAGTGACATGCTCTCAAAGATCATACCTTTAAAATATAGGGATTCTAGTTGTCCTACTATCTTATATGTCAAAGGAAATACCTTCATTGATAAGGCGCTTTTAGACGTAGGTGCTAGTGGCAATTTGCTTTCTTATTCGGTCTACCACAAACTTGGTGTAGGAAAACTTAAACCAACTAGATACATCTTATAGTTAGCTGATAGAATCATTAAAATCCCCATGGGAGGTATAGAGAATATTTTGACTAAGGTAGGGTAGTACATTTTTCCTGTTGACTTTACAATCTTGACAACATAGCTCGTTTCTAATCCTAAAGGATAGATTCCAGTCAGTCTAGTAAGACCATTCATAGCCAATTTCAATGGGTTGGTTAACTGTAGAGCCAGTCAAATAATATTATCCTTTGGGAATATGACTGTAGATCTCAACTTTTTTAATTTAGGAAATCATCCTAGTGATCCATCAGATCAACTACTAGAAGTGAACTTCATTCAGGGAATATCAAACGAAGAGTTAGAAGAATAATATGAGTCACACCTGAGTTTTGAGGAGATCATTGTTGATTAACTCAATATACTAGAGGAGTTAAAATCAATACTAGTCTTTAATAAGGAAAGCATTGTGTCAGAAACAAGTTTCACTAATCTCAGCTTTGAAGAACTCTCTACAGAGAATCTTAGATTACTAGAAGATATAAAACAATTAGTCTATCATGTCTCAATCTTGAACCTTGAGTTTGAGGAAATTTTTAAATAGAAATGGTTGTGTTAGGATAAACTTTCTATCATAGAAAACCTTAGTTCAAATTTAAGACTAGCATTCTGATTGATCGACGCTGGAAACTTAAAATACGAACCTACCGTCAATTGCTATAGAATTTATTAAAAACCTAAGAGAATATATAATTTAGGCACATCATAGAGTTTATCATTCTAGACTTCTATAAAATTTGGGGTAGAATTTTTAGCAATAATATAGGATTTGATGTAGGACTCGAGCTTTTCATCTTAAAACTTTTATGCTACAATTTTTTTCCTTTGTTTCGTCATAATACGAAAAATAAAAAGAATTTTTTCTTCTCTCCTTTGAGAGGTTCTTGTTCTTTTGGAAAAAAAAGAAAAAAATCAAAAAAAGAAAGAAAAAGAAGAAAATAATGGTTTAAAAAAGAAAAAGTAAAAAAGAAATTTTTTGACTACATCCTGCTCATAACAAAGATAATTACAGAGTTTTATCAATTTAATACTATTCAAGGTCGATCGAAGAAACATAAGTGCATCATTTCCAATCTGATTTACCTTGTGTATTGTATAGTTTGCATTGAGAACAATGTAAAATTTAGGCGTGGGGGTAGGGACTAGTCAAATTTTCACGATACACACACATGCACAAACACACACACACACACACACACACACACACATTTAAAAAAATACAAAGAAGAGTACGAAAAATGGACACCAATAAAAAGCTTCTTGAACTCCAAGGTAATTCTATCTTACTAAGACTAAGTTGACCGAATGATTAAGCTCGAAAACTACTTTTATACTTAATAACCTAAGCGTAATTGGGTTGGGATTCATTGGCCCAAAATTCGCTACATGGCCACTTCGAAAGCTTGATCAAGTAGAACAAAATCACCAAGGAATAAAGAAAAATATAAAAAAGAATTTTTATATGGTCACATATACATGTGTGTGTGTGTGTGTGTTGAAAAATTATTTGAAACAAAGAGTTAGCATGTTCTTTTCAAAACTCTTAGTTAGATTTCTATCTTGGACTTGGTTTTGAATAACTATAATGAAACGACTTTCAAAAAACTTTACTATAGAATTATACATAAAAATATTTTATTAAGTATAATCTAACTTTAATTAGATTATTTAAAGATGTCAAGTTAATTAATTATACATTGACTTCTTCAAATTGGCAAGATGACTGAATTTTGTGGGTATATTCTAGACAAATCCTCATGAGACTATAACTCTTTCTCTAGGGTAACCTAGAGGTTTAAATGCTTGTATGCGCTGAGTATGATCATGATTCCTGTGAAAGTGTTGTGGGATTTTTTTTCTTTTTATTTTCTTCCTTTGCTAGAGGACTAGCAAAAGTTTAGGTGTGGGGTATTTAATCATCACATTTTATTGCACTATTATACCTTCATTATCTATTTTATTTTGAATAAAATATATTCTAATAACAAGCTTTTATCTTAATTGCAAGAAATGAAGAATTAATGAATAAGAGGCCAAAAGAATTAAATTCTCTCATTTTCTATCATTTATTGAAGCCCAAGATCAAGTTAAGAGGAGGCCCACAAAAGCCCATAAGATCAAGAAAAAAATCTGGTCAACGTCAAGAAAGGAATCACATCTGTTAGGAGCCAATCAGTTAACCAACCGATTGGTTAATCGATTAGCCAACCCATTAGCTAACCGATTGGCCAACCGAATGGTTTGTAACAGAGATAGTATATGGCTGAAATTTTTTTTAGAGCTCAATGCTAATCCAATGGCTCTTATTGATTGCAATAGGCCATAAATAGGAGTAGAAAGTGAGGGGTTTGGAGAGTGAAAAATTTTGTAAACTCCTTCTTTGTTGCTGAAGTGAAGATGAAGGTTTGCCTGCAAGGGGCCAACCCTTGCAATGTAAATTTTCATTTAACCCCTTGCAAAGTAAATTATCATTTTTCCCCTTTTTATTTTCTTATTTTAGAAATTACACATTTTAGGATTTTTATTTTCTTGCTGTTATTTATTTTTGGTAGATTAGATTTATTTCATGCTTGTAATGTAGATTTATTTTATGCTTTGCAGAGTAGATTTACATATTCTTGCTCTTTGTATTTTCTTGTTCTTTTTCTTGCATTGTAGTGTAATTTTTATTTTCTTGTTCTCTTTTTATGTTTCATTTTCTTTTTGTTCTTAGTATGTGTAACTAAATTCTTTAGGAGATCTAGGATTGTTTGAAACTACCTTAACTTCTTTTATGGTTTGTGGATTGTTATCTTTGTGCTTAAAATGATCATGTTTAGGATAATCAAATAGAGAACTAATTGCTAAAAGAAGAATTTGGTAATTTATGCTTATCCTGAGTGGTTTGATAGGTTATACTTATGAATTCTAAATTTAATATCTAATTATTTATTCTTTTTATGAATGAGAATATTGCTTAGATGATAATTTGATAAATTATGCTTTCTTTAAGTGGTTCGATAACTTATAATTAATAAATTTAAAGTAAAGTATAATCAAAAGAGAGTAGTTCATAAATTATAATTGAAATTAACTAATGGATTCAATTCTTGATCTCTAAGTTTCTTTACTTATTTTCCCCCCAATCCTTCTTGATTTTGATTTTTCTCATCTCTTAATTTTTATTTTCTTGAAATTCTCTCGTTGATTTTTTTCTCTTGTTCTTCCTTCCTTCTCTTCTATTGCTTTAGATTCCTTTTATTTTTCTTTCTTGTTATTCTATTATTTGTGTCTTTCTTTCCTTATTCTCCCCTCTTATTTTTACTTTTAATTTTTGTGGCAAATCAACTCTCTCTATACCTCTACACATTTTATTTCACTCTATTTTGTCCATACAATTTTCAGACTAATTTTAGGAATTTTTAAACACGCGCCTTTCTTGTGGGTTTGACATCTTTCTATACTATAACTTACCTTCTTTGTGGGTTTGACATCTTTCTATACTATAACTTAAAAGTTGTTCTCTTTGCAACTTTGCACATTGTTTTAAATGCATAACCATCGGCATATTGTTAAATAAATATAGAACTCACTTCAAGGTGATTGAAGGATAGCATAAACATCATAATGAATTAAATGGTGCTGGAATTGACTTGTTATGACGTACAGCGTAATCATTGTATCGGTAGACGGTAGAGTGTACCCCAATTTAGTTAGTCTTAATACATGAGTCAACTATGAACATGATCCATGTCCTATATCATTTTTGTAAGCACTAACTCGGTTGTGTGAGGTTGCATAGGATTTAAATTTTAGTGCATAATACTGCATGTATAAATTAAATAATAGTGGGTGGGGTATAAGTAATGAGATGAATTGTGACTTAAGGTTGGTTGGTTGGCCAGAAGACTTTGATATAAGTGTCTATTTGATTAGTATGAGTTATATATTTGTAATTGCGTTAAGCGGACAGACTCAATTATTTCATATCCAAACAAGAATGTAATTACTTTTTTTAAATATTATTCTATTTTTGATGTACATTGCATGCACAACACTACATGCTATATCCATCTGAGACTGATGGTCATTCTTTTAATTCTTATTTTATTCTTGTTAATCTCATAAGGATATTTCATTATTACTGTGCAGGTAACCATTGATTTTTGCAATTCCCTATATTTTCCTAGCTTAGATTATACGTGTGACCCTTTTGTGGACCCCTTCTTTAGGTAATGAAGTAAGTTCGACTACAGCAGACCCAGCATACCTGAATAAGCAAGTTATGAGGTAGTTGTTCCATGTAGTAGCGTAATAAACAATATTAGATTATTTATTTAGTTTCAGTAGATACTTCATGATACTATTTTTAGATATTTTATCTAATATTTGATGGTCGTGTTTGAGCAAATACTTGCATTTATTTTTGGAGGTTAAAGTTTATCTATTTAGCATATTTGAAACTTTGGACAATTGATAATTCTTTTCTTATTTCCGCTTTGATATTTTGTCGTGATGTTGTTGTTGTTGTGATGAGATCCGTACTGTCATGTATATTTATGTTATTAGTAGTTCTCGATGTATAAAAAAATAGATTACGGGGTATTTGTAAAACACTTTATATTTTTGGCTCTATGAAAATGCTGCCTACCAGGTCATTACTCGTGAGCAGGGCGTGACGCAGACTGTGCAAGGCATGGTATTCGAATTAAGATAAGTTTGCGTGTCATGGGCCATGGTTGTTTGTCTGGGCTCACAAGTCAAACTTAGTGTCACAACCTGGCTTGAGTACGTTGAGTGTAAATGTCTCACACTTTAGCAAGTTAAGTAGTCTTACAATTGGACTGAGTCAAGTTAGCCGATGTTGATAGTCTAACTAGCTCAATTGCAAAATTGGGTGTCTAACTAGCTCAATTGCAAAATTGGGTTATATAAACAAATTATTGATGTTAAAAGACCACATTGCCCTCTAACAAATTAAGTAATAAATAACCTATAATGTTTCACAAAATAAGTATTAGCCAAACATGCTCTAACTTTGCATTTAAGTGACCTCTTTTTTAAAACCAAGAAAAAAATAAAAAACTAAAAAGAAAAAAGTGCTAATGTATGCAAGTGTTGTAAATAAATGCCCCATATTAAACATAAAAAGACAAATGACATTAACTTTTCTCTACATAAGCAAGAATATCACATAATAGCTAATAATAATGTGATAATAAATTGAAACTTTTGGAAACTTAAAGGTATCTGGCAATCACTCAAAAACTAGGTCAGGTTCAATCCAAGCCAGTTTTACTCTAAACTAGTTTAAAGTTAAGCCAAGGGGTAGTGGTCTAGCACTATACTAGCTTTATGGCCTCCTTTAAGCCAAAGAAGAACTTGGCTAGAACTAGCCTAGATTTTGCTAATAAAAAATAAACTCAAAACTAACCGTTATAGTGGGTTTGGATAACGTTTTTCAAGAGGGGAGGGGAGGGGAGGGGTTGGACAAGTCATAATGCTAACCATCCTAAAATTATGTTTGTTTATATCTTTTAGTAAGTGAGGGGAAGGATTAGGAGGGCGAAAAAGAAGCAAATTTTCACACTTTCTTAACCCTCCTAAAGTGGATGGATTGGGAGGGGATGGGTTGGATTTTAAGTGAAGTACTCCCCTCTCTTCCCCTTTTTTTACTTTAAACAAACACAAATTAGTTCTATCTCCCTCCCTCCCTCCCCATCCCCTAGATGTCTATCCAAACACAATTAGTTACATCACACCCCCTTCCTCTCTTTTTCCTCCCCTTGAGTGTAGTTCAATCATCCCCTTCCCCTCCCCACTTCTCTATCCAAACCGACCAACAGTTAGGGTGTATTTAGCAACTTCAAATAGAATTAACTACACTAGTTTTATCTTAAATAGGCTAAAGTTGAACCATATAAGGATTAATCCACAAAATAACTAGTTTAAGGGCTAAAATTTTAAACTAGAAAGAACTAGTTCAATTTAGATCCAACTTTTACCACACTAAAGATAAGATATTTTATCAAACTTGTACCATCTAAAACTAGTTTTGTGAGGTTACCAAATACGCCCTTAGGATATTTAAGTGAGGACATTTACAAAGTATAAATGTATTTATATGCAACATTGGGTAAACAAAAGGGCATCAGTAGGCAACATTAGGTAAATAAGAGGGCACTAACGTGTAATATTTTAAAATTTTAAGATATTTATCTGCAACACTTAATTACTTTAGAACATATAAGTGCACACTTCAAAATAGGAACACTAAAATTCAAGGTTGGTGAAACTGTACCGACATGTAAGTGCAATGGTACTCCGGATCCTCTCCAATTAGGTAGTAATTGGAGAAGGTCCAATTCTCTCAATCCTTACCATTTATATTACTTTCAATAGATGAGATCATGTTATGTATGATTTTCATTGTTAGGTTGAAAACGAATGTGACCTTAAAAGCCACTCGTAAACTTGAAAGCCACTATAATTAAAACTACTGTTTGCAATAGTGAACATCTTATAAAGTACGATCTCATCGGTTAAAATTTAGATATATGGTAAAGACTAATAGAATTGAACTCTCTCTAATTACCATCTAATTGGATAAGATCACAACACATGTGCAATTTGGCCTTAATATATGTACCATCTAATACGTTGACGATGTTGCAGATGTTTTGGGTCCTGTGACACGTGGATGAGGGTCGAAGCGGCTCTGGAGTCATTCTCGTCCGCGGGTCCCACTCAAAGCCCAGCTGTTTTTGCTAGTTACCTGAAAATTTCACTTTCAATCGTCAAAAATTTCAATCCGCACTCAAGATTCATACCCTGGTCTACGTCAATTCGAGGTGTGACCGAAGTAAGAGCTATCATATATTAGAATAAAGTTTAACGAATTACTGAAGATGGCTTGTTTTCTTTAGCCCATCATCATGTAATATACACCTGTATCTAGCTTCCGGACATTGTTAGGTTCTGGGTCATTATTTTTAGAAAGCATCCAATAAACCAAATGTCAATATGATCAATAGACACAGTGTTCTAATGATGAAAGATTAGAACATAAATACTTACTTTGATTCTGTGGACATGTAGCTTTGGACATCTGAAAATTCCTCACTTTTTAAGACCAATAAAAGCCTTCCGCGTGTAAACACCTGGGCCTTGATGATAGTGAAAGTCGTAAGAGGTAGACAAAGGGTAGGCGCACGCTTTCGGCAGGATATATTTGTTTATTTCAACTGATATTCTAACTCCAAACGTTTTACAACTTCACTCAGGTTAATAACAAGATTATGTGATTTTAAATATTAGAATTTAAAATTTTATACGTACGTCCACTGGAGTTAATCCGGTTTGGGGTGAGGATATTTTGATGTAAATATTGGATGATCATATTTGTACTGGAGCATATTTCTCTGTGAGATTCTATCCTTAGTTCTCAAAGTACAAGGGACACGGTTCTAAATATTGAAATTTGAAAAAGAAAATTTTCGTTATTATTGTCTAAGATAGAAAGAAGGATATACATATTGAAGAAATTGGTTAGTTTGTTTTGTTAGAAGTAGTTGAAATCTCGTTTTGTTGTGTGAGTTGTTAATCAAGCCGAACTCTAAGGGGAGAGTGAGTTGAGACCGACAAGTTAGTAGATAGAGTCCTAGTTTGTGGGAGTCCTAGTTAGTGGATAGAATCTTAGTGGATAGAATTCAAGTTAGTGGATATTGTCCTAGTTAGTGGATGAAGCTATGATCTTATATATATGTAAACAATTATGCAAGTTTTAATTAGAGAATATAGAAGAAATCCCCCACCAAAACTCTCTCTCTGCGCTACAGTAACCAGATGCTACAGTAACTCGAGGAGTTGCTACAGTAACCCAAAATCTCTTTCTCTTCGTATAGCCGGGTTTTTCTCTCTCTCTTCGCGACGATCCTTGGTGTGTACTTGGGCCGATCCCAGTTCCAAGCCAACAACGTAATTGATATTAGTCCCTCATATCTTTATACTTTGATACTAGTCCTTCAAGGCTTCATTGTATGTTGATAAAACTCCTTCTGTTACGGTTAGGGTTAAAACCACTAAACCATGGTTGGCTAGGTAGAAAATACCCCCAAAGTGAGAAATAACCTAACTAAGTTCAAATAGGTTGTTAGTCATAAGTTCAAATGGGTTTGGGATCTAAGTCCCCCAAGAGAGAAAACTCCAATGTCGCCTTCTAAGTTCAAATGAGTTTGAGATCTAAGTTGGAGAAGGAGAAGAGAAGTGTAGATGAGTGGATAGTCAATGGAATTGTATAAGCCCCGCTAATAAAATAGTTGTTATGTTTTAGTTTTTACCACCGGAGAGAAGAAGAAGAAAAGAGGAATGAGTTTTGGATTCGGGAAGACTCATTAATGGGTTTGGGTTGGTGGGTTATTAACGAGTTAGGTGAGGGTCATAATTATCATATTATAACAGACATTAAATTTAATGGAATAAATCCTCACATTTGTAACCGCAACTAACTCTAGGGACTTATATCCAGGGGCGGATTTACATATGAGTTAGGGGTGCAATTGCACCCCTAACAATTTGAAATTTGCCCCCGTTTTAAAAAATTTGCACCCCAACACTCTTTCACTTTTGTTTGGCTATCGTAATATATGCAAAATACAATGAAAAGAAGTAGCTAAAGTGTGTAAGTTATATTCCCGTTGGATATCGTAATTTTATAATAATATATTTTTATTTAAGGTAAATAGATACTTGTCACCCCCCAACCCCCAACTCTCAAAGAAAAATTTTCTAGATCCGCCACTGCTTATATCAACACATAATGAAGATTTGGGCGATTACTATCAAAATATGAATTATTTGAGGGACCTGTATCAAGTTACTAAAGATTTAAGGGACTAATATCGAAAAACCCAAAAAAAAGCAAAACACAGAAAATATCGTCAGTATGAGAAGGGAAAATTCCTTTGGGACCCTCAGGAGAAAGATCTGTGTATCCTGACTCCTTCCCCCTTAAAAAAAGGTACAGGGTTAAAAACCCTCCGTATCTCCATTGTGATTCCAACAAAGCCCATGGTCTCGAGAGTCCTCCATAATTTAGGGATCAAATTGTGTGGGGAAAAAAAGTTTGATTAGTTGAACTTAGGAAAATTGCATCGGGCCCAAGTGTGCCTCCAAGTTTTGTGTACCTCTCAGCCATATATTTTCTCCTTGAACATTCTCATTTCGGAAAATTATCTATAGTTTTTTTCTATTAAAAAATATGACCTATTATATTCTTATCTCGTCTTCTGAGATGTACTACTTTCAAGCAATACAGAAAGAAATGCAGTGGCTTAGAAGAAATTCGAAACTAAACAATCGTCAAATATTCACACAAAAAGTTAAGGATTTTAAGAGGGAACTAAATAACACTTATATACGTAAATAAAGGGAATTAAACTTGAGACAAATACATGTGGAAATCCTAACTGAGTTTGAGCCATTAAACGAAAATGGAGTTCATTGCATCATTTTATTTAAAATCCATCTCTCCATCATAAATATCATAAATATATGCTAAAAAGAAGAAAATATTAATTCCATCACAATCTTCTTGCTCAAATTTTCAAATTAAGGTTACTGCACTTTCTTGAAACTTAGCAAAATTTAAAAATAGAGAAACAAAATACTAACTATAAACTGGTTTTTAGGTCGAAAAATCTCCACCCATGTCACATGGTGAGCCTATTGCACGGGTGTTAAGATTTAATAGAACTAATTTTTTTTTTTTTTTTTTTTTGGGGGGGGGGGGGGGGGGGGACAATGAAACATGACTAC
>JBAKGM010000081.1:18273640-18285531 GCA_037177215.1 Asparagus racemosus | reverse complement strand
GGGCTGAGCTGGGGGCGTAGGGAGGAGAGGATGACCAGGGGGGTTCGCTGCGGGCGCGGGGGTGGGGGGGTGAATTTAGGGGATGGCAGCTGTTTGGGCGGGGGTAACTGGTTAGGGTTTTTATTTTTTTTTAAATGGCCATTGCAACCTAGACGGAAATTCTGTCTAGGTTTGTCTAGGTTGCTCAACCTAGACGGAAATTCCGTTTAGGTTACTCAACCTAGACGGAATTTCTGTTTAGGTTGCTACCTAGACGGAAATTTTCCGTCTAGGTTGCCTTTTTTTAAAAATAAAATTAAAAAAATTCAAATTTTGACCAAACTAGATGGAAAAAATTTTGTCTAGTCTGATCCGTCTAGATTGCTCCAAATTTTAGCAGTGTGTTCCCCTCTGTCTCTACTAGGTTATTGCATGCAACTAGCATATGAAACTCCTCTACGCACGCCTCCACTGATCTACTCCCTTGTCGCAACTGTTGCAGTGTTGGAACATGGTTTGAGCATAATTGAAGGGAAGAAACTCTCTCCTTAACTTCTCTTTCATCTATCCCCACCTAGTAAATCTTGGGTTTACCTCACCTCTCTCCCGCATGCACCGCTCCTGTTTCCACTATGAAGAAGCTCGACTCTTGAGTTTGATTGCAACCAATTAAACCTTCTTCTCGGAAAGTACATCTTTATAAGCAAACACACGTTCCACCGTGTGCAAACAATAAATGAACTCCTCGGGTTAGGAACCTACTTGAAACTCAAAAAGCCCGCCATGATGTAATCCCAAGATTGATCATAGCCCCTCCGAAAGCCAAGATCTCTTGAATACTTCGAATTGAGTTTGAAATCACTGTCACTATTTGAGTTGGTAGAGTGCCACCTATGCAGACATGCTACTTGATTCTTTAACTCATCAATCTTTCTCTACAACTCCTAGTTCTGCCTCCGCAAGTCATCAAGAAAGATGACGTGTATGTCTCGTTCTTTGTAGAAGTCGCCTCCATGCTTTGAGGCTGCTCCTCTTTAGCGTCTCACACCTTCACTATCCTCCGCGCATGACCATTCAGATGCTTAGAACAAGTGCTGGATAGAACCGGGGCTCTAATACCAATTGATGCAGTCATGATAAGGCTGCAACCAAATAAAAATTATAAAAGATGCAGAAAGATAGGGAGAACACAGATAAACGACCGCAGCACATAAACTAGGGTTTTTGTTCTTCAAAAACTTCCTCTATATATGCAAAAAAGAGTCTTTTATAGACTCGAAAATAAAAGGGAAAAGATAAAATAATTTTCTAGCTAACATGAGAAATATACCACGAACTAGAAAATATCCATTTACTAGAAAGGAGGATCCTACCTATCAAATTTCAGCTAAAGCAGAATCTGTTTACCCCTCTATATTGGACGTTCAAGTTTGCCTAAAATAGAAAAAAGAAGAATATACCACAACTGGTCTTTTGCGCGATTACAATCTGTTTAAAGTTTTGCCAACATTGACCCTTATAAGGTCAAACTAATCCATGTCAGCTAGACCGAACCTGCATCAGTTGTGTTATTATTCTACTATGCTGCTTATGATCATTGCGCTAAAATTGAAGATTGTTCCCACACGAGATGAAACTGTATATATCCGTTATAAACCCGTTTACTACATTCCAACATGAGATGAAACTGTATATATGTGTTATGAACCCCAAACGGTACATATGTTATAAACCCGTTTGCTATGCTGATGTTTTTATGTTGATGTTTTCTATTCTGTTTAAACTTCATGTTCCTCTTTTATTAAACCAGATAGTCACTTATTATTGAATTTCTTTAAAGAAATGGGAACTTCTAAAATTACCGAACATTAAAAGGTCCATCCTAACGTGGAATTAAGAGTGCACATAACAAACGATAGGATAAGATATTATAAAAGGTACATCAGCTCCATGTGGTCATTTTGAATACGTTTGTACCAGAAACAATTAAAATTGTGCAAACACTATCGTAGTGGTTGCATCTTGTGAAGGTAAGCTCGGAGATCGAGTGAGCTTATTGCTATAAATACCGCCTCAGAGACTCAAGCCTAGCACACGAAACTTGAGTCCTGACTCGTCAATCTTCCAGAACTTCTGCTCTGTTTCTTAGATTTTCTTCCTCTAAATTTCCCAATTTCATTTAGTACAGCCATGTCGAATGTGGAGGTAAGCTAGATTTAGATGAGCTTTTCCATGCATAAGTGGTTAAACCTATGAGTATAGGATTCGCTATATATCATAAAACGAAAGTTTGATTCTTTCTACTAATTTTTAGTTCAGAGTTGACACATCACTTTCAAAATTAGATGATCGTTTTCCTCTTATGAAAATAATTATGATTAAATAAGTCACTTTAAAAAAATTTGGATCATGTAAAAGAAAGTTTATGTCGAGATTCAGAGTGATCTAGTGTTCTAGAGTAACAAGCTAAAGTGATTTACAGTTGATCTATTGTATTTTCAATTAGTTGATTTCATGTAGAAAACCATTTATGCCTCTCTGATTGGTTCTTTTTTTTTTTCCCCTCAAAGAGATAGTCTCTTATTATTATTATTATTATTATTATATTTTAATTAATATTATTATCTATTATCCTACTATTAGCTAGGTGGTACTAAGCAGACATGTATGTTAATTATCCACGGGGTACCTGGCTAGGTTGTTCAATAACATATATATAACTAGAAATTGATTACTACGTTGCTAATTTCTGTTAGCCAGTCTTATTTCATTGTATCATTTTCGTGCACCATGATTCATGAATATGATTCATGAATATACAGAGTCTCTAAATAATTTACCGTGTATTTATGTGAAATATCAATTCAGTTCTCATGCATGATGATACGCAAAAACATTTCAGGGAGGTGCAGCTCCAGCGGTGGAGGTGAGCAAGACTGCCGAGGTTGCAGCACCTACGGCAGCAGTCGAAGCTGCAGCTCCTCCTGCACCTGCACCAGAAGAAGCAGCAGCAGCAGCAGCAGCAGCACCTGCTGAAGCTGCTGCTGCACCTGTAGCAGCAGTTGAAGAGGCGAAGGCTGCAGCACCAGCTTCTGAGGGAGACAAGACCGCTGCCTAGACTGTTGATTTCCAAGGATTTGCTTGTTTGCTTAGTTTCAGTAATATTTGCACTACTATTAGTTACTGTATTAATAAGGAAAGATGTGAGGTTTTGAAGTTGGATGTTGTTTAGTTGCTTTGTTATGGAGGTGATGATGTTATGTGAGTTGGAGATGGTGATTTGTCGAGCTATTGCGCTAAAGTACCGTGTTATTGGTGGTTAATTAGAGATTGAGTTTATCTAATTTTCCCCAGTAAATTCTTTTTATCTGAACTTCAAATGGTGCTTTGTGTTGATATCTTGCTCTCATTTTCTTTTCTTTTTTTTAAGGGAAAAATGATTTGAGGCCTCTTTATGAAAGCTGGAAAGTAACAACTTCTGTTGACTTTTTCTCCATTTAGCTTCTCATATTTCTTTATCTCAACTTCTCATATTTCTTTTTTCTCATGAACCTATGTATAGTGCTTCCTCCTCCTCCACTATTGTTATATCTGTCACCATCATCTTTTTCATGGCATGCTCATATTCGTTTCATTTTTTTAGTGAAATACGGCGAGAAGAGCTACTCAAAATATATTGTCACCATCATCTTTTTCATGGCATTCTCATATTCGTTTCATTTTTTTAGTGAAATAGGGCGAGAAAAGCTACTCAAAATATATTAACCTGAAGAGAATATACAAAATGCAAAATCTAGTGAGAAAACTCACAGTTCTTGGTTGCATAGTGCTAGATTCCATCCAACTAGTGTTCCATGAGAGTGAAGAGCCGACACCGTTGTCATTCACCTCGCTGCATAGAAAACAAGTTGGAGAGGGAATCCATCACAACCAAAAAGGTAAGAACTTACAGTTCTCACCTAGAAGCACAACATAGCAACAAAAGCAAAAACAAAACCAGATGCTAACAAGATACATTTTAGGATGATGTATGCAGACCCTCCCATTTAACCAAAAACAGAGCAAGTACATTTTTTTTTTCCCTAAAAAGACAACTTTGATGCAGGTGTTTCTTAGTCAAGCAAGTTCCCATCTTCAATTCTTGAATTATCCCCAGTATTCAGCAATTCATCTTTGTAGTCATACCTCAAGACTGAAGAATGGAATCTGAAGATCTTCAAGACCCCTCTTCAAGTTGATGACCTGCGTCTTGGATGAAAGCCCTGCCAAAGATGAAGATAATACAGAATATTACATTTAGCTTCTGAAAGAGAGGATGATTTGCCATGAAGAAATCATACCATTTCTTTTCGACCACGAGACCCAGTAACTTATTGGGCAAAATATCAACAAACAAGCTTTGTATCTTCACTTGACAAGAAATTTCCATTTGATCGAAGTAAATCCTAAAAACCTGTAGGCATAGTGAAAATTTGCAACAATTCAGCGGGAAAAAAACACTCCAGATTCGAGAAGAGAATAAGCAATTGAAAAAAAAAATATATACTTATCTGACTCTGCTGCAGCCAAGCGAAAGATACAGAAATCACCATCGCATTCATTCCTAGATAGCAGCTTTTTAATTTACAACTTCATTTTTAAAAGCCAAGGAAATACCCTTGCC
Source organism: Asparagus racemosus (assembly GCA_037177215.1). NCBI lineage: Eukaryota > Viridiplantae > Streptophyta > Magnoliopsida > Asparagales > Asparagaceae > Asparagus > Asparagus racemosus. The sequence continues at coordinate 18,280,889 of JBAKGM010000081.1, read as the reverse complement.
TTGCTAAGTAAAAGAGCATTCCAAATAAATTCATAGTTATCAAACAAGAATTCATCTCGATGAGAATTCTATAAAAGGAGCTGGCCGAGTAGAACCCCTCTTTGGTCAATGGCCGTGTTATGGAGTCGACATCAATTGATGGCTCAACAGTACTTAGAAGACGTATCATCTCTCATTTTTCACTTTTCTCTTCGATTGACTTCGCTCCTCATACAGGAATGTTACGTCCATGAGGAGAGTCTAAGTTTGACTTTTCACCACCGACAAATCAAGCGGTGTAAAATCTTTACGTAATCATTGACGAATCAAGCAAATCCGTAGCCCAAGAACACCAAAAATGAATCTGAATTCCTAATTTTATTGATAAATTGTCCCAAGCGAGGACGCCTTTTGATTCGGTCATCTTGGATTGAGAACTTCTCGACCGGGCTTTGCAAAAGGGTCGAGTGATGACGTTACTAGACTCGTCTTGCATAGGGTCGAGCCGATATGATGCATAGTTAATTCGGAACACGTGTCGACTCCTGGGGGATGATTAGCACTTAGTCATTTCCATGTTATAACATGCACCACAAGAGCACGAGCACTTCTACGCACCGATGGCTCTGGAATTATATCATTCTCTCCTCCTTTGAGGCTACACTTGTGCTCAAGTGTAAGATTAGGAAATCTCTCATTGAGATCATCATAATCCTCCCATGTAGCATCGTCCTTTGTCAAGCCCCTCCAATTATCTAGCACTTGCCACACCCTCTCTCTAGTAAGCCGCTTTACCCAACTCCTATAGCAAAACACCTCATTAAGAACCAATAACATGTCACTCCTTGAATCAAATGAAGGTAACTTATCCATGAGCAAATTGGAATCCCCTACTTTCTTCTTCAACACAAATATATGAAAAACTAGGTGCAAAAGAGTGTACTCTAGCAACTCCAACTTATATGCTACCTCACCGATCCATTGTGATACTTTGAAGGGCCCATATAGACCACTACGATAACTTTACATTGAACCACTTCTTCAAGGATCTTTGTCGATATGATTGTAGCCTCAAATACACCAAGTCACCCAGCTCAAATGCTCTTCATCATAATACTTCTTCATCTGCTATTGCATTTTAACAAACTCCCTCTTCACACCACAAAAAATCTCATCCTTGGTTAACAACTTCTGCTCCACCTCATCATTCTTCTCTATCCCTAGCTCATGAGACTGTAGCATAGGCGGTAGACATCCATACATCACCTCAAACGGGCACTTTTGGATTGACAAATAGAATGCAGTATTGTTCTAATACTCAGCCCACGAAATAAAATCCTTCCACCTCTTTTGCTCCTCATGACAGTAACTCCTGAAATATTGTTCTAAAGTGTGGTTCACTACTTCTGTTGTCTATTGATCTGCGGATGATATGATGAACTTGGCTTACTCCCCTGTGATGCAAACAATTCCTGCCAAAAGGAACTCATGGACAGCTTTCCCTGATCGGTGACTATGCTCCTCAGAATCCCATGCAATTTGACCACATTTTCTACAAAAACCTAAGCTATGCTCACCGCTGTAAATGGATGCTTCAATGGAATGAAGTGCGCATCCTTACTCAAGCGATCCACTACGACTAATATAGCCTCAAATCCCTGACAACTAGGTAAACCCCTCTATGAAGTCCATTGACAAGTCTTCCCAAATCCTCTTTGGAATCAACAAAGGTTGCATCAATCCCATTGGAGCTCTCTAATCATATTTTACCTTATGGCACGCATCACATTCCGTTACTTTTGCCTTCACCGGTGCCTTTAGTCCTTTCCAATAAAAAAGATACTTCACCTTGACATAAATCTGAAGCCAACCTAAATGACTTCCCTCTCTGCTATCATGAAAATGAGACAGAATATCGTCCCTCAAGCTTGGTACTTCGGGAACATATACATAGCTTGTGTAGAAAAGCAACCCATCTTGGGACTTATAGCTTTGCACCCTCGGGTCTCCTCGCCTGATCCGATCACGAATATCTGGAGCTCACTCTTCCAACTCCACAGCCTGACGAATTCGATCCCACACTCACCAATCAGCGTAATAGCATGCAAGCTCACTTCCTACTCACTACACACAAACCACAACATCGCACAACCCTCCTTCTGAGATAATACAATAGTAAATCTATTCTCCTTTCCAGGTGGACATATGATGTTGAACTCAAACCCAAGAAGCTTCATCACAAATTTCTACTATTCAGGAGTAATAATCTTCTGCTTCATCAACTGTCTCAATGCCTACTGATCAGTAACAATGGTGAACTTCCTTCGTAGCAAATATGTCCTCTTCACCTTCACTGCCTACACTATGGCCAACATCTCTCATGTATAAGTACTCCAGGTTCTCTTTCGCAGCCCCAATACCTTCAACATATAGGCTATTGGGGTTCCTTCCTATACTAGAACTGCCCTTATCCCCTCATCACTAGCATCGGTATGTATCTGAAACTCCTTCAAAAAGTCTGCCAATGCAAGTACTAGAATTTGAGACATAGCCTTCTTCAAATCTTCAAATGCTTGTCAAGACCCATCCATCCACTGAAATCCATCATTCTTCAACATGTCTGTCAACAGCCTGTCAATTAATTCATAATACTGAACAACTCTTCGATAGTAGCTCGTCAACCCCAAAAATCCTTACAAAGCTTATACATCCATGGGAAAAGGTCAATCTAACATCGAAGCAATTTTTCATTCATCTACCTTCACCCCCTCGACCGAGAAAATGTCCCAAATACTTTAACTCTGACTTTGCAAAATCACATTTCAACAACTTAATGAAGAAGTTGTTTTCCTCCAAAATCCTCAGAACCTCATCCAAGTGTCACGGATGCTCCTCTATAGTGGATGAATACACCAATATGTCGTCAAAAAAACACCAACAGTACTTCCTCAAATATGGCTGATACATGCTGTTCATCGCTACTTGGAATGTAGAAGGCGCATTGCACAACCCAAACGACATTACTAAATGATCATACTACATCAAATGCGTCTGAAATGCTGTCTTGTGTACATCCTCCTCTCTCATCCGAACCTAATGATAACAGTCCCGCAACTCCAGCTTTGTGAACACTGTACCTCCATGTAACTCATCTAACTTCTCATTTACTGTGGGAATAAAAAATTGGTCCTTCACCATAGCCACATTTAGAGCCTTGTAATTTGTGCAAAATCTTCATGTCCTATCCTTCTTCCTCACCAAGAGAATAAGCGAAGAAAATAGACTCTGACTCAGCCTAATCAATCTACTCTTTAGCATCTCCTCAACTTGCGTATTGATCTCCTCCTTCTAAAAATGTGCATAGCGATAGCGTGATACATTACATGGCTTCAACTCATCCTTCAAAATAATCTAATGATCACATATTCTCGATAGTGATAGCTCGGTTAGTACCTCTATGACCCTCTGATGTCTTGATACTACCTCTGTGACCCTCTTCATCACTACCTGAACTAGACTTGGCCACCAATACAATACCCTTTGAACCTCCTTGATCCCCATAATCTATGACAATAGCAAAGCATTGCGCTCCCCCTCTGCACAACCACTCAAATGAATTAGCTTCACATATTTTCATCCCCCTAGAATTCGCCGCACAAGTATGCTTCTTGCCTTTCAAATTGAACACCATCTGTATTGCCTCAAAATTCATCTTCATATCGCCAGACAATCTCAGACAGTCTCCTCATACTGCATGAAGATCAGCCGCAATCCTAGCCCCTTCTTACCAACATCCCAGACAATCTCCTCATACTGCATCTTCACCCTGTTAGCGATCTGCACCTCAAATGGCTCTACTATTGTGCCTTTCAAACCCACCTTCTAAGTTATCCCTGCATTAATGAAATTATGTGAAGATTTAGGATCAACCAATAGTGACGCCTCGTGCTTCCCTATCTAAGCTGTCATCCTCAACATAGACAATCTAGAAACCCCGATCATCACATTCAGGGACAACTCAACACCATCAAGTCCTCATCTCTGTCATCGCCCCCCTCTCTATCACTGTCGAAACTTGATGGATCTCCCTCATCACTAGATGCCAAAATCATGAAAGCTACTACGTGCCTGCAATGAGGCTCCTTATCCAACTTCTCTCCGCACTTAAAACACAAACCCTTCTTTATCCTATCTTATACCTGATCTCTAGAGAGCATCCTCACCTCCTTCTTTGTTGCACTGACTCTTGTACCCATACCTAAAGCTTTTCTTGCCTTGTGGGACTCTATATACGTTGATTTCTTACCACCTGACTACTTACTTGCCTTCAAACTGTTAAATTTGCTTTCCTCTATATTATTTGCTATCCTCATCACCTAGGTCAGTCTCTGAGATTGCTTCAACTTCACCTCTAAGGCAATCCGGGGTTTCAACCCTTCCACAAAAGTCCCCAGTCTTGATTCCTCCGGCCAATTCCTCACTAATACTTATAGCCTTCGAAACTCCTCAATGTAATCAGTGGCCTTTCCATCTTGTCTCAATTTGGCTAGTTGTCTATGATGGTTCACCATAGGCGATGATCCCCACTGAAGCATAAACTCCACAAAAGTGATCCATTCTAGTCTCCAGCCCTCCTTCTCACATTGCATCTTCAACTACCTCCACCAGCTATTTGCCTGACCGTCAAGATGAAAACTGGCCACCTCCACTCTCCTATCTCGGTCCATCTCATACACACTAAAATATTGTTCAGCCTCCACTAGCCAGTCATGTGGATCACCACCCTCAAAGTATGGAAAGTCAATCTTTGGTCTTTGAGGTCTCCGGTCGTAATGGTAACCATCCCTTCCATCTCTATCATAATTCACACATCCATATCAGCCCCAATACTAATACCCTACCATGATGAGAATGTCTCTTATCATAACCCCAATCTCTCTAGATTTGACCCTAAATCCTCATAGTAGTCATCAACGTCTCCGCCTCTAACAAATCATGTCCCCTAATGATTAAATCGGTCATCATCACCTTTAGGTTCCATCTCTCCCTGAGCAATCTCATCTCTTCCATGACCTCTCCAATGGTCATATTCATACCCCAGAACTGTCGTACCACCATTAGCACCACCAAAGCCCTCTAAGTCATTTGCTGCTGCCGCATAGTTTGTGGCTTTCCGCGACCCTAGTTGATACATGTCACGGCCCAGCGGCTCTGCCCCTTGCCTACCACAGCCTGCGACTCTGCCGACTATGGTTCTGTTAGTTGTGGCTCTATGGGCTGTTGCTCTATCTACTGTAGCTCGTTTTGCCACCGGCCTGCCTACAATGGCTCGGTCTGCTACCAGCAGTCAACGCTAGTCATGGTGCTGTTGCCTAACACCCCACCAATCATCAAATCCTTCATAGCCTCTTTCTTCTATGAGTCCACTACCAACGACCATCGTCGTCATTGTGTGCTTTGTCACTGATCACTTTCTCTATTAGCCAAGTCAATTGTTCAATTGCCTCCACTAGACCTCTGATCTCTTTCTTGTTCTCTTTGTACCCCTTCTCTAATTCATCAAGCCTCTTTTGATTTGACAAAGTTTAATTATCAGAAGTTGATGACCCTCCTTCCACCATTGTAGACAATCAAATTCTCTCAATGAAAGAACCAATTGATGAGAGACCAAATTTGGCTTTACACCACCGGTGATTCAAGCGGTATAAAATCTCTGCGTAATTACCAATGAATCAAGCAAATACATAGCCCAAGAACACCAAGAACGAATTTGAAAATTTGAAAATATGAAACCCTAATTTTATTGATAAATTCTCCCAAGTTTTCAATCACCAAAAATATAATAAAACCCTAATACCTAGCCGGCCTTAAATAGCCTTTGTTTGGTTTTCTAAACTAATCCTATTTGTAATCAAATTCCTACTCTTAAATAATTCCCGACTTCCTAAACAATTCCCTATTGCCTAAACAGTTCTCTACTTTCTAAAATAAATCATATAGGTAATCAAATCAAATCCTATTAAGATTCAGATTCCTTCATTATGTAGCTTCTTATAATTATGTACCACGCGAGCACGAGCACTCCTACGCACCAATGGCTCAAGAATCATATAAGTCCATGTTCCCGAAATGAAACAACCTTGTGAGGTAACCCAAACATTTTTTGACAGAAACTCCACTATGGGGCCTACCACACTCTACTATGCAACTCTGATATTAACTATTGCATACTTCACTCTACTCTTACTAGATTGTAGGGAATAACTTGCTAAGCACCTACCACCTCGTTATGCTTACTGCTATTCTACCATACAAACCTTCTACATCTATCTCCCTCTCTAATGTGGTGATTAAAAAAACTTAACTGAGGCTATTCTGATAAATTCTCCTATGCAACTACCTCTCTATTCTAGCTTCCTTAACTACTCAATCCTCTAAGGAATGCTAATGGGACTAACTAATTGAAAACTCATGCACTCTCTCTCTCTCTCTCTCGCATCTATACAATATGACGACACTCCACTACACTTTCTCAATACTACTCTAATATGAGACAAGGACAAAATTCTTCTATCTCCTGATATTTGGTTCCACACTAACACTAATTAGGAAGCCTCACATACTCTATATAGTTCTTCTCTTCTTGGTGGAACTTGGCTACTCTCCCCCTGCCACTAACTAGCAACCCTAACTAGACTCTCCTTCTAACTCATATTCTATAATTATCTAAATAACTCTCCACTCTTAGAAACCTAGAAGCTTTGACTCTCTTAACTCTATCCTACTTAGACATTCCTCATCATTTAACTCAAACAATTCTTACTAGACAACAAGGACTAGGATTACTAATACTACAATGACCATGCTCTAGTTATCAACACTAGCTATACCTCATATAGAAAGGTCAAATCGGAAGAGAAAAACCTAATGATAAGGAAAGATCAAACTACCTAACACTTCCATGACTCACATCACTTAGAACCTATATATTATACCACTAACAAAACTCTAACAGACAGAACCCGCACCCTTGATAAAAGAACACTCATCAGGGTACTCATCAACAACTCTAGCTTACTTTCTAGAAAACGAACATACAAGGGAAATATGCTATAGTAAGAGCAAATTGGACAAACCCATTTTTTAAAACTCTAGCAATGAGGATGTAGAAACAAAGAGTCACTAGGGTATGCAGGCCATCACTTGGACTCAACTCCCTTAGCATACTCCGAACCAATAATTACTCTCTCTCTCTCTCTCTCTCTCTCTC
>JBAKGM010000081.1:18224482-18252640 GCA_037177215.1 Asparagus racemosus | reverse complement strand
TAACCTGCAAATTAAGATAAAAACAGTTATTAGCAGGGTATTTATTCATATAAAATGGGTAATGAGGGTATTAAATTGTAATTAAAATATGATAATCAGACCTCTATTGTCCTATTATTTTATGTGTCATTGGAAAAACCTTCATTGATAAGGCACTTATAAACTTAGGTGCAAGTGTGAATCTTCTTTCTTATTCAGTCTATCAATAGCTAGGGGTAGGAGAATTAAAGGTAAACAGATGTACCCTTCAGGTAGCTGATTGATTAGTAAAAATACGCGAGGGAGAGATAGAGGATGTTCTGATTAAGGTGGGGGAGTTAATTTTTCGCGTTGATTTCATAGTTTTGGAAACACAACCTGTTTCTAATCTTAAAGGTCAAATCTCAGTTATCTTAGGTAGATCGTTCTTAGCAATCTCAAATACTTTGATCAATTATAGAACTGATGAAATAAAGTTATCTTTTGGGAACATGACTGTTGATCTCAATATTTTCAATCTAGGAAAACAACCTAATGATCCACCTGATCAACTCCTAGAGGTGAACTTTATCTAGAGAATTTCTAGTGAACATCAAGAAGAACAGTGGGAGTCAGATCTTTGTTTATCTGACTTGAGTTTTGAGGAGATCTTTGATGAGGAAATTAAACTGTTAGAAGAGCTAGATTTACCTTTAGATCATGTATCTATATGAAGATGGCAACTTGAATCTTTGGATACAAAACCATGTGTCCAACTTCATTCATCTATAAAGGAACCTCCTAAGTTAGAACTCAAACATTTACCCAAAAATCTAGAGTATGTCTACTTTGGAAAAAATAAGCTTTTACCAGTCATCATTGCTTCTAACTTGACAACCGGTCAAAAGGAAGCTCTATTAGATGTTTTGAGAGAAAATAGGGAAGCCATTAGATGAACCATGGCTGATCTCAAAAGGATTAGTCCAACAATTGTTCAACTTGAATCCATTTGATAGATGATGCCAAACCTACTAGAGATACAACCCAGTTATGAAAGAAGTGGTTAGGAAAGATATTGTCTTGATAATGTGATCATTTATCCCATTTTAGATAGTTCTTGGGTGAGTCCAGTCCAGGTTGTTCCTAAGAAGTCTGGGACATGTGATCCAAAATGAAGCCAATGAGTTAATTCCCACTTGAATTCAAATCGGATGGTGAAACTGTATCGATTATAGGAAACTCAACTTAGCCACCCGGAGAGATCACTTCCCGCTTCCTTTCATAGACCAAATGCTTGAACAGGACACGAGTTCCACTATTTCATAGATGGTTAGTCATGTTATAATCAGATTCCCATTGCCCTTGAAGATCGAGAGAAATTCACTTCACACACCCGTACGGAACTTTTGCCTACTATCGCATGCCCTTAGGGTTATGTAATGCTCCCTCACTTTTTAACGGTGCATGATTAGTATCTTTTTCGATGTGGTTGAGCGATTCTTAGAAATCTTCATAGATAATTTTTAATATTTGGGGACTCATTTTCTAAGTGTTTGCATCACCTCAAACTTGTTTTAACCTAGTGTAGGAGAAAAATCTGACTCTTAATTGGGGGAAATGTCACTTCAAGGTCAAACATAGAATTGTCTTAAGGCATGTAGTTTCCAATAAAGGTATAAAAGCTGACAAAGCTAAGTTAGATCTCATTTCTAATGTTACTCCTCCCAAAAATATCAAGGATGTCAAATCATTCATTCGTCATGTTGCTTTTTATTGACAGTTCATCAAAGACTATAGCAAAATTGCTAGACCTTTAACTAATCTTTTAACCAAGGATACATCGTTCAATTTCTCTCCTGAATGCCTTAGGGACTTTGATCATCTAAAAAAGTAGCTAACCACAGCTCCTATCATCGATGCACCGGATTGAACCCACCCTTTAAGTTCATGTGTGATGCATCCGATTTTGCAGTTGGTGCTATCTTAGGACAATGGATAGATGGACAACCTCATGTAATCTACTATGCAAGTAGAATACTGAAAGATGCACAGCAAAATTACTCCATCACAGAGAAGAAGTTTTTAGCCTTTTTTGCTTTAGGGAAATTTAGGTCCTATCTCATTGGGTCTTTGATCAAGATTTACACCAATTATGTTGCAATGAAGTATCTTTTGACCAATAAAGATGCTAAAGTGCGACTCATTAGATGGATATTCTTGCTCCAAGAGTTCAATTTACAAATCTTTGATAGAAGAGGAGCGAATAACCCAGTAGAAGATCATTTGTCTAGGCTTCCTAATGCACCAACACCAAATATTCCAATCAACGATTATTTTCCAGATGAATAACTCGTACAAGTTCAATTTGTACTGTGGTTTGAAGATATTGTGAACTACTTAGTTATGAAACAGATCCCTTCACATTGGTCTAAACAAGATAGATATCATTTCCCTCTTCCAGGTGAAATATTTCTACTCGGACGATCCTTGTCTATTTAAGTATTGTCCTGATCAGATCTCTAGGAGGTGTATTCTAAACAAAGTGGCTAGGAGTAACCTTTCTGTTTTCCATGAGCAAGCTTATGGGGCCACTTTGGCCCAAACAACTGCTAAGAAAATCCTCTAATGTGGACTATATTGGCCCAATCTATTCAAAGATACATACAATTCCTATAAAGCATATAACCGTTGTCAGCTTTTAGGAAAAATCACTAGAAAAGAAAGATGCCCTTACAACCAATCCTAGCTGTTGAGTTTTTCAATTTGTGGGGTATAGATTTCATGGGTCTATTTCTAAACTCTTTTAGAAATTTGTATATTCTAGTAGCTGTGGAATACATGTCTAAATGGGCTGAAGCGGTAGCTTGTAAAACCAATGCTAACAAGGTGGTTATCAAGTTTCTAAAGGGAAATATATTTTCTCAGTTTGAGTGCCCCAAGCAATCATTAGTGATAATGTTACATATTTCTATAACCGTTCCTTTAAGGCTTTGATGAGAAAAGATTCAATCATGTATAAATTGTCAAGTCCTTATCACCCAAATCAGCGATTAAGTAGAGGTCACAAATAGACAGATTAAACAAATCTTAGAAAAAACTGTTAATTAATCAGAATGGAAAAGATTGTCTATTGAATTGTGTGATGCTTTATTGGTCTATCGATCAACTTTCAAAATCAATTTGAACATGTCACCATACAACCTTGCTTTTAGAAAGGCGTGTCATCTACCAGTTGGACTTGAACAACGAGCAATGTTTGCAATCAAAGAAATCAACTTTAATTTAGACTCGGTAGAAAAAAAATGCTCCAAATAGATGAGTTAGAAGGTATTCGAAATGATGCATATATAAACTCAAAGTTTTATAAAGAGAAAACCACGATATTTCACAATAACTCAATAATACGAAAGAAGTTTACACAAGGATAAAAAGGTTTGCTCTACAACTCAAAACTTCATATTTTTCCTAGAAAATTGATATCATGATGGACGGGTTCGTATATTGTTAAACAATGTTTTTCTCGTGTGGATATTAAGAAAGAAAATCCTAAAAATGATCATGTTTTCAAAATCAATGATCAACATTTGAAATTATTTTTAGAATTTTCTATACTCAAAGATAAGGAGGTGTTAGTTCTTCATGAACCACACTATTTTTTAAAAAACAATGTATGTCTCATTTTGTTTTTGGCCTATGAGTACATAAATAGCAATTCTTTTTATTTTTATTTTTTTGTTTTCTTTCTCTTGGCCCACAAAGCAAGGCCCAAACCTTTAATAATAATAATAATAATAATAATAATAATAATAATAATAATAATAATAATAATAAGTTTTCTTGGGCTGCAGCCCAGTCCACAAAAAAGGGAGAAAAGCTCAAACTGGATGGCTAATCAGTTAACCAACCGATTAGAGTCAACAATCTCTCTCTCTCTCTCTCTCTCTCTCTCTCTCTCTCTCTCTCTCTCTCTCTCTCTCTCTCTCTCTCTCTCTCTCTCTCACAAAGGGAATGAAATCAACCTAGATAGTTCAGTTCATAAAGAACCCGCACTATTTCTTCCTCACTAATAGAGAACTTCAAAATTGATGTTAAATGTCAATAATTACTTTTAAAAATATTTCCATTATTAGGGTTCTTTATCTCCACTGCTCCATGAGACAAAATCTATTTTATAGTATACGTATCTGCCCATTGTGAGTGCAATTTTCTTGGAAAAAGATGCAATTTGGAATTACAAAAAAGAACCTTTTGTCCTCGAATACAATTTACTCAATATATAGTACTGTATAAAAATTATAGTTTAGCTATAATAAACATAATAACAAAAGTGAAATGAATAAATTATTTTCCAAGCATGCAAAAAATTTATTTCACTAATAAATTTAACATACTCTCCAAGCCCAAAGATATTATTTTAAAAAGACTGAAAACACATCAAATTTAGCAAGTTTAGAAATGTCATGGGAACGTTTAAATTTGTGAACGTAATGATGAATCGTGCTCACAGAAACTTGGTGACACACGAGTTATGTTCTCTTTTGATTTTTAAAAAGAAAGAGTTCAATGTGCGGCTTAACTTAGTTCAAGGAAGTGTAACATGCTGATTTCGATTTTTAAATTTTATCAAAATCCCTCTCTGTACCCCTTAGAGTAAGATTCTTGTTTCGCCTTCTTATGCGTAATAGTTAAGCCATCTGAATGATGGATTAACTTTATTTAAACCTCTAGAAGAGTTTGTTAGACCTTTGACTAATTTAATCCATTTGGAAGGTTAAGGAAAGATTAAATCCCTTTAATTCTTCTCTTAACTTATTGCCAACTTGAGCCAAAGTTTTTACAATGTTAAGATGGGTGCAAATTTGAGTAAAGAAAATATGTCAACCAAAGATTTAGAAGTATCATGATTTAGGAGCAAATTGTAGAAGGATAGTTGCAAATACACCCCTTGTAGAGTCACCCAATTGCAAATAGAGTCTCTGAGTGAAATTTTTACTCTTAAAATAATAGTAAAAAAATGTTTTGATGCGGTAGATAGGCTCCCAGTAGTTCTATTTGTGAAGGTAGACATTCAATTGCAAATTTTTAAGGGGTTGTTGCTTATTAACCCAAGCTTTTCCGCAACTTATTTTAAAACCCACTTAGTTCCATTATGCCTCATACACCCAAAATACAAACCGGACTTATCTTTAAACACAAAGTATCAAATTCACTCATATATGTATACTTTAACTCTTAGAAACAAAAAAATGTTCACAATACCATGAACATCTTAAAACATCACTCAGAGCTTCGTTTCTTTCTCCAAACCCTCAGAGAAACCTAAACGCTTCAACTCTCAGATCGATCCCTGCCCGCAAATCCTCTCCCAAATAAGTCCTCAACCCTCCCAAATCACTAGATTCTCTTCTTGATTCTTGCCCAAGTAGTTTACGCAAGTCATCAAACGACCGCCCCCATAAACGAGCTCTAATCAATTGAAGTCCCTAAATTTTGTACTTGATCTTTTGAGGTATGAAATTGTATTTAAACACATTTATGTCGTTAAATTTTTTCTAATTTTAAAGGAATTGAAGTCATATATTTTTTGTGAAATTTGATGAGTGTTAGTGAACGTATGTCAAAGTACATTCTAGAGAAGGATATAGCTATTTGAAATGAAAATTTTGGCTTATATGTATCTAAATTTTGCTTATATGTATCTAAATTTTGGTGACAAGGTTGATGCATGGAAGGTATATGATGGAATGACAAGAGGGATATAGTTATTTGGGCCATAACGATTAGCAGTTATGCGATGTTGTTGTTGGTTGAGGAGGCAATAAAGGTGTTTGATGAAATGTCTAAGAGAAGTTTGGTTTTATGGAATACGATGATTGAGGTTTATATGTATGTAGAACGTCTGCGAGGGAGTGGCCAAATTGTACTCCGATTGTACATATTGTATATTTTTGTGAGAGGTTGATATTATGGTAATTTAGTTAGAGTTTATTTTTAATTTCTAGAATAAATGGATGATGCTATTGCCATTCTTAGAGCAAAGTGTAGCACTTTATAGCCAATAATTTTTTAATCAATAAAAATGGGTGACCTTGTATATAGTTATTTGCTCAATTTCTTTACAACCTGTAGTTGCACTCTCATTTAAACAATGTCTGAGTAAACCGTAGCACTTTATACAAAAGCGTAGCACCTTATTTGCAAAGTATAGTTCCTTATACAACTGTATAGCTCTTTATAGCAGAAGTGTAGCTTGTTATTGTTTAGCCCTTTATCGTGTCTAGAAATGCAAAAAATAAATCGATTAGTTATTTTTTAACTATAAAAATGGGTGACCGTGTATATAATTGTTTGTTCAATTCCTTATAACTTTTAGTTGCACTTTCATTTATACAATGTCTAAGTAAAGTGTAGCACTTTATGCAGAAGTATAACACCTTATTTGAAAAGTGTAGCTCCATATACAATTGTATAGCTCTTTATAGCAGAAGTGTAGCTCATTATTGCCAAAATATAGCTCTTTATTATTATCTCTTGAAATGAAAAAAAAATTGAGTCAATAATTTTTTGATCAGTGAAAATGAGTGACCATGTATATAGTTGTTTGCTCAATTCTATATAACTTTTAGTTGCACTCACATTTATACAATGTCTGAGTAGAGTGTAGCACATTATTTGCAAAGTGTAGCACATTATTTGCAAAGTGTAGCTTCTTATATAATTGTATAACTCTTTATAGCATAAGCGTAGCTCCTTATTGCTAAAGTATAACTTTTTATTGTCTCTGAAAGTATAGAAAATAAATCGAGTCATTAATTTTTTTGATTAATGAAAATGAATGACCATGTGCTAAGACAATAATTATACCAAGTGATAATCCTCCTCTTGGAGTCGACGCATGTCCCACCTCAATACTAATTATTAGATCAACTTATCCCTCAGTCAGGGAAGACTCGGGTAGCATAGGCCCTCATCCTTCCTCGAGGAAGGCCGAGTCGAGACTAGCTTTTACTCGACCGCTTCGTTAGAATCGACCCTCCTCGTTCATTCCTAGGCCGGCCCGACAACTTGCGAGGCTGACAAAAATGTTGGTACTCGTCATCCCTCTCCTTGAGCTGACTCGCATAGCAGTTTATATTTGAAATCCTCATAAACAGCTGTCCATCATCATCATTGCTCCAGCCTCAAAAGTCCTCATGATTAATCACCCTCCATCAGCACCATATCACCTCAATCACCATCACTCAAGTCTATGGTGACTCATCCTTCTCAGCAGCCGACACCTGTGAGCTATCTATCTATCCAGCTGCCAGCCTAGACTCGGTCAGAGTTATGCTTCTACCCCCATTTGCTGGGTATATATATGGGTTCGTCGCCTACTGAGAAGGAGATCTTCTTCCAAGGGGAGAGGGAGGATCTTCTTCTAAGGGCTAATCCTTGATGACCTCCAGTGGCCCTTAGGGCCACAGGTATGCAATTTCTACACACTTAGCCTCAGAACTCAAGTCGTTCATTGGTTTCTTCTCCACTCAAGCTCAATTACCGACTTGACCATCGGAGGAATCACCAGAAAACCTAACTCTGGTCCTCGAACGTGCCTATTTTATAGCTCTCTTATCTCGATAGGGGGTCGACCACTTGGAGGAGATGAGGGTACCCACATCTTCTGCATCACCCCCAAACCCCATCGCTAAACTTGAGATTACCCGCTAATCTCATAGTTGAGAACTTCAACATCAACATTAGCACCACTGTGGGGCCTCTTCATCTCTTTCTTGCAAAAGAGTGGGCGATCCCTTATGCTCAAACTTTGGGATAAGGAGATACCATTGTGTAATGCTAAAGAGCCAGGTTTGTCATAGATGGTTCGAAGAATACCTCTCCAAGATATGGTCATTTTCATGACTTTTATGAATAAGAGATATTTTTGTACTGTGCACTAACACATACGCAGCTTTTGCCGTTCGATCTACATCAACTCGGCCTACCTTAGCTGATAACCTTGGCGTCGCTGTCAAGGCTAAGCCCAATGTATCCCAAGGTAAGCAAACATCCTATCATAAGTAAGATATTTTGTGTTATATACCTATATGCAGCTCTCATTGGTCGATCGTCATCGACTCGGTCAACTTTGACACCAAGACCTTGGTACCTTTTCAGGGTAAAATCAAGGCACATCATCGATGCGGTCAACTCTGACACAAAGAATGTGGTACCTCTTCAGGGTAAAATTGAAGCACGTCATCGATGCGGTCGACTCCCACACAAAGATCTTGGTTCCTTTTTAGGGTAATACCATGGTGCATCATTGACAAAAAGACCTTGGCATCTTCCTAAGTCCAAGGCATGTACCCCAAGACCTTGGTGTCATCATGAGTAAATCCAAGGCATGAAGTTGAGTCGTCCCACTCACCATGCATAGAGCCGAGTCACCTTGACCTAGCCACAAACTTGAACTTAAACAGAGCAGATTGCAAACTCTTAAATACAAGAACATAATCTCAAAGGTACACAGTTCAAATTGAAAAAATATCTTTTTATTCATATATATGAAGTTGTTTACAGTACAAAAGTACTATATAAAAAATAGTTGGAAAAGATACATCGGGGCCCCTAAGGGGCCAGACTCGGCAAACGAGCATGACTAAGAGATGCTGGCAAATTGACACCAGGAGCAAGAGTCAGATTTAGAGGGGCAGTTGCAGCGAAAGTTAGTAGAGGAGTTGCTTGGACCTCAGCCTCGACCTCTTCCCTTTCTCTCCATGCTCATCAGCCCAACTGTCAAGAGAGCCCTCGCCTACCTCCTCGGCTGACTCTTCATCGTCCTTGTCACCACCCTCACCATCAAGTGCAAGTCCCCCACCATGCTTCTCAATCTCCTAAAGCGCATCAAGGTAGGTGGCCACCCTTGGAGGGTAATGGAAGCGGTCCGGTCACTCCTAATCTTGGCTGGGTGCTGTGCCTCGAGGTAGTCATAAGTGGCCTTACAAGCCAGCACTACCTCCACCTTTCTGGGAGTACTGTGACGATAGCCTTCAACAATCTCAAACCGATGGGCATCAGACTCCAGATGAGCGAGGCAACATTGTAGAGCTTGGATCTCAGCCAAGGATGACTCGTGCTGCCGCTTAAGCTCCAACGCCGCACGAGTTCTCTCTTCCTAAGCTTCTTGAGAGCATTCTACTCCTCCTTCAGCTCAATCCGCACGCTCTAGAGGTCAGGCGATCCAATATTCCCTGCTCCAGGGCATCACTCCTCTCTTGCTTCTCACCACGACCTCCTTAGATAGATACTTTATTTTTTTGTTCCGTTTGTGGAGCTTGTGCTCGAGATGGCGAAGATCCTCTTTGAGTTGGCTGATCTCGGCTGACTTCTTGCTATTCAAAGTCTTTAGACCGTCGACCATGTTCTTCCTCATCTCCACCTCCTAGCGTCATTTGCCATCACTCTGTTTCCATTTGGCCACCTCCTCCTCCTTGGCAGCCAGCGACAGGAGAACTTTCTCCAAATTAGCCTTATGGGCCTCCAACTCTCCTTAGAGTGTGAGGAAGGAGGTTCGGACCCACTCATAGCGGCTGAAAAACTCCTACTCCACCAGCGCCCCTCAGACCACATAGCTCTTTAGGCATTGGTGGAGGATGACATCTGGCATCTCCCCTATGATCTCCTCGTCGAGGTCAAGATAGAATTGCTCGACTGCTCAGGTTTGGGCGAGTTACAACTCAAGCACTGACCCCTCTTGTCAAGATGCCGCTTGGGCTTGTATCTAAACTTCTCAGATGACTCTCGATCATAGCACAGACTAACTCGGGAAGATCCTATTAGGAGCATTCTCAGCTGATCCCACTTCACTGTCTTGAGCTCATCGATGCGGTAAGGAAACGACCACTTGAACCTTTGAGTAGGAGTTGCCCCCTCAACGACTAGTTCTTTTCCCTGCCAATGAGCCAACTCGACAGGCGTATCTAGAACATCCTCTCAGCCTGCTCGGCCTCAGCCATATAGATATCTACCCCTCCTTCTCTAATGGGCGACCTATCGTCAATGATAATGACTTTAGCTTCTTGGGCCGGATTAGCAGCAACAGCAACCGCCTCCTCCTCTACCTAGTGAGGCGAGATCTCCATCGGTGGCTGGCTCGGAGCATCTCCCTAGACTGTAGGAGACGCGCCTACCTCCAAAACAGCTTCAGCAGTCTTCTTTGGGCCTCGGCTATGCACTTTTCACAGTCTCTTCTTCTTCCTGGCCCTCTAGGCCTAGGCAGTAGCAGCCCTCGATCTAGCCAATCGAGCGGCTATCTCAACAGCATGAGCCTAGAAACCCTCGACCTCCTCAGGAGCTAGATCGGGATGGAGGCACTTCTAGCTAGATCGGGATGGAGGCACTTCTTTAGCCTTGTCGAAGGTCCGCCCTGAGTCTGAGCAGGTAGAGCCGACGATGCCACCTCGACCTCATCTGAGCCCAGCGTCAGTGTAGCCGCTCGAGCTTCATCCTCCATAGTGGGAGGGATAGAAGAGATGCAGACAACTCACATGACCAAGTTCTTGAAGAGATCCTCAATTTGGTGAGTCGGTGTAGGCCTTGATCATTTCGAGCGCCCGCATCTCAACGCTCAATAGCAGCCTTGGCTTTAGAGCCTCCTTCTTGATCTTTGGCTAGCTGGAGCAAGTCAGGATGGAGTCATCCCCAGCCACCCCGACGAACTTCTCATTCCAGCCCATGTTGGATGCGGGAGCGTTGGCCACGATTTTGTTTCCCCCCAAGACTTGGAAGGGTAGTAGTGGGCCTCATTCTAGCTCACCTTCACAGAGGCCATGTGGTTGAGCAGCTTCAGAGTTAGGTCGATTTTGAGCTAGTGGCAGATGACCATGAACACCATCAGAGTGGCGATGGAGTTTGGTTTCATCTGCGATGGAGACACCCCTAGTGCCTCGAAGACTCAGCGAAGAAAAGGGTGTAGCGGCAAGCGTAGCCCATACTCCAAATGCCTCAAGTATACTGAGGCTAAGTTGTCACCGTGGTCATAGATCGCCTGCGACTTTGCTGACGCCATCAAGGCAAACGCCCTAGGTATGTCGAACTTGTCGTATAGCGCCTCCAGTTGCGCTGACAGCACCTTGGAACAGAATTTCCGTAGTTGGTTGATTCTGACCTCATTCCTGATTACCGGAGTCAAAGATGCCATTGGATCTGAAGAGTTCGTTGGAAGAAAGATGTGGAGAAGATCGGAGTTCCTTTTTTCGTTGAAGAATTCAAGGATTGAACAACAAAGCCTTTCACATGAGAGCAGCCGTACTCATAGGCATTAGCTGCGACAGGTAGCAAGATCATAACGGTCGACTCAGTTCTGAACCAACGACCGAGATCATTCCCAAAATTCGAGGCGACCGCCCTAGAACTGAAGCATCCCTCGTTGTGATTAGCTCGCAATCTTAGCATGAGAATCAAGGCGGTAGCTATCCATAATTATCCTCTGGCATCAGCAACATTACATCAGAAGAGACCTTGTAGCACTCCTTATAAATACACCTCAGAACCCAGCCAGCTACAGTCCTATTTTACTCAGACTCGGCTACTCTGTGTCCAAGCAAAAGGGACCAATGTTATGATAATCATTACACCATGTGATAATGCTCCTCTTGGAGTCGACGTGTGTCCCACCTTAGAACTAATTATCAGATCAGCTCATCCCCCAGCTTGGGACGACTCGGGTAGCATAGGTGCTCATCCTTTCCTGAGGAAGGCCGAGATGAGACCAGCTCTCAGTCGACTGCATCACTAGAGTTGACCCCCTCATTCAATCCTAGGCTGGGTCAACAACTTGCGAGGCTGACAAAAAAGGCGGTATTTGTCGTCCAATCTCCTAGAGCTAACTCAAATGGCAGTTTATCTTCGAAATCCTTGCCAACAACAGTCTATCAAAAGTCCTCATTATTCATCACCCTCTGTCGCCACCATTCCACCCCAATCACCATCACTCAAGTCTATGGTGACTCATCCTTCCCAGCAGCCGACACCTGGGAGCTATCTGCCTATCTAGTGATCAGTCTAGATTCGGCCAGCATTATGCTTCTACCCCCATCTATTGCGTATATATATATATGGGCTCATCGCCTATTGAGAAGGGGATCTTCTTCTAGGGGCTGATCCTTGATGACCTCTGGAGCACCTCAGGGCCGCAGGTATGCAATTTCTGCACACTTAGCCTCAAAACTCAAGCAGTTCATTAGTTTCTTCTCCACTCAAGCTCAATTACTCACTTGACCGTTAGAGGAATCATCGGAGAATCCAACTCTGTTCTTCTAACTTGCCTATTTTACAGCTTTCTTATCTTGATAAGGGGTCAACCGCTAGGAGATGATGAGGGGACCCCCATCTTCTGCATTACCCCCAAGCCCCATCGCTAAACTCGGGATTACCCGCTAATCTTGCGGTTGAGAACTTTGACATCAACACCATGTATATAGCTGTTTGTTCAAATCTTTATAATTTTCAGTTGCACACTCGTTTATACAATCTCTGAGCAAACTATATCACTTTATGAAAAAATGTAGCACCTTATTTGCAAAGTGCAGCTCCTTATATAATTGTATAGCTCTTTATAGAAGAAGTATAGCTCTTTATTGTCTCTGAAAATGTAGAAAATAAATCGAGTCAGCAAATTTTCAATCAATGAAAATGGCTAACCATGTATACAGTGTGTTGTTTGTTTAATTCTTTATAATTGACATGTTCACTCTCATTTATACAATGTCTAAGCAAAGTATAACACTTTATGCTAAAGTGTAACACCTTATTTGTAAAGTGTAGCTCCTTATATAATTGTATAGCTCTTTATAGCATAAGTGTAGCTCTTTATTGCTAAAGTATATCTCTTTATTGTCTCTACAGATGTAGAAAATAAATCGAGTCAGTAATTTTTCTGCCATATTATGGCTCTACAATAGAAGTACTTATATTTTTCCTATGCGACCACATCAACCCTAGTACATAAAACATAATATCTGATACCGAAACATAACATCAAATATAACTTGTTATGCATCAACCAAATATCCCAAATTATCGAACAGCACTAGTTTTAGAATAGAACAATACCACAAGATATGATTGATACATATTCGATACAAAATACATGATCTGAAACAAATTTCAAACACATAATCATTTGTGACCCATATAACATGCTTCCATAACAAAAGTATCTGATATGTAATGAATCATATCAATTTGAATAATCATATGTCCTTAATATACATGCATACCTATGCTATAATTGTTCATACAACCAGAATATTAAAAAAAGAAAATATCTTCCATGTAAATAATGTTCCAAACATCATTTCACTTCCTCCAGTGTTGTTTCCCCCAACTATTTTAGATGCATCAACTAGCTTGTCGAGGCTCTTGTGTTGCAACATAATAAACCTCTCCATTGATTTCCTTCGAAAGCAACCACACAAAATATATAACAACCAAATCAAAATGATTTAAGCGCATAACAGAGCTTAACAAAAATATACATTATATCGTCTACATCCAAACAGAGCTCAACATACTTAAATCTATACAACCAAACATAAGGTTGTCGATACATCATGGCAGGATCTCTAGTGGCCAAATAACATATGCAAGGATGTCAACTCGATGTTTCTCCTATATAATCTTGATACGGTGCTTAGCTCTTAACCTTGCCCGGTCACTATCCGACATGGTAACCATACATTTTTGGATGATGCTATAGATGTACTCCATCATGAAGATGCCAGAGTCTAATTTCCTGCATATACAAATAAAACGTAATGTTAAGATGCAATATTCCACATTCCAAACTAGCATTCATATTACAGCATAGAAAATGTGGCATATGATAAATAGGAAAAAAGTGTATAACCATGACGAATTTCAATGTACTCTACTAACCCAGATGCCACTAGGAAAAAGGAAAGCTATCTAGAAGTTTATATTTTTAAAATAATAATAATAAAAATAATAATAATAATAATAATAATAAGTAAGAATTGAATAAATACTTCACGTGCCCATTACCGCAACAGAAAATCCTCTCTTGCAAGAAAATATATATAAGCAAATAAAACATAAATTCTTTTTAAATCCAATAACTGTAGACTTGAATAACCCGCTGATCGTGGACAACTTCAGGGCACTTATGTTGCGAGAAAAAAGCCTAAGAATATTCAGAATGTTCATCAAATTTCCCAAAAAATATATGAATTCAATTCCTTTAAAATTAGAAAATATTACAACATAAATGTGTTTAAATACAATTTTTTTTTTTTACCTCAAAAACTAGTTCAGGCTTGAGATCAAGCACAAAATTTGGGGACTTCAATTGATTAGAGCTTGTTTACGGGGGCAATCATTTTCGAACTTGCAGAAACTACTTGGGCAAGAATCGAGAAGAGAATTCAGTGTTTTGGGAGGGTTGAAAACTTATTTGGGAGAGGATTTGAGGACTTTTCGGGTGGGGATCGATCAGAGAATTGAGGGTTTTGGGTTCCACTGAGGGTTTGGCGAAGGAAACGAAGTTTTGAGTGCGGTTTTAAGATGTTGAGGTCATTGAGTTAAAAGTATACATATAGGAGTGTATTGGGTACTTCTGGTTTACAGGTAAGTCAGGTTTGTAATTTGGGTGTATGAGGCATAATGGAACTAAGCGGGTTTTAAAATAAGTTGGGGTAAAAGTTTGGGTTAATAAGCAAAACCCCAAAATTTTAGCTCTTATTAGAGTTCTAAATTTTCATTAAGAGGGTCTATCTGCATTTGGGCTAATATTACAGGAGATCTATCCACAAAAATAGAACTACAAAGAGTCTATCCGCAATTGGGTTTTACACACTGGACTAATTTATTCACAATTAACCCATTTCAAAATACATAAGATTTGAGGGTTATACTTCGGAAAACCCCAATTTTAAAACATTCAGAATAAAGTTCGAGTTAAAATCAATTAGGACCAAATTACTTAGGGTCTTATAAATGAAGACCCTTTATGCGTTTAACACAGTAATAAATGGTACATATCAAACTGCGCCATTACTTGTAAGGAACTAGCTCGCATCCCCATATCACACACAACATAAAATACCACAAGCCACCAACTAAAAGAGAGGTACAAATACAATCCAAGATATAACATATGAAGTTCTTAATCGTTTCCCTAAGAGCATTCTTGAGGTGGAGTAAGCCCGCACTTCTTTGGGAGCTTCATCGCGAGGTCCGGGTCAATGCCCAACGTGGGCAACAGCGCCGAGTTTCGGTACGAGCAGAGGCAGTCAAGGTCCGCATCGCGCAGCGCTGAGCAGCAATCCTCCGAAGGTGGGGCCGGGCTCGGACCACTCACCGACGGCTTGCACGCTTCCATCCCTTCGGAGCTCATGTCGCATATGGCCTCTGTCCTCTGAACAGCAAGCAGTGCTGCTGACAGGAACAAGAGCACAATTGCTAGCTTGCTGAAGGATTCCATTGCTGGACTTCTATGGGCTTCGTTAGTGGAATTTGGGCGGTCTATATATAGAGTAGAAAGTAAACATTGGCTCTGGTTTCTTGAATTTTATTTTCTTTTTCTTTTTCTAATGTAGTAGTATGAGTTGTGTTTATTTCAGAATTGGTGGGTGGAGGATTGAGCCCGTGAAGAATTGTTGGAGTCATTCGATGGTGGAGTCACGGGCGTGAGTTAGAAAGGTAGGGTAGGCTTTGGAACTTGGAAGGATATGCGGAGGGGTATGATTTGTTTTGGACTGCGTGGTGGTTTCAACCCTTTTGGAATATTTTGTTCTTATTGAAGGGGAATCTTACGGTAGTTTTTGGTTTTCTTTAATGATTTGTTTCTTGTTTAATCAGAAAGCGATGCTGAGCTTTACGCTGAAGCCAAATGGATAGCATCTACAGTACGTTAGAGTAAAGGCTGCGAACTCTAGAGCTCCACCCCTCTAATTAAGCGTCACGCACCTTAGCACCGTCGACAAAAACGAGACATTGAGTAGATCTGCATAGGACTCATTGGGGCGAGGAAACCTCCCCAATACTCCCATGATTGTTATCCATCGTGACATTCACCTCACGTTACTACATTTCCATCTCAGAACATAGCTCTGTGAGTACAATATCGACATGTTTTTTTTAAGGTAAGTTGAATTCATGTGAACTGAAGTACATCAAGCAATTAAATTTGGCATACCCAGATTAATACAATGATTAGATGAACACCTCCAATCTCAAGCAGCAAAATAAGCGACAGGCCATTCTGCTGATAGAAATTACGACACAGGACATAGAACCAACAACTACAGCATTTAAGTCAAGTAGGCATAACAATGATGCGGAATATGAGCACTGAAGACCTTCGTAAAGATCTCACTGTTGGAGTTTAAACTTGACCGCTAGTATTCCTCATTTATGCTAGCTAGTGGTTACGAAGATGAAAAGTCATGAGTTACAAAGAGTTAATTTGCATTGTTATTATTAGTACTAGTCATGGTGTCTTTATGGGGTGAATTATGTGTCTATGTCATGAATTTAGGAGTTACATATGTTAAAGTTATGTAAGAGTCACTTGTCATGTGTAAATACCCACCTGGCCACCTTGTGTTTCATTGTGGGCAAGCCTCTCATGAATAAGAAATAGCATCTTATGAGTTGCCTCTATATCCATCTCCTCTAATACATTCTTTTTTCATATAATAGTTGCAATTTTCCCCAAATTGGTATCATAGCTGGTTTGACATGGCGAGTACGTTGTGGCTCCAAGTTCCTCAACTCGCCAAAGACAAACTATGAAAATTGGTGTATTCGCATGAAAGCTTTGCTAGGCTCACAAGATGCATGGGAGGTAGTGGAGATGGGGTTTGAGATTCACCAAGAAGAAGCTACTTTAACACCTGCTCAAAGAGAAGCTTTGAGTGGTTCAAAGAAGAAAGACAACAAAGCCTTGTATGTCATCCATCAAGGGCTAGATCATGCCACTTACAAGAAGGTAGCAGTGGCAACCAGCTCTAAGCAACTCTGGCAGATGTTAGAAAACTCCTACAAGGGAGTTGACAAGGTGAAGAAGATGCCGCTCCAAATTCTATGAGGTGAATTTGAGGCTTTACACATGAAAGCGTCCAAATCAATCTCAGATTATTTCACATGAATCCAGGCGATTGTTAACAAAATGAGAAGAAATGGTGATGCCATAAATGACACCTGCGTGGTGAAGAAAATTCTTCGCTCTCTAGATAGAAAATTCGACTATATTGTGGTGACAATCAAAGAATCCCAAGAATATGGATACGATGAGTGTAGATGAGCTCATGGGTTCTCTACAAGCTCATGAGCAAAAGCTTTCTAAAAAGAAGCTGCAGTCCATGGAGCAAGTTATTCAAACAAAACTCTCACTAAAAAAGAAAGCCTAGAAGAGTACTCAAGTCATGGTCATGGCGAAGGTCACAGTTGTGGACGTGGTAGAGGAGGAAGAGGTGGTCATACTCCGACCGATAATGGAGAGAGGAACCAAAATAACAGAGCTCCAAGAGGTCATGGAAGAGGAAGATACGATTGGAGGTCGAGCTATGATAAATCAAATGTTCAATGTCACAATTGTAAGAAGTATGGCCATTTTGCTGCAGATTGTTTGATCCGCTCAACAAATATTGAAGAGAGAATTAACTACATCGAGAAGCAAGAAGAAGAGCCCATATTGCTGCTTGCTCTCCATGGTGATGGCGAAACAAGACTTGATGCATGATTCTCAGATTCTGGGGCAAGCAATCACATTTGAGGCGAAGAAGTTTGTTTGCGGAGTTAGATGAATCAATAAGTGGGTATATTATATTTGGCAATCTCTCTCAAGTTCTGGTGAAAGGCAAAGGTAACACACTAATCCATTTAAAGAATGGTAGCCAAGAAGTCATTTCTAATATTTATTATATGCTGGAGATGAAGAGTAATATTTTAAGTTTGGAGTAACTTATGGATAAGGGTTATATTATTTTTATGAAGGATCATGCTCTTGCCTTAAAAGATAGAAAAGAAATCTTAGTTGCTAATGTTTCTATGATAAAATATGAAAAAAGATAAGTCGTTTCCTTTGAAAATTTAGCATGATATAGTGAGATGGTTAAATACATATTCAAAGGATCCATCTTGGCATTGGCATATGCATTTTGGACATTTTAATTTTGGTCGTTTGAAGATTTTATCAAATCAAGTAATGGTAAAGGGTCTACTTCCAATTGATCATCTAGAAAAATTATGTGAAGGTTGCACTCTCAGCAAGCACCATAGAGAAAGCTTTCTAAAGGAGAGTTTATATCAAGCAAATAAGCCTCTTCAACTAGTGTACTCAGATGTTTGTGATCCAATTTTACCAAATTCTTTTGGTAAGCACAAATATTTTCTAACATTTATTGACTTTAGTCAAAAAAAAACATGGGCTTATTTTTTGAGAGAAAAATCAGAAGTTTTGGTGCTTTTAAAAAATTCAAGTTGCACGTCGAAAAAGAAAGTGGCCACATCATCGAGTCTCTAAGAACCGATTGAGATGGGGAGTTCACATCAAATACTTTTAAAACGTTTTGTGAAGATCAAGGAATTCGTCACTTTCTCACTGCCCCTTATTCACCTTGACAAAATGGCATCGCGGAGAGGGAGAACCGCATCATACTTGACAAGGTTTAGTGTATATTGAAGACAAAGAAGATGCCTAAAGAAATTGGGTAGAAGCTATAGCATGTCCCGTCTAATTTTTGAATCATTATCCTATAGGATTCTTTTCAAGAAGACTCCTCAAGAAGCATTGTCCGAAATAAAGCCCAATGTCTCCCACTTCAAGGTGTTTGGTAGCATCACCTATGCACATGTTGCCCAATCAAAAGTGAAGCAAACTAGATGATAAAAGTTAAATTTATGTTTTTTTGCTATGATTCTTATACAAATGGTTATAAATTACATAATCCAGATAGTGAGAAGATTATCACAAGTGGAGATGTCAAGTTCATTGAAGACAAATCATGGAATTGAGACTCAAACAATGTGGAAAGTTTTCAAGTCATCTACAAGAGGAAGAAGAGGATGTTTAACATATTGCACAAAACCCAATTTCTCCAACAATGACACCAACTTTGTCACCTTCACGTAGCAGTTCTCCATCATCATCTTCAACTAGTAGAAGCTCAACACCAAAAAAAGTGGGGAGTTTAAGTAAAATTTATGAGGTCACATAAGAGGTTAGCAATGACTTAACTCTCTTTTGTTTATTTGCTAGATGTGAACCCATAGGTGTTGAAGAAGCAATTCAAGATGCAAAGTGGAAGCAAGTCATGAATGAAGAAATTATGGCAATTGAAAGAAATAACATGCGGGAGTTGGTTTCTCTACCCAAAGATCAAAAGCCTATCAGTGTGAAATGGGTTTTCAAGATCAAGAAAATGCAAAAGGAGAATTGAAAAATACAAAATAAGATTGGTGGCTAAAGGCTACAAGCAAAAACATGGTATTGACTATGATGAGGTACTTCCTCCCGTTGCTCACTTAGAAACAATAAGATTGATTTTTTCTTTGGCTACACAAAATTTATGGGAAATCTCTCAAATGGATGTTAAATCGACATTTCTTAATGGATATTTAAATGAGGATGTTTTTATTGAGCAACCTTCAGGTTATATTAAAAGTGAACAAGAAAGAAATGCGCTAAAATTGAAGAAGTTGCATTATGGCCTAAAACAAGCACCGAGGGCATGGAGCCAAAGAGTTGATAAATACTTTCATGAAAATGGTTACAAGAAATGCCCATATGAACATGCTCTATATGCTAAGAAGAATGAAAATAGAGATATGTTGTTTGTTTGTCGGTATATAGTATGACTTGATTTTTACAAGCAACAATCCGAGCATATTTTTAGAATTCAAACAAACAATGGTTCGGTTTTTTGAAATGATAGATATTGGGCTCATGTCTTACTTTCTTGGGCTAGAAGTGAAGCAAATGAACAATGGAATTTTTGTGTCACAAGAAGGCTATGCAAAGGACATTCTCAAAAAGTTTCAGATGGACAATAGTCATCCAATGAGCATACCAGTTCAATGTGGAATAAAATTATTATCTAGGCATGATGATGGAGATATGATGGATTTCACTTTCTTCAGGAGCCTAATTGGAAGTTTGTAGTACTTGACATGTACAAGGTCTGATATTTTGTATGGAGTAGGGCTTTTAGGTCTTTTCATGGAGGAACCCAAATCAACCAATTTGAAAGTTCCTATGCAGATCCTACTCTACTTCAAAGGCACAACTAGCCATGGGCTATATTATTCTTCTTCTAATCACTTTGATCTTGTAGGATATTCTAATAGTGATTGGGGTGAAGATCAAGATAAACGAAGGTGCACTACCGGCTTCACATTTTTCATGGGAGAAACTGCATTCGCTTGGTTTTCCAAAAAGCAACCAATCATGACATTGTCAACATGCGAAGCAAAGTATGTAGCTGTAACTTCCACAATACGTCATGCAATATGGCTCATGAATATTCTCAAGGAGTTTCAAATTTTCCAAGGGAGCCGATTAGAATCTATATCGATAACAAGTCCACCATTGCCTTAGCAAAGAATCCTGTGCATCAGGAAAGGTCAAAGCACATCGATATTCGGTTTCATTTTATCCAAGAGCATGTGGAGCTTCAAGACATTGAGTTAGAACATGTCAAGTCTCAAGACAACATCGCTGACATCAGTATAGCACTATGTCTTTAAAAGTTGAATTATTCTACAAACTAAAAGAGGCAATTTGAGTTATTGATTTCAAGGAGATTAAGTTTAAAGGGGGAGAATGTTGGAGTTTAAACTTGATAACTAGTATTCCTCATTGATGCTACCTAGTGGTTATGAAGATGAAAAGTCATGAGTCACAAAGAGTTAATTTGTATTGTTATTATTAGTACTAGTTATTGTGTTTCTTTGGGGTGAATTATGTGTCTATGTCATGAATTTAGGATTTACGTATGTTAAAGTTATGAAGAGTCACTTGTCATGTATAAATACCCCTCGTGCGTTTCATTGTGGGCAAGCCTCTCATAAATAAGAAATAGTATCCTCTGAGTTGCCTCTTTAACCCCTAAGTTTATCTCTTCTAATATTTATTTTTTCATATAATAGTTGCAATTTTCCACACTCACGCTTGATAGCCTTTTACAATAACTTCAGATCTTGTACTTCTTTGGGTGAATGCTGTAGCATTTCTCTCAGTCCAAACAGGGTATACGCAAATAGCCACACATGCACGCAAAGTCTTCTTTTCATAGTTTTTCACCAGATACGTGTATGGCACCAAGAAACTACATCACCCCAAGCTATAGGCCAATCAACAATCATATTCCACTCCATGATTACTTTCCAAATACTGAGAGAAAATAAGGAACTAAAAATAATGTGATCAATAGTCACAGGTTCTACACTCTACAAATAATATTGACTTTGAGAGGAGATACCCATTCTCAACAATCTATCCAAGCTAAGCAATTTGTATCTCACAGCTAACCACTCAATTAAAGAGTGTATGGCTTCAAGAAATTACATCACCCCAAGCTGTAGGCCAATCAACAATCCGATTCCACTTCATAATTGCTTTCCAAATAGTAATAGAAAAAGAGAAACTAAAAATAATGGTATCAATAGTTACGGGTGCCACACCACACAAATAACATTGACTTTGAGAGGAGATGCCCATTCTCAACAATCTATTCAAGCTAAGCAATTTGTGTCTCATAGCTAACCACTCAATTAAAGAATGTTTAAAAATAAATATGCTACTCTAAATAATAAAGAACCAAGCAGTAGGTTGAGGCACAACATACAAAGCTTTGAAAAACTTATAAATGCAGTTACAGAGTGGAATAAGATTGTTGATTAGCCTACAACTTGGGGGTTCTAGTTTTTTTGGTGTTATGCTTGTTTCGAGGGAGAAACTATAAAGAATGGCTTTGAGTGCATGCGTGGCTGCCTCAGTATACAATGTCTTGACTGAGAGAAATTCTAGAGCGTTCACCCAAAGAAGTACAAGATTTGAGGTTATTGTGAAGGCTATCATGCATGAGATCTTTATAAGGGTCTTTAGTGCTCGTATTCCTAGTCATAGTTATACTTACTTGACTTAGAATGATGTAATTGTTTGTTCTATGCCCTGTGGTGTAATTTCTATCAATAGAATATTTTGTTGCTTAGTTTGTTGCTATAAATTAGAGTTGTTATCTGATCATTGTATCAATCTAGGTACTTTATTTTTAAGAAGGCGCTGATTTTATACGTGGCTATGATAACTGTCAAAAATAATTTTTTTTATGCAATGAAGTTGATAAATAGTAAGTTTGAAAATAAAATGAGTGATGATAGCCTCAATGATTGCTTATTGCCACTATATATTGAGAAAGATGTATTTGATAGAGCTATTAATGATACATCAATTAGGTGCCTTTTTCTAAATATGAAAACGGATCAGGCACAGTTACAAATTTATTTATTATTGATCATACAGTGACACCACTTCACTATAATTTCTATAGGGTTTACATATCCACTTTTGCATAAAACACACAACCTCAAACAATAACTCCATTTCACTATCGATCCTAGAAGCATTTTGCAAAGGAATCTAATGACATATATCCAACATCAGATTTGAGGGATTTCTATCAAAAAAATGAAGCAAGGAATTTGCTGTTAATAGGAATGAACACCAAACCAAACACGAGTACTTTATCGTTTTCCTTTTTCTCTTATGTCCTCTTGGTTAGCTCTTCAAAAAAGTTTGCTCTCCCAAAACAACATTGATCAGCCAAAAAGGAAAGAAAAGGGGATCCTTATCTCATTGTATTTTGTGAAATTCTAAATTTCTACAAGGTTCATTCTTAACTAATCTAATTTATTAGCACATTCACATTCTAGGCTCTTAAATAAAGGAGAGGACGAAATTTTTTTAATTGTTATGCACTTTACAAGGTAAATTATCACAATATTACAAATATATAAGATGAATATATCTCAAAATAGAATTCAAAAATTTTCTTTTAGTTTATCAAGAAAAATGATGAGATTGATAGATACGTGATCACTCTCTTTTCTTCAACCTGGATAATATGAAGTTCATCAATTCTTTAGGCCAAACCCCTCCTCTCTATATTTTTTATTAAGTGAATTCCAAATTTCAATGAACCGCAGAAAATTTTGATGTTATATAATAAGTTGGTTATTGCACCCTTAATGCGAGAAGATCTAGAACGTCATGATCACATGGTAAGACCCAAAATATGTTTGCAAATATGATGGCTTAGGCCTTTTTCAGTTATTCTTTTTATTTAATTGGTCTCTCATGATAAATAAAAAAATGTGTGCCTACAAAAAGACTGGAATGAGAGCCTACCCCAAACCTAAATTTGTCTAAATTGTAATTAGCGTCGATCCTGATCTGAAAATAAAATATGTCTACTCCATTTTCCATTTCGGAGAGAAGACGGGTTATGGATTTGAAGAACCTGCAAATGCACTGCCATCGATAAATTACTAACTAAGTAGGGATATATGTTTTTTTGGGTAAGTAATTAGGGGCATCTTTTACTAGTGTATATATTAAAGCAAAATCAAAAGCCTTCAAACTCACAAAAGGATGCCGCATTAGATTTCTCCTTCACAAAAAATTTTGACACGTGTCCACATCTCTGAACCGTCCATCTAATAAAAAAAATACTCCAATTAATTTTAGCCCTTAATTTAAAATTTTCTTTATTTAGTAAATTTTTATATTTCTTCGATCACAGTATGTTGTTCCATAAAAATAAGCAAGTGTTAATCATATTCAACAGGCTGACACGTGTCTCAAGAGGACTACACCCCAACTTGACCCAGACAGGTCGAGACGAAAGGCGCCCCTTCTCGCTAGGGCGAGATGTAAGGCATCCCTTCTCGCCAGGCAGAGATGAGAGGTGTCCCTTCTCGCCATGCCGAGATGAGAGACGTCTCTTCTCACCAGGCCGAGTCGAAAGGCATCCCTTCTCACCAGGCCAAGACGAAAGGCGTCCCTTCTCCCCAGGCCGAGGTCAAAAGCGTCCTTTCTCACTAGGCAGAGACGAAAGGCATCTCTTCTCTCCAAGTCGAGATGAAAAATGGTCATTCTCAAACCCCTCGCAGATAGCCAGTTACCGTCATATTAAATGCACGGTCAGAGTCATCATTACACATGCGCCAAAAGTCTTAATGACTCATCGAACCATGACAGCACCAGGACCCCCTGTCACCGTCACATTAATCACAAGGGTGACTCATGCCACCCACAACCGACACCTATAAAGTATTAGCCAAATAAGCTAACTATTTAGACTCAGCTGAAGTTACATAAATACCCTTGTCAGCTAGGTATAAATAGGCACATCGCCTACTAACCATAGGTACGTAATTTCTGCACACTTAGAGAGAACTATATTAGTTCCTTGATTCCCTTCAGATTATGACTAACTTGATCATCGGAGGAATCACTATAAAACCCAACTCCAGTCCTCTAACGTGTTGCATGCATGCAGGACGCTCCTCCTATCAGAGGATCATCCATCAAAAGAGGTCAAGGGACCCTAAGCTATTCAGAATCAGCCCTGAACCCTGCTGTTACGCATTCGTGCACCAACACAGTATAATTTATTGTTTATTACTGTTTATATGCAAAATATCAATTTTTAAAAGAATTTTTGAATTTGTTCGAATTCTAGAAATAATTATTCTAAATTAATCATATAGCTTACTTAGATTTTTGAATATTCCGTGTAATATTTCAAACCATGATCGAAAAATGGGTAGATCAAATTTTGAAGATTATTTCAATAATGGAGACATATATTGATAAATTTTGAAATTTTTATAATAGAATTAATTATTCTAAATTTTTGTACAATATAATCTTATTTTCATGATTATATTAGAATTTTCTAGATTCTAAACATTATTTCTGGCTGTACCAATCCAAATTTTAATATTTTTTTCATGATTAAAATTATTATTTGTGGTTGTCCAAATCACAAATTTAATACTTATTACTGTTTATATGCAAAATATCATGTTTTTCTGAAATTTCAAATTTGCTCTAATTCTACAAAAATTATTTAGAATTAATAATGCAGATCACTTATATTTTTGGATATTCTATTTAATATTTCAAACCAATTTTAGAAAAGGATGGATGGAATTTTAAAGATAATTTCAATAATGGAGATTGGATATTGGTAAATTTTTTGATAATTTAGTATTAGATTTAGTTTTTCCAAATTTTTGTACAGTATATTCAAATTTTCATGATTATTAAAAATTTCATGATTCGAAACATTATTTATGGCTATGCAAACCCAAAATTTAATACTTATGATTGTTTATATGGAAAATATCATATTTTTCTAGAATTTTGAATTTGATCGAATTACAAAAATAATTATTCAGAATTATCAATGTAGCTTACTTATATTTTTAGATATTCTATTTAATATTTCAAAACATGATCATGGATGGAATTTACAATATGATTTGAACAATGGAGATTGAATATTTGTAAATTTTCCTTATAATATTATATTAGAATTAATTATTCAAAATTCCTGTTTAGTATATTCAAATTTTCACATTTTTATTAGAATTTTCATGAATAAAAACACTATTTGTGGTAGTGCAAATTCAAAACTTCATATTTATTTGAAATGCATGTTTATGTTCAACTCTTCATGATTTTTCTAAATTTCAAGCTTATTAGATATCCCTATTTATTCAAAACATCATGTTTTTCTAAAATGTAAAAATTGCTCAAATTTCTCAGATAATTTCAATAACGGAGATTGGATATTGGTAAACTTTCCTAATAATATTATATTAGAAATAATTGTTCCAAGTTTCTATACAATATATTTGAATTTTCATGATTATATTAGAATTTTCATGATTCAAATTATTAATTGTGGTTGTGTAAATTTGAAATTTAATACTTCTTTTATGATTTGAAATATTATTTGTGTCTATACAAATCTAAACTTTAATACTTATTATTGTTTATATACAAAATATCATTTTTTTAGAATTTCAAATTTTCTCAAATTCTAAAAGCAATTCTTCAAAATTAATAATGCAACTTACTTATATTTTTGGATATTTTATTTAAAATTTCAAACCATGATCAGAAAAGGGTTGGATGGAATTTTGAAGATAATTTCAATAACGGAGATCAGATATTGATAAATTTCCTAATAATTTAATATTAGCATTAATTTTTCAAAATTTTTGTATAATATATTTAAATTTTATGATTATATTAGAAGTTTCATATATTGAAATATGATTTGTGGGTATGCAAATCCAAATTTTAATACTTATTACTGTTTTTATGCATAATACCATATTTTCTAGAATTTTGAATTTGCTCGACTTCCAAAAGTAATTATTCAGAATTATTCATGTAGCTTACTTATATTTTTAGATAATATTTTTAATATTTTAGACCATGATAAGAAAAGGGGTGGATGGAATTTCAAACATAATTTCAATAACGAGATTGGATATTGGCAAATTTCTTAATAATTTAATATTAGAATTAATTTTTACAAATGTTTGCATAATATATTGAATTTCATGATTATGTTAGAATTTTCATGATTCTAAACATTATTTGTGGCTGTGCAAATCCAAATTTTAGTACTTATTACTATTTATGTGCAAAATATCATGTTTCTAAAGAATTTCAAATTTGCTCGAATTCCAAAAATAATTATTTAGAACTATTCATGTAGCTTAATTATATTTTTGGATATTCTGGTTAATATTTTAGACCGTGATCAAAAAAGGGGTGGATGGAATTTTGAATCTAATTTTAATAACGGTGATCGGATATTGGTAAACTTGCTTGATAATATTGCATTAGAATTAATTATTCAAAATTCGTGTAGAATATATTCAAATTTTAACGTTTCAATTAGAATTTTCATGAATCAAAACACTATATGTGGCTGTGCAAATTCAAATTTTCATATTTATTTGAAATGCATGTTTATATTACTCAATGTGGTTGCTTATGTTTGATTGGCTATACTGTTCTTTTTGAGAAAATGGTATAATGTATGCTTAGCTATATATAATTATAGGCTAATGCATGTCTATTTAAATTTTTTATGTTGTTGATGATGACAAAAACCATGACACATATAAATACAGTGTTTCAATCTGACAGTGTACGTGAAATATCACATCATTTTATTTAGTTGAAGAATGTGTGCACTGTCATTTAGCTATTCATTTATACGATTCATGCTCATTCCTCTAATTATCCTAAATATACGTCAAAAACTTTAGCTTACATGATTAATGGAGGTCTTTGCTAAATTATAGAAGAGAAAGCAACCAGAATTCTTTTAGATAAGGACCTACGTATGCATCCTCTCGATATCACGAAATCAAAACATGTTGGAAACATAAACGCGTTAGATGACCAGGAAAATAAAATTGTACTCAAAGCAAGGAAGCAAGAAAACATTGTACATATATTATTAATGCAAAAAAGAAACAAACATACTAGAAATCAAGAATGCTTTCGCTTAGCAAAACATCTTCTTGAAAATATAAGTAATTAAGCGATGGTGTCATCCGTATAATACAAAACACATGCCAGGAAACTTGGGATACTATTGGTGTCGAAAATCAATAGCATCAAGGAAATGGCATATCAAACTGATTATTACATTTTATTGCACTTTTATACCCTCATTATCTATTTTATTTGAATAAATATATCTGCTAATAATATTATTTTATCTTAATTTGTAGCTGATAAAGAATTATTGAATAAGACCTGAAATGAAGATTATTTTGAGCCCAAAGATCTCTAATGAAGTCTAGAATGCCTAAATCCAAAACTCACGACTAAGTTAAGAAGCAAAGTCTCAGCATTCATCACTTTTTTGATCAGAAATTGTTAATAACTTGGCCTGCAATTGAGAATCAAATCAAATCTGGAAAGAAACAAAGTTAAATTCATGCTTAGAATGGTTAACCGCAAATAAAAGGTGATATCTCTCAAACAGAAATGCAGAATTTAACATATTATAAACGAAAATTACCTATCTCAATGAGAGGAGCCATCTGGATTGGCAGATTCTAGAAATTTTATCAGTAGTAGCCAGTTATGATAGA
>JBAKGM010000081.1:18210588-18224382 GCA_037177215.1 Asparagus racemosus | reverse complement strand
TATCCGAAATGAGTAAGCGGATATGGATATGGTAAGCATCATATCCGAGCCGTATCCGGACCGAATGCACCCCTAGTGATCACTCTACATGGGGAGGTGAAAAGGCTTATCTCTAGAGATGGTAAAAAGTCTTTTTCATATATATATACCTGCATGGTCCTACAAGTGAGGATGCAATTCAACCTGTCTAGCTGAAAGGTGCAAGCTAATCGCTTGTAGAAAATTCTCTCTATCTATGGATGGCACTACGGAAGTCGATGATCATTTAGAGAAGGTTAATCAAGTTCGTCACGGAGGTATGTAATTTATGAATTACTAGTTTTGTTATATGGAATTTCATTGACATTACTTACAACCTCCATGACTAACTAAGATTATCAATGCCCAAAAAGGGACAAATTAAATGTGTGTGAGCATGAAATAAGGACATTTCATCAATTGGCAAATAAAAGTCATATTACATAAAAATAATATTACCTTGGATGATTACAAAGATGAATTTTCGAGCAGTTGATGTCTCTAACCCTAGCTTGATTCTCAAGAGTTTTTTTTCGGATTAAACTTCAGAAGGGGGTGATGATTGCTGCGACAGAGAAAACAGAAAAGAGGCAGGTGGGAGCGAAGGTAACCCCAATGGTAGTTGGCGAGAAAATTATTTTTAGTTTATTTTTCTGATAAAAATCAACCTCCCCCCTAAATCACCTCTTTTTGGGGAGAATTTGCTTTACAAGGACACATCACCACAAAGTTGGACACATCATCAATTTACCTCATAGTTTAAATGACTACCATATAGGGGTGCTAAACAGTATCCGTATCTGAGGAAATATCGGTAATCGTATCTCTTAGGATACATAAATGGTTACTCAGATCTATAACCAATAGGATATGGTTATGGATATGGATTTGTAGTGAAATATCCAGAACCATATCCGATATCTGAATACATATCAGTCATATTGTTACAATGATTTTAGTCTTTAGATTATGGATATGAGGTTAATTTTGACGATCAAGATATCTAATCTTAGCTTGTCAGATATAATGAACATATTAATGAACTATTTTGTATCACATGAACTATATTTTTTCAACAGTATCTAGTTTTCTCATATCCGTTTCATATCTGCATGCATATCTGTTTATATATCTGCATGTATATGCGTATCCGTATCCTATTTTAGCGGATATGAATATAAATTTTCCTTATTGAAGTATAATTGTATCCGTATTCGAAATGAATAAGCAGATATAGATATGATAAGTATCATATCCAAGCTGTACCTGGACCGAATGCATACCAAACAATGAAAATATAGTGAAGCTCAGCACAGGCCCCACCTTTGATTACTTTCCACTGCTTTACCATGTCAAGGTGTGCAACCCAACAGCCCCAAGTAACATGCTTCCCAAATAATATTCAGACTACACAAGTAAAATGCCCCTTTGAGAACCCAAATTTGCACAATAAACGCTGGCTTTCTCCGCCTGTTCTCCCCCTCTTCTTCCCAAAAAACCCCAAAAGCAAATGCCCTGGCCATGAAAACCGAAACCCTAATCGAGGGCCTCTGGGCCCTAGCCGACGAGGCCGAACACACTCACAAAAACCTCCCCTTAACAATCAAGTGCCTGGAATCAGTCCTCCAGTCCAATGTTTCCCTCCTCCCCTTAACTGAGATCCGCACCCGCCTCCGCCTGGCCCACCTCCTCTTGACCCGCACCCACAACCTTACCCACGCCAAGTCCCACCTCGAGCGGGCCCACCTCCTCCTCACCCGCATCCCCTCCTCCCTCCCCCTCAAACTCCGGGCCCACTCCCTCCTCTCCCACTGCTACCACCTCACCGGCGCCATCCCCCCTCAGAAGCACATCCTCCTCAAAGCCCTATCCCTGATCGAGACGGAGGAGGAGGAGGAGGGCTCGATGTTGATGTGGAGCGCGAATTTCAATGCGCAGCTGGCGTCCGCGTTGGCGATCGAGGGGGACTATGACGGGGCGGTCAGCGCGCTGGCGGCGGGGGCGGAGGCTGCGGAGAGAGTTGGGATGGTTGAGCTGAGGATGTTTTTTGCTGCTGCGGCGCTGCATGTGAGGATGTTGTGTTGGGAGGACTCGGCTGCTGTTGAGGCTGCGGCCAGGCAGTGCGAGGAGATCTGGGGTTTAATGAGCTCGGAGAAGGTAAACTTTTATTTGCTGCTTGTCTCTAACTTCAAGATATTTTTTTAGTTTTTATGTTGTTACCAGCAGTAGAAGAATTATGGGTTAGCAGTACTTATCCAAAATGTTTAGTGCGGGCGTAAAGGGGGCTACCATCTCTCTCAAAATTGATGTTACTAATTGTGGAATATTAGGGATTTTGAGGAGTATTGATGTGAAATGTTTAGTTTATTTGTAAATTGAGCGAAAACTTATCTTGTTAACACAATAATTTTCAGTAAATTGTCAAATATCAGATTAGAGTTATGCTTTACTTCATAATATAAGGTTTTCACTGCAAAATAGGGTTTGATGAGGATTATAAAACCAGAAGAATTTGGAGAGTAATTGGTCTGAATTTTTTGTGTGGCTTGGTAGCTTGATATAACTTCTTTACAAACATCTTAGGAGGAGAACTTTCAGATACAAAATGGAGCTTGAAATGTGAAGCTTAGAGCTTTTCCTCTCATTTATCTACTTTATTTGGGATCCTCTTTGTTATCGACCTTGCGTGTAGGTTCCTTTGATTAGATTTAGACCCATAAATTTTATCACTTGGGAGGTTTTAGCTTTTTCTAGATATTGGTCCCTTAAATCTTCAATAATTGCATAGTACTCCCTCAAATCTTGAAAATTGCTTATTAGTTCCTCAAATCTTATAGGGGCTTGCAAAATGATCCGTCAAGTTAAACCACTTTAAATTTGAAGGGAATATTCCTTCAAATCTAACTGGTGGAGGCAAAGTGATGATTTTACCCCTTACCCCTCTATTATGTTTCCCAACTCATTTCTTAATGGGTTTAAACCCATTACCTGCTTAAAAAAAACCAAACACACTTGAGTTCTTCTTCTCCAATGGTAAGAAAAGAACCTTAACTCAAAGTTGAGCTTCACAAATGTTTGAAACGTCAAAGAGAGGGGTAGTTGGGTGATTGCACATGTTGGGTTAGGAACTCAATCATGACTAGTTTTTTTAACTTAAATATTAACAGAGGGACCATTTTGCAAGACCCTATAGGCTTGAGGGACTAATATGCAATTTTCAAGATTTAAGGGGCTAGTATGCAATTATTGAAGATTTAAGGAACTAATATCTATAAAACCCTATAACATTATTGTAAGATCTTGGCAACAACTGAAGGCAAGCGAGGCACTGACGACAATCACTTTGATTGCTATCTAGAGGTCGAACAGTCTGGCTCCTATCAAGGAGCATTGTTTTGGTACTCCCTTTTGATTAGGGAAGAGTCTAGATGTAGAAGGTAGAGTACAATAGGATTTTCTTTAGAGGACTTCATTCTTCGCTGCTTCTTTGTATAATTCGAAGAACCAAATTTAAATGAACCCTCTCTTATAGCTGTTGTGAAATTTTTCTTTATTTTGACAGAAGCAGCAATGTGTTGGCATTTTCTTCTATCATGAGCTGCTGCAAACCTTCTACCTGATGAGAATATGTGATTATAAGGGTGCTACCCAGCACGTGGACAAGTTGGATGCCGCCATGAAGGCTGACCAACAGAAGGTTTGGATCATCAAAGAACTGAACACACAGCTTGATTCCGTGAATCAAAGCCTATCACAATCTAATTTGCAGCGGAAAGAGAGGTCGGCGCTTTCTGATAAAAAAGAACAGCTCGAGGAGAAGTTTAGAGCTGCTACTGGGTTGGATCCTCATGATAAGCCTTTAGATTTTGAAGATATGTTGCAATTGGCACCTCCACCATTGGATGGAGAGTGGCTTCCAAGGAGTGCTGTTTATGCCCTTGTAGATCTGATGACCGTCATGCTTGGGAGACCGAAAGGGGTGTTTAAAGAGTGTGGAAAGCGAATACAATCAGGATTAAAATTGATTCATGGTGAGCCTTTGTAATATTCCCTTGTGTTCTTTGGTACTATATTGGTCAGTTTCCTTGTTTTTTCTTGTATCAGATTCGACCTTGATATACAGGAGAAGCATGTTCTGTTAATTCCATGGACAATTTATCTTACTAACTGATTGTTGTATCATGTGCAGAAGAATTGTTGAAATTGGGTATTTCTGATGGCGCAAGAGGTAGCATTTCTAGTTTTTAAAGATTTCTATTTGTTTGTTTAGATTACGGGTTAGAATGTTATATTATGTAAGAACATCATCCGACATGACACCCGATATTTACTACATATCCTAGATATATGCCCGATTTTCGCAATCCGATATGGATTTTGGTCGTCTGATATTTATGCGAAATCTAATATTTAAAACAATGGGTCTACAAAAGCTGGCAGCACCACCAACACAGAAACCCAAACCCTCCACACACACACACAACCCAACACACAAAAAGAGGCCCATTAAGCAATCATGGTTGGGTATTGCGTTTATGGTCTAATGGGTCTATTCAAAGCCATAAAATAAAAATGAACACCTAGGTATGTTATTTAATTAAGTTCATGAAAAAAATCTTCTTCTTGATCTATGTGTATAGTATTATTTCCATCAATGTTTTGCATAATGCATATTGTAATACATCCACTGTAACTATAAGTTGGTTGGACCTGAGATTGTAGAAATGTTCATGCTCTTGCTACTATACTAGCTCCCGTTTTCGTGCAATTCTATCATGCTAGATATATACAGATTAATTATGTGTACAGATATGTTAGATATTATCAATTCTTTTGCATTCATCTTATGAAATTTTCTTCAGTTGATCAAAATCTAAGAAACTCGATGCAAAATGTAAGAAAGACTTCTGCATTATGATTTTTATTTATTGGCCTGTTAATAACTTCTGCAATAAGAAGAATAGTTTGTCCTGCACCTATAAGCACGGCGTGTATTACTTCTCAATATTTTAAAGATTTTTCCTTCTTTGTTTCTTGAACATCATCTTAAGTTATTATTCTTGACGCGACAGTAATCAACATCATCACAAAAATCCCAGGTCCTACATTATATAAACTATAAAACAAGACTTTACTTCTTCGGATTATAAAGTGCTTTCCTGCTTTGTTTCTTGGCATTATTTGACTGATTTTTAATGCTTATATCAAATTGTGGCATGATATGTAGAGGTAGAGTTACAACACTCAGCTATTTGGATGGCTGGTCTCTACTTGATGCTGCTAATGCAATTCCTTGAAAACAAAGTTGCAGTAGAGCTTACCCGTTCGGAATTTGTTGAAGCCCAGCAGGTAAAGTATGATGGAACTAATTCGTTAAAACAAACAGAAATTATTTTCCTGCTTTTAAAAGATCCTGTGCTGAGCTAGACATCCATGTTTGGATGGTTATTCTAGTTAGTAGTCACCTCATGCATTATAAATCTTTCTTCTGATTCCAAGTTATTCTTTGTTACAGGCTTTAGTACATATGAAAGATTGGTTTATTCGATTCCCAACGATATTGCAAGGCTGTGAATGCATGATTGAGATGCTTAGAGGGCAATATGCACATTCTGTTGGTTGCTTCCAAGAGGCTGCTTTCCATTTCATAGAAGCTACTAAGGTTTGTCTTAATGTTGAAAATAACGATAACGCATTACGTAATGCTCTATCTTCTGTTACAAACATAACACCTAATGTAAGTTATTTTGTTTATTAAAAATTTAGATATTTCATAAATACAAACTGTCCATAATGACTTTAATAATTAATATCATCAAAATTTTCAAATATGAAGGAGAACTGAAAGAGGTACAGGAATAAGGATTTAGAATAATTCATCTTTATAGAAAGGAGTTAGGATTTAGAAGCTGGAGAGGCGTTGGAGGTGAAGATAGGGTTAGGATTTTCTTAATCGGCAAGAGGAGATATAGGAGCCGAGGAAAGACCAGAGAGGAGCCTTGTATTCAGCAAACATAGAGGATGAGGCGAGCCTTGTTGTCAGCGAGAGGCTTCGTCTTCATCGAAGGCGCAAGAGGAAGAGGAGATCGAGAGGTTTCTTCTAGGAGTGCAGGAGGAGATGAAGGAGGCACTGGAGATAGGGTCAGGGGATCACTAGAGTTTTTCACGTGAATGAAAATGGGGTTGTGGTATACAATTAGGAACTTATTTCGATTACTGTGATGCTAATTTGGATGGTGGAGATATCGCCACGTATCCAAATATGATCATCAATGTAACTCAATTTAACAAGTGTTGAATAATGCTTAACGTAATGTGGATAAAACGTGTTTTTTATGTTATTTTCTGCGTTAAATGCAACATGGGTTTTGCTTGAGTTTTATTACACTTTTGCTCTATTAGGTGTTGAAACGTGTTAAAACGGGTTTCGAAACGGGTTTTTTTTCTACATTGGTTCTGTCTATTCATCATCATTTCATGTTTGTAATTTATCGAAAATATTGCACTAATTTGAATGCTTCTACTTCTGTTCTGACCAGAAAAATGTTGGTGTTTCAGCTCACTGAAAGTAAATCGACGCAATCTATGTGCCAAGTTTATGCAGCTGTGTCCTATATTTGTATTGGTGATGCAGAATCATCAACAAAGGTGAATTTCCCTTATAGAGAGACTTTACTTATTCTCCTTCAAGTTGCACAATCCCTTCTACTGTCACTATTTTGTTAAAACAAATAGACTTATCCTTTGACCATTTTTCTTCTCCTGCAGGCACTAGATTTAGTAGGACCAGTCTACAGAATAATGGATTCTTTTGTTGGTGTGCGTGAGAAAACCTGCATTGTATTTGCGTATGGACTTCTATTGATGAGGCAGCATAATCTACAGGAGGCACGGTATGGATATTAAATGCATCTTAAGACATTCAAATAATAGATTATAATTTCAAAATTTATCTTCTGTGAACAAGCGTATAAACCTTGAGATCTAAGTGCTGATTCCAACTAAATTTGCAGCCTTAATTTGATTACATTTTCTCATTGATAAGTATTACTGAAGACTTAACAATTTGAAATTTTGACATGCTATT
Organism: Asparagus racemosus; assembly: GCA_037177215.1. Lineage (NCBI taxonomy): Eukaryota > Viridiplantae > Streptophyta > Magnoliopsida > Asparagales > Asparagaceae > Asparagus > Asparagus racemosus. Next base: position 18,217,277 of record JBAKGM010000081.1, on the reverse strand, counting down.
GCTATTAAGAAGATTGTGCAATGCATTCATGATGTTGAACTCCTGCTCTTATATGTATTGCAATGAGCTTATCTTGCTTTTAGTTCTTTAAGCACTAGACTAACATTTGTACAGGACCCCATCATATTTGACCTTGATTGGTGACATCGATGCAGGAAATGGAGAAAATGTTATAGACATGTTAAGGATTCAATGTTGAAAATAACGATAATGCATAATGTACCCTCATTTCCAAATAACCTAAAATGCAAAACAACATAATGCATAACGTGGTTACGTGTTTTCTTATTTATTTAAATATTTAATAAATAAAAACATATTGACAATGATTTTATTAAATAAAATTATCATGGGTTTCAAGTGTAATATCACAAATCAAATTTCACTCGACAAAAATTCGTCATAAATGCTTAACTGTCAATCCAAAAGCATGTGTTGAAATACGATCGTGTATAACTGTAAGTCTCTCTATAGCTTAAAGCGCAATTCATAATGTAATTTACGTATTGTCATCATTAATTTAAAAGTATAAGAGATATTTTAAGAATTAGGAATAGAATATCAAAATATAGAAATATTTTTATAAAACTTCTTAAATTTAATACGAGCTAAATATTTACTAACAAGTACCACAATAGAATATTCAATATATAATCATTAATCACAAATTTAAATCTCGTTATAATTTCACATTCATTTTATTAGTCATATTCATAATTTAAGAATGACATAATAATATCACCAAAATAAGCCATGTGGGCTTAACAAATAGTTCAAATTAATTACTTAATTACTTCAAGTTTTAAGAATACGCTTATGCCTCTAAAATTATTTGTACCAAAATTATGTATCTTATATTGTAATACCACGTTACATTGAAATAACGTAGTTATATTGTAGTAACACATGTTTTATTTTAATGACATAGAGTAATGATGTTTCAGAGCAATTTCAACATTTGAGGTATGTTGGGTTACATAACGCAAAAATGAGTCAACAGTGGTTAAGATAAATAATTTTAAATTTGGGACACGAATAGGAGTGTTTATAAATATTTGTTGTACAAAAGAAAGATTTCAAGATATACATATAGATATAGGGATAAGTGAGATGTTAGATTTCTTCATCATCGTCTAAATATGCTGAAGAAATAAAAATCTTTTTTCTAGAAAACCTATCCAATTTAGTTACCTCATAGTAATTTGTTTTAGACGGCATAAAAACTCTTGCTTATAAACATGCATTGGAAAGTGATGAGATACTTTTGCTGGAATATTTTCAAAGAATGCAATTGAAAAATCTATTTTTCTTTTTGCATTACACGGTGAGTAGTCTTCATGTAGTTAACAAATTTTGTTTTGGGTTTATGCAAGGTGTGTTGTGAAATATAGTAATTTTTTAGAGACATCATTTTTTTGGTAATTAGGAAGAACTTTATTATCAAAAGGAAGTGTTTGAGTACAAGTCCTTACTTAGGTATATCTAAGATAAATAGGTATATCTGAGATGAAAAAACTTTTTAAAAGGTGCAACTGAAGAACACATTTTTCCTTTACGTATAACACAACAAATGATGTTTTGATCTAATGCAAAATGCATTGTGGATCGTAACAATTTTGGAGATATTACATGCTTTCATAGTGCATATGACATAAATAATTATAAATGATATTCTATACAATGTCTTAGGATAAATCATCATAGGTAAACAATAATTTTAGTGTTGCTCCTTTGTATGATGGAACAATTGTTTTCTTTTAAATGAGTTTCGAAAACTTTTCAAAATACTAATTGGCTAGAATAGTTTCATCATATAAAGAATAGCAGCAAATATATTGCCTATAATGATTTTTCCAACAACTGAAGGTTGTCGGTAAAAAATTATCTTAAAGGTAGTATCAAAATAATGATATTTTATTTGTCAATTTGTATGGGGAAATAGAGAGGGGGTTCATAAGATGCACTTGGTTTCACGGAGTATGTGTTTGCCTAAAAACTATGGTGGTCGGGGTTTTATACAAGCAAAGAGTTAGAATACACTCTAATTACTTAAACTCAAACAGAATATATATGAGAAGGGCTCCTTATAGATTAGATGGGTTCATGTTCAATATCTGCGTCATAAGTTTACATGGACTTCTAAACCTTTGATTCTTATTTTTTGGAGGAAGTTGCTGTTCATTAAAAATTGACTTTTTAGTCACTTTAGGGTGTTGTGGTGGTCATTGCTCATACTAGGAGTTGGGTGGTAAATGCTAGAACAAAAATATCCTTGCTTATAAAGATTTATATGCCCATTTGAGTGAGATCGCTTGGAAGAATACTATACAATGTCGGCTCTCATACCCTAGACAGTTTTATTTGTGGCTATCTTGTTTCAATAAATTGCAAATCCAGGATACGCTTCTCAAATTCCATATTATTCAAGCAAGTAGATGCTCATGAAGATATTGATCACTTATTTTTCCATTGTCGTTATTCTGATATGGTATGGAAAAAACTTTTATACTGGCATTGTATAGTATACTGGCAAAGTCAGAGTGTAGACCCATTATTATGGCAAATTGGAGTAGATTAGTTTGCTCTAATTGTAAGGGAGGGGGATTTTAAAAACGGAATGCTTAGAACCTCTTGCGACAACTATTTGTTATCTATGGATGGAGAGGATCAACAAAGTAATTTGACTCCAAATGTGCTGGCGAAGAAAGTTAATGTGGATGTCGTGGTTATTTCAAAGTTTAAGACTCCAATTTAAATCTTGACATGTTATGTTTGGTCTTTTTAGCTTTGTTGTCTTTATATCCACTGTTTATCTCAGATATACCTGAGTAACGGCTTGTACTCAAACACTCACTTTTGATAATAAAGTTTTTCTTAATTACAAAAAAATAATGTCTCTAAGAAATTACTATACTTCACAACACATCTTGCATAAACCCAAAACAAAAACATGGAAGCTAATCATCGTGTTATGCATAAAGAAACCTTGATTTGCCAATTGCATTCCCTAAAAATATTCCAAGTATTGCATCACTTTCCATTACATGTTTATAAGCAAGATTTTTACACCTAAATATGCTGAAGAAATAAAAATCTTCTTTCTAGAAAAACTGCTCAATTCCAGCAAAAATCTTGGTTAAGAATCAAATATAAATAATAATCTATCTCAATTTATTTTGTTGTGCCAATTTTGTTACTTCGCAGTAATTTGTTATGAACAACAATTAGTGTTTTTCTAAGTTATAGCAAGATTTTTAACTCAAAAGAAGAACGAAATACTTTACTATTTTAGTGTATATAAACATGAGATGCTTCTAAACTATTTTTTATTAAAATCACTATTTGATTAATTTTGATAATTTCATATTTTGTTAAAAAACTACATATAGCATTCATCTAATTCTCTTATGATCCCTTTTTATATATATAAAGAGAAATTGGTGGTTTGCTATTCGATCTCTCATCTTAATAAATTGTCATCCCTGTATAAGATGACATGTGGATACTTAATCCTATATTAACCTAAGTATCCTCATCAATTTAAAACTATGCTAATTAGAAAATTATAATAATCAAACATCAAAATTTGATGCTCCTAACCAAATTATAACTCAACAATAATAATAATAATCTAATAATCATATTTTTAACTCTTCTTTTTATTTCTTTCGCCATCATTTTTTTTGCAAAATAGGCCCTTATATTAAAATTTTAAAAAAATTTGTAAATAAATCCCTCCTTCACTTGGTCCCTCTAAACCTAATCCTGATCCTATTCCAACTGAACTTCATTGGCCGTCCATTGCTAGCTATCACACTGAACTTCATTGGCCGTCCATTGCTAGCTATCACGGTCATTAGTCGTTTATCCTTGCTGCTTGTCGTCACCATCTCTAGGTATCTCTGGCGAGGGATAAGGTTAGCGTTTGACTTCGATGGAGGGAAAGAGTGATTTGGGAGGGGGATGTGAAATTGAAGGATGTATTTAAATTTATATATTATATTCTTTATTTTTTTTCCCATTTGTATATTGCATAGAACAAACACGTAATAATATCCAATATTACTAATGCAATTTTAATTTATAAGGGAAGCCCAAATGAGATAAAAACGTTGATATGTCATGGGCATAACACTTGTATTAGAAAATAGTGTAATAAATTGTCTTGAAAAATTATATAAAAGTATTATTTTGTCGAAAATGTAAGATAGTTATAAAAATAGTTTTCAAGCTATATGCTCTCTATAATTTGAAAAGATTTGCACCGGACTAGATCAGTTGACATTATCAAGAATTGAACCTAACTCGATATCCATCCTATATTAAGAAGTTTTTCGATTAACATAGAAGAGTAATGGGAGATATCTTTCTTTTGTTCTTAGTTGATATGTCACTAGAAGAGCACATATTTAGACAATTATAGTCTAAATCATCAAACATGTTCAGGTTGTAACTGACATCTAGACGTGGTCATCTAATGCTATTCAACATATAAATCATCTAAACAATATCATTTTTCAAATATTATGTTTCCTAATTACATCAAACTCCTTAACATAATTTAAGAAATTTTTCAAATAACAACGAAGAGTAACCAGAAACATCTCCCTTATGCTCTTAGTTAACTACAGAGTATACATTCTGACCATTTTATTCCAAATTATCAAACCAGATCATCACTGACTTCTAGATGTGAACGCTATTACACTTTTACTCGACATAAAAATTATCTAGAAAAAACCATCTTAAAATATTATGTCTTAATTTTATCAAAAGTTTAGAAGGTTAAAAGGAAAAAAGTCGCTTAATATAGCTTTCCCGCTCCTAACCTCTCAACCTCTTTTACTTTGAGAAGCACTGTAACTTGAAGAACCAATGGACAAATTGGAGAGAGCTTTCATGACTGCCTGCAAAAAAATTGGGGAAGAAGAAGAAAAATTGAGAAAGGAGGGAAATTTGGGTTTGGTAAAAAATGAATGATACAATTTAATAATAGAGGGTAGGTAAATAATTATAACAAGAAATTGGATCAAAACAATTCTAAATATGGCAAGTGACAATCACATGAGAATATTCTCAATTCAAACCCATATAAGTTAGTAAGGTGCCAGATTTGGACAACTTAGGGTATTTAATGAGACCGAGACGGTATGAGTGAGATGGATAAAAGGGGAATATAATAGGATGTCGATCACTCGAAGGATACAGAAACACCATGTTAGAATAAAGGTTAAATTGCACTTAAATACCACAGTTTTCATTATGTAGCATGTCAATACCACAAGTTGTCTTTTACAGTAGAATAATACCATAAAGGTTTAAAAAGTAGCAGGTTCCTACCTTCTGCAACGGAACACGGGAATATTGTAAAGAATATTCCCATGTGATCGTCACATGAGACTTTTTAATAGCATTTGTCCTATTCATTGTAATATTTAATGTTCTATCTACCATTCTCTAATTTAATTTGTCTCTTTCATTTTTGAACCCTAAATCTCCATGTCCTCTCTTGTTCTCCGCCAATTCGTTGCAATACCTAAATTTTTTCCAAATCCAAGTTAAAAACACCACATTTAGTGAGGGATTATCTGTTCAAATCTAAAATTAGGGCATTCCCTTCTCCCCTAACAAAAATTTAACCACAATCCTCCTCCAAGTTCTAAATCTTAAGTTGAAATTAGGAGATTCAAGATCTCAAATTAGGCCACAGTTACGATTTTATAAAAAGTAATGCAAAGAAAAAGGATGAGATTAGGGTTTATTTTATTGTTTGTGGGATTAACTATGCCAAGGGCATTTTGGTCCTTGCACAATTTTTTAAACACCATTAAGGGCTTTTTAACGGAGGAAACTTTGTGGTATTTTTTTACTGCAAAATACAACTTATGGTATTTTTGTGCTATATAATGGAACTTTGTGGTATTTTTATGCAATTTAGCCTAGAATAAATGATAATAACTAGGATTAGCCTACTACTCTAGAGATACAAATTCACACTCTAGAAAAATATGGCAGTCAATACTCTAAGAACCTCTCCTTAGAGATACAAAAGAGTACTTATAATCGATGAAATCCATCAAAGTATTGTAAAGCAAATGAAAACAAATGGAGTTTAACTCAAATCAAAAGTCTGCTATTATCATTAGAGAAATACGTATGTATATGTATGTATGTATGTATAGGGGCCGGTTCCAATGAGAACCCAAAAAATTATAAGAACTAAGAACCAAATATCAACCATCCATGATATAAAGACAAGGGTTCAGATTCTGCAAGAATTAAGGTGGCAAAATTGAAATTAAATGAAACTTACAAACTGAAATGAGGGGAATCAAGTAAATAGCACACAGATTTAAAAGGAAAAAACTAATCACCTACAAAATCAGAAATAACAAATTTATTTTAAAACAAATATCCATTAATGGTCGGTTATAATTGATTGGCATTAATGGTCGGTTACAATTAATTGGCGTGTGGAGCAATTTTAGGAAAATAGTAACTCCCACGATTCACTTCTTAATTCGCTCATAGAAAGGAAAAAAATATGATTCTGTTTATTAAACATATGATTAACTTATAGAACAGAATATCCTAGTATAACTTACAGAATCTCCTTCATTAATATACAGAATCGCCTAGTATAAGTTACAGAATCACATTCATTAAAATACAGAACCTCCTAGTATAAC
>JBAKGM010000081.1:18197602-18210488 GCA_037177215.1 Asparagus racemosus | reverse complement strand
TATATATATATATATTTGTGTGTGTGTGTATAAGCTTGAAACATCCCTTCAAGCATTAGGATTATAGAAAACTTGGGATACACCGACATGGTGAAAAGGCCCACGAGTCCGTGTCCGACACGTATCGGACTCGGATTCGCTGGGGATTCATTGCGGATATGGGTTTCATGACAAACAAAAGCCAAATTCGCAACCCTATAACCAAAACTTAAGTTTATTTGCTTAACGGGTTTAAAAACTAAAAGTTTTTTAACCCGAATACCCAAACCCAACTCCTAAATCTTCTCAAAAATCCTTTCGCTATTCCTTCGCCGCTCCCTCTTTTGTCGTCTTCAACCCAGAAAACCTTTCGTCCCCAAAGCTGCTTGACTCCGTCAAAGAACATTAAAGAGGACTTCATTGGATATCAAAGAAAGCTAGGGAAGCATTTGAGAAAACATTACAAAGGACTAGTGAATAATTTTAGTTTGTTTAACTTTAGGGTTTTTTAGGGTTTTCAAATTGACATGTAATTTGTAATTGAGTTAGGATTTGTGTTATATAGTATGGAGATCATCATATTTTGAACAATTTATTGATTGTATCTCACTATTTCTTACTTTCTCAGTTTCATGTTTTCAACAGTTTTGAACAATTTGTCGTATCCCTATATCATAAGTTTTACAAATTTGCGGTGCCCCGTGTCCGTTTCCATGTCTGCACCCGTGTCCGCACCTATATTCTAGAAAACATAAAAGACCCTGCAGACCAGATTGACTGCCCCTTAGTATTCTGAAGATATCTTTCTCTAGAAAACTCCAATTCATGCACAATCAGATTCATTTGAAAATAGACTCATTAATATTTGCAATACTTCAAACTGAGAGTTAACTGGAAGCTCCTAGGAAAAGTTTTGACTGAAACTATCAAGGTTATGCGTGCAGTTTGAAAGTAACCCTTGAACTTCTAATGATCCTGCATCATTTAAGTGCTACGTTTTACAACTTGTGTTATTTTAAGTGTAAAGGTTGTGAAACAATAGGGTATTTAAGTGCCATTTAACCGGCTCTCCAGGGTGAACTACCTCACCTTGTCCATCATGGAGGCCTTTGGCCGATCACCTCTGTTTCTTTTCTTATGCTTCTCTCTCATCAGCTCTCTCTTCTCTGCCCTATCCGACATCGAGTCTGTGTTCATCGCCCAATGGTTATGCAAAACTGACTAAATTTGTTGGTGATTACTTTGTAAGTATGTAAAAGATTGTTTGTTTTTTCAATGAAAATAAATGGAGATGTTTGTGAGTTTTTTTTCTTTGGATTATATAATGTTATCATGGTCGTGGGAGCGTGATCAATACTGAAATGAGGGCAAGAATTTTGTGATAGTACCACTGTTCCAGTTGAGGATGTGATCCCCGTGTAGTTTTCTCGAGTGGTTCATGCTATCTAATTTTTCTCACGTTTGTTGACTTTGAGAATCATCATCAAAGTACAACATAAATGGACAAAAATCCAATGATAACATTGTCTTGTAACCTGATCAATAATGAAATTAATGCAAGCTTTTTAATGACAGTACCAGTTGCAGATATGTTGCTGGTATAATTTTCTCAAGTGGTGCATGCTAACTAATCTTTCTCATGTTTGTTGACTTAAAGAATTATCATCTTAATTTGCTTTACATTTTCTAAACTCCAAGCAGAATTCGTCTGGCTAGTGGACTGAAAATAGCACATCAACAATTGGGGAATATTCAACTTGTATCTCAATATTTGACAATCCTAGGTACATTAGCATTACAACTCCATGACACTGGCCAAGCGAGGGAGATATTGAAGTCATCACTGACTCTGGCCAAGACACTTTATGATATTCCAACACAGATTTGGGTGCTTTCTGTACTAACAGGTGCTCACAATTCTATATATTTATCTGGCTTGTTTACTTTTAAGCTGAAAAATCATTTCAATTTCCCTGGTACAATTACGCATATAGTGTCAGAAATGAGATTCACTTCTAGAAGAAGTTGAAAATTTCACACTGGTTTATTTCTGTATTACTCTTTTGAGTAGGGGTCAGGTGTATAAAATTTGCATTTAAGTGTTTAAAGTCATTAAGCTGGTGCCCATTCACATGCAGCCTTGTATCAAGAGCTTGGTGAGAGGGGAAATCAAATGGAGAATTCTGAGTACGAACGAAAGAAAGAAGAGGACTTACAGAAGAGACTATCAGAAGCTCACTCACGCACTCATCACCTTGACCTGGTATGTGAAACCGGCATTATGAACTTGGCTTGTGTATCTGAACTTCCACAAACTATTGCATTCATGCATACCGACAATTCTTGATTTCTGATTGATTTCATCAATTTTTTTTCGATGTTTCTACCACCCAGAAATGTGGAGACTAAAATATATTAATAAAAAAATCCCATAAAGGGCCCTCCAAAGAATATTTAAGTAGAGGGCGACACCTAGTATATCACAAATATCAATGCACATATGATTTGTGTTCATCAGTGCAATCTTTAGTGTTTATTTGAAAAAAATTACTGTATATCATGGCAATTGTGCCTAGTGATAGTGACTCACCGATAGATAGATTAATACATTGATAGTGCATTCATATGCTAGGTGTCACCTTTCGTTCCTCCCTATACGGTATCCTGTTGAGGTTCTCTCTGTAGAATATTTCTGAGAAATGTTCTAATGAATTTGATTCTGGTGAAATCTGACACAGATAGAAAAGACAAGGGTAAGCGTTCAGCCTCTACATGGGCTTGATATGAAACGAGCAATGGCTGGGCCATCAATCAAGGTTGACCTTGACATCCCAGAATCAATTGGTTTGCCAGCAGCAGCTCCTGCAGCTTCTTTATCCTCTAGACTGCGAGATAGTGATTCAAGAAACCGGGGAAAGAGGAAGATCTAGTTTTAGACTACATGGAAGCCGTCTCTCATGGTTTCACTTGTCACTATTCAATCAGGTTGCACTTGGTCAAATTTATGTTCGCTAGCAGTGTGAATAGTAAAGTCGTGGAACTAATGGTTACAATGAAGCTTGGAAGATGATCTCATCCCAAATGTTTATTGGGAGCAAGTTATATTAGTCCGCATCCATACCGAGGCATCTCATCAGTACTATAGATTTGGGCTGGCCTATATTGTCGGATTTCTACGGAGTAAAGTTTATTGCGAAATTCATTTACTAACTTGAATGTGAAAACATGTATTATGATCTCACTCAACGCAATATAAATGTATATTATTAGAAAGAATTTGTAGTTGTTTGACAAAAGTTTTTCAATGTTGTGCTTAAGTGCTTATTTCTGGACAATACACATCACGACTACTGTCCACATATCAATGGGCATTAGGTTCCAACAGGTAAGCACTGATGTCATCTTCTTATTTTAATTTAGATTGCATTACTGGATAGAAGAGTTCATGAGACCTGTTATTTATTTATATTTTTCCACCTTTCATCTAATATCATAGGCTATTTTCTGATCTTAAAAAACAATGTTGTTGAAAATATCTTACGCGTCTGGTGAAGATGTGCGATTACAGTGCTCTGTCTGCGCAAGGGAATGGACGATATATTTTGCCAGTAATATTTCTCAATTGGAAAGGCTGGGATTAAATCAGTCAAAAGACCACCAACATTACGAGCTATGGTGTATGGTGGAAAAATAAAAAAGATTTCATTCAACTTATAGCACGTTATAATTACTTTGTAGCCAACTCTCAGTAAAACCAACCAAACAAAACTTCCCTATTTAGAGAGAGAAATCACCAATCCAGCAATAGAAAACACCCCTTAAGCATCCTACATTTTATTTTTCTCCACATGAATATGGGCAAGTGACAAGTCTGAATTTAGCAGCAAGATAGCTTGTTCAATGTCTCTTTTGATTCATCATTTCCGTTGCTTGTGAGGCTTATCCTGTTGAGGGACAGTTGAGCTTTATGGGAATCAGATTTCAACACCTTGTACTTCCTGATATTGTTGTATATTTCCTTTATCACCATCTCGAATGCAGTCTTAACATTCGTCGAATCCAAAGCTGACGTCTCCATGAAGAACAATCCTTCAGCCTCTGCAAGTCTCCTGCCTTCTTCTATAGATACAGCTCTCTTGTCCTCCAAGTCGCATTTGTTGCCCACAAGCATTTTTGTGATAGTCGAGTCGGAATGCGCTGACAGAAAACAAAACATTAGAGAATTCTCAAATCTTTAGAGCACTGAAAAAGATATTAGGATTGATCGCAGAAGAAAGAAAGAAGATGAAGGAAAAAAAGAAGGATTGACTGCAGATTGGCTCTCCCTAATATAGGGGTTAACCAATTATTATTACTGAACTCTTTCCTCAGCACCTAGATTTCATGATGTCTAAATTGAATTCTCTCTCTTGCATGTTCAACACTTAAACGAGGATAGGATGTACCTGCAGCAAATTAAAAGACCAGGAAATCTCTTTGCAACACATGGACGTTACATAATATCCTTGCGGCACGTACATACATACAGAAAAGGTAACTTTAGGTCATCGGGTTTTGTACGTTAGAGTAAATGAAAAGCTGAATGAATTGTTTGCTACATCTATGAGCACAATCTAATATTCACTTGTACAATGCATGCATGTCAGAATTTGCAAACTTCCTTGTGAAAATAGAGAACTCCGGATCCCCGTTAGTCTACACAGAGAGGAACAGTTGTGGCTTGGGTTGTTTGAAAGAAGGAATAAAACTAGCCTCCTAATACTCCGACAAAAATCTAGAATCTACCCACGAAACACAAAACGCAAATAACCAACTAAAAGGGGGGAAAATGATAATAAAAATAAATCAAAACCAACACATGGGTAAAAATTTGCATTGTAATAAAATCTCACCATTGAGTTCATGTAGCCACCTCTCCACGCTATCAAAACTAGAACTCCTTGAAATATCATAAACAAGCAGAGCACCGACAGCCCCTCTGTAATAGGCCGAGGTTACGGCCCGAAACCTCTCTTGGCCTGCAGTGTCCCAGATCTGGGCCTTGACGTCCTTTCCGTCGATAACCATGCTCTGAGTCTGAAACTCGACTCCTATCGTGGCCTTGGAGTTGGGCTTGAACTCGTCTCGGGCGTATCTGGAGAGGAGGTTGGATTTGCCGACGGCGGAGTCGCCTATGATTACCATTTTGAATAAGTATTCTTCTGGTTCTGGTTCTGGTGGTTCTATGTTCTCTTCTTCTTCTGCCATTGACGATGGTCTGCTGCCGGTGTTCGTGGTTTTTGACCCTATTTGAAGGGGCCTTTTTTTAGTGTTTTTTTAGTAGGTTGAGAGGTTTTATATTGGTTTTTGACGGGAAGAGTGACGGGTTCACATCCTCCTCACTATCAATAGTAAGTAACGGAAGGACTAGTATTTTATCGCCGCGATATTTATGATTCTTTTTTGAGTATAATTTATAAAATATCAGTGTTAAATTTGGAAGGAATTACGATCATTTACTAAATAATCAACGATTGAAAATATAAATAATAGTATCTCCATTGCGTTCTGCTATTGAAAGTATAAATAATAGTATCATAAGCTAGTTTTTCAAAAGTTGACAATACCAATTTTTCTAAATTTAGCTCAGAAACTATTTTATTTGATATATCACTAAACATGTAGATATGAAAAATCTAGCCTAAAAGCAACTTTGAAAAAAAACTCTCTAGATAGTTCTGACCAAGTAAATGATTTTTCTAACGACACAAGTTTTCTAAAATTTTTAAATAAAAGTCAAAATCTAGCATAGCTTACAAGCTTTTTTTTTTATAAAAATTCCTCCCAAACATTCTCTAATAACAATGTCGGGGAGAATTTTTTGCAAAACCCCTTCTAAAGAGAGTTTTTATTTTTTATTTTTTATTTTTGGGTGGGAAGGGGAGCATCTGAAGTTATTTCTTTTTAATTAAAATTTGATTATAAGTGGATGATCGTGATTTCTCAAAATAAAAATGAGTGTGAGTCAGGAGTATATGATAAGTATGTTACTTTTGAACTAATCCCAACTGCTCTAAACATTTGATTCTAACAATTTTTTGGCCCATTTATACGAAGTCGCGAACATTTAACGACAATCAATTACTATGCCATGCTACTCCTGAGGAATAGTTGTGTTAACTCTTGACATCTTATACGGAGGGGAGCACTGGAGCACACTTGATCTTTACTCAAAACTCTGATAGTTTTGTGATAATTTCTTAGATAACTTGAATTAACAGACAACAAGTTAGTTCTTTACTTCAAATGTAATAATCCGCAGCTTATCATGGGTTAATTACGGATTGATCCTCTGTTTATAGCCAAATTGTGGATACTATCTCCGGTGGTTCTATTTGTACGGATAGATTGACCCTTGTAAAAGAGTCAAAAAAGTTTACTTAGTGAATTTATCCGCACTTGGACAAATAGTATACATAACCTGTCCAGATTAATAGAACTACAATGGGTTTATCCCTAATATAATTGACAATAGTATAGTGGAGGTATCCGCAGTTAACCCTATTCTCATTGGCTCAATGCGCTTCAACTTATTAGAGATACAACTATGTTATGAAATAAATGAATTATTATAGCTCCTAAGTAATTAATTAATTAATAGCATAATTGTCATGATGATCTAGTCTAGGTCATGGAGTAGTCTTGGACATGAAGGTGGGAATGAATGCCGCGATTCAAGAGATATGCCGACAAGACGTGCGCAAGGTGCACTCTCATCCAAGCAAGCAACAAATACTAGGGATATTTGATGGTTATGCTCCCCTATCCATTAGCTACAATAATATTTGTGTTATGTTAATTTTGATAATTGTGAGAATTAAATCATACAAATTGAGATAATTAGAGAAAATAAAAATCACATTGTCAGATTATTAAGAGTCACATACGCATACTCCTTAGCAAGTTTATGTTCTAAGAGAGGAAAACTAGTTATTCAGAACATCAAATAGAACTTATAAAGGGATAGTAGACTGCAATTTAGAAGATTTATATGTGATTGTTCTGATATGATCTATTTCTTCAGACGACCTGAAATGATCCCTTTTAACCGGAGAAAAGAGAGAAATTATAATTAGAAGAAACATCCACCAACATTTCTATGGAATATTCTAAATCTAGAAGGAAGGAAGGAAGGAATAAGAAGGGGGAGAAAAAACAAAGAATGATTGGTTTTCTTGTTTCCTTGTTTATTTGCTTAATACCTCCATGCTGCTTAGCTAAACAGAAGAATATAAATTAATCAACGCTAGTTGTGTCATGAATTAAGAAGAGTTTTTTCTTTCTCTATATAAATAAATGGATCAAGTTGCGTTCTATAAATTTGTTACTAAATTATTTTTGCTTCTCATTTCATCTTCATTTGTTGTTATTACCCTTTTCTAATCTGAAATCTTCAATTTTCAACCCATACTCCATGGGTCAGCCAACCTTCAGTAGCATGTCGGTTTTTAATAATTATTCAGAAAGAACAACTAAGCAAAGTACGATCAGAGGTGACATTCCTCTTTGGGATTTGGCTTGCCAAATGATTAGCCTTGAATAATTTTTAGCAATAGTGTGAAATTAACTTAATGAGATACCAATTGTATATGATATTTTATTAGTTAAGAAAGTAATCAAGCCACACTTTAATCATTATCTTTTTGCGATTTGATCTTGTAACGGACGCCTCCTTTACAACAAACTAAAGCAAAGAAACAGGAAGAGTAATAATATGAGATTTGATCATATACATGCCTTCTCATGTTCTGATGGGACTCGAAGGAATTGGGATTTAAGAATGGCCATTCAAGAGTAGATTTTTTGAGGATATACTATCATGGATGCATATTGTTCTTTCTTTAGTCTATTCTTTGAATCAAATGTTGTTTGAAAGTCTTAGTTTATTTTCAAGTGCATGGGTGAAAAATCTAGGCAAAACATCAATGGAGGTCCCTGAAGTATGGATCAAATACGAGACCAGAAAGTAAATGGCTTTTTCGATAGTAGTCCCTCAAATCTTTCATATTTTGGATAAATACCCCATATCTTAATATTTTGAAATTAGCCCCCCAAATCTATATGTAATTCAAAATTAGTCACCCAGATCATCATATTTTGAAATTGGTCCTCCAATTACGTTTGAAATTAGTCCTCCAACTATTTTAACTTCATGCTAACTAGAGGGATTAACTTCAAAAAAACTTAACAAATTTGGAGAACTAATTAAAAAAATAGGAAGATTTGGAGGGCTGATTTCAAAGCACTTAAAATTTTTCAGGGATTAATTCCAAAATATGAAGATTTGGGCACTAATTTCAAATAATATATGAAAGATTTAGGGGATTAATATCAAAAGTTGAACTCATTCTGATAACACAATGGTTGTCTGAGGCCGCCTTCGAAGGTGAATCTTCAAATCTTTCATATTTTAAAATTAGTCCCTCAAATCTTAATATTTCAAAATTAGTCCCCCAAGTGTTTTGAAATTAATCTCCCAAATTTTCATAATAGTCCCCCATATCTTCATATTTTGAAATTAGTCCCCCAAATCTTTTAAGTCTTTAAAAATTAGTCCCTCTAGTTAGGACTAGGTTGAACTATTTGGGGGTTAAATTTTAAAACACTTAATATATTTGGGGAACCAATTATAAAATATAAAAAATTTTGTGCAGTTGTTTCGCAATATCTATAAATTTGGGGAACAAATTTCAAAATATTAAAAATATGGGGGGCTAATATCGAGAAAACCCTTTACTTTTGGGTCTAGTAAATAAGGAGAGAGAAGGAAATAGGTCCAATCATCAAACAGTTTTAGAAAATTACAACTTTAACCTGCCATGTCAGCGATTTTTAACAAAATATTTCAAAAAGGACCAATGCTGAAGATAGAGGAAATGTTAATGACTTTATGTGATGACTTACAGACATCAAGGACCTAGATGTTGTTTGGCCAATACTTCAAGGTCCTCCACTGAAGTTTTGCCAAAAATCTAGCTAGTCTTATTAAGAGTTCTTGGGTGTTTACTGTGGCAAATGGCTTATTTGTCAAGGATTAGTTGTATATAGATCTCTTAGGGGCTGTTTCATTCAAGCAAAATTTTGGCATTTGGTGTGGATTATAAATTTTGGGATCAAAAAGTGAGTTTTTTTTTTGGATTTCATATTTGGTGTTTGTTTCAAAAAAAATTAGAATGTTGAATCCTGAAAATGCAAAAAGTACCAAATTTTTAGAATTTACCAAATCCTCTCATTTGGCAAATTCCATAAATAGGTATGCTTAACTCTTTTTGTATACCCTTGTATTTTATTTTTTTGTGGAGGTGACCTCACCAAGGTATGTATATTCACTTCTTCTTTTTAAGAATTTGTTACCCTATAATTTGGGTTTGAACTGAACAAGATATTGCAAATTTTATGATTTGCTTTCCTATAATAATGTTGAACCAAACAAAATATTAGAAATCTCAAAGCATGTATAAAATCCCATGGATTTGAAATTCTTCATGAGATTATAAATCCTAACATTTTGGCATTTGAACCAAGCAGCCCCTTGTACTATCACCATGTATCACTTATTAATATTACCCCGTTCAATCCAATGTCAACAAATAAACCTGTTGGAACTGAATTGAACACTGTCATCTCCCCCCATGCCTCTTCCTCGTTAGATGGTGCGTTGTTTCCGACGAGGTTTGTAGAGGATATCATGAAGCGATGAAATTTGGTGATCAAATGTAGAAAATGGCCAAAATTCCAATAATAAATGAACCCACCAACACTTTACTTACATCTTCAACCAACTGATTAAAATCCTAAATTTCAAAAACTAACGAAATTAAAGAAAAATGGTTGGCTTAAGGATAAGCTTGTAGCGACCAAATGCACAAAAATGGCAAAAAATCCCCAAAACAAAAAAGACCCATTACCCAATTTACTAGCATACTGAACCCAGCTGGACAAAATCCTAAATTTCAAGAAAAATTATGATGAATTTAGTGACCCAGCATTCATTTCTCTCAATAGACATAAAAAGATCACAAACAAATAAATAAATAATTTTATAAGAAAAAGGGCAGAGTTAAACTTGGTACCTGAAATGAGCACTCAAAGCAGAGAGAAAAGATCCTCCACCCGGCCGGCGAAGAGCTGGTGAAGGAGGAGAAGGTAAGAGTAGGGATTAGGATTTTGAGGGAAGATGATGGGGGGGGGATTAGGGTTAGGGGTTTACCGAAGAGCTTCGAGCGGCGGCGATAGTGAGGTCGAATTGAGTGGCCGGCGAACCACTAAAGGAGGAGGAGGCGCCCGAATCAGGGGAGGAGGCAGCGGAGAGAGCTCCGACGACGACGAATTAGGTCTAGGGTTTTGAGAGGCGAGAGAGACGGAGGGAGAGGTAGAGAGAAACAAGACCAAGCAGCGCTAGCAGGCCTTTTTGCTTTTTTTCGTTTTTTGGTAAAATGAAATTGGAGGGGAAACTCCCTCTAATTTTTTTTGGGGAACAGTAACTTGCCCCAATGGGCCGAACCGTTGGTGCTAGAGAAACTAGCCCCAACAGTTCCTGCCACCCGTTGGGGCTGGCCCTATTTGTACTAGTGCGAAGACGAGATTCAGTTTGTTCACAATGAGGAGCACTGGGTAATGGAGGAGAGAGTATTTCTTGAAACAAGAAGACTTTTTTCCCAACACTAGCAAAACGTTTTGGGAAGGAAAAGTTCTAGGAAAATTCGAACAACAGGTAGATACTCCACTTTCGCATAGGGCAAAAATTATTCTCAGCACAAAATATATTTTCTAGGATAGAGAATGGAATCAACACAAGACACTTCTTGATCAGAGAGAAAATCAGAATACAAAATTATTATTAATAAGTTCAGCTTTCGGAAAATAACTGGCAAAATAAATAGTTGTCGACCACATATTTGTGAGCCAACCAAACCTCGATTTACAACTCCACGTGCACATGATACGTGTGAGCAATGCACCCAAATAATTAGATTTTAAATCGGATTCCCAAAATTCCTTCATTTCACCACTTTGCCATGTATGCGTGTGCAGGCGTCTCTTTTTCTATTCGTAATCAACTCATGTAGATAGAGGAAATATAAAGACCATAAAGATTCGTCTCCTTACCTATGTGACGCTAAAGATTTTTCAGAAAAGTTTATAGTATATCAACAATCTCCTACTATTTCAAAATCCAAGAAGGTGCGAGAAGAAGAAATAAAAGAAGAAAGAAACATAAGACTTAGTACCTAGTATATGTGCAGAAACTACTGTTCGACAAAGGACGTGCTGCTCAACTCTCTTCGGATAGTAGCAACACGGATTGATTCACTCAATGAAAACAAGTATATATTGGCGTTATAATGATTGTTCATGTTAGCATGTGTGCTCGTTCCATTTGGGTGGGAAGGCATCACGCGGTGAGGATGTGACTAGGTTAGGCAACATATGTTAGATCTCTTGTTTTGATAATTTACAAACCACATTAGTGGTACTAATTGCTTGCTAAGATTATTCTATGCAGATTATACACATTCAAGCAATATAGTATCAATAACGGAGGTTGGATGGATTTGTGCATCAACGAAAATATTTTATGGAGGTGGAGGCAATTTTGATGAAATCTCATGCACCTCAAAGAAATTATTCAAGAAGGATTCATCACTTAAGCAGCATCAACTTTCAAGCTATGTAGATGATATTGTAAGAGATACTTGTAATTTTATTTCTCCTTTTCTCTAGTTATATTTGTATGCAAGTGATTTAGTATAACTTTAGAAGTTTCATGGGATTATGCACACACACACTCAATATCTAGAAAAATTCTTTTCAATGTTCTTTACAAAGAAATACAATTATGATTACAAATTTTTAAAATCATGTTACTTCAAATGTCGTATTTTCACGTTTTGCAAAATAAATGCGTTTCTCACAAATAGGAAGTGAAATTTGAGAAATTATTTTTTGAACATATTCTATTACATGGTTACAAACATTTTTCAAAATTTCATTATTTTTGGAGTTAATTTACTATGATAAATCGAGTTTACAAAAACACATTTCTAGCAGTTTTTCAAAATCTAGAATATCCATCTTAAAATAATTGTTTCTCACAAACAGGAAGTGATATTTCAGAAATTCTTTTTTCAATATGTTTATATATATGTGTATAACCTTTCCTCAAAATTTCATCATTTTTAGAGTTAATTTACTATGCTAAATCGATTTTACAAAAATACATTTCTAGCAGTTTTTCAGAATCTGGAATATCCATCTTAAAATAATTATTTCTCACAACAGGTAAGCAATATTTCAGAAATTCTTTTTTTAATATGTTTATATATATGTTTAGAATCTTCCCTCAAAACGTCAAAATTTTTGGTCCTGATTTGATATTTTTAATTATCTTTATAAAGGCTAGTGGTCAGTTGACTAACGGTTTTTTTCCTAGCCTTAACGGCTAGTTTTTTGTACCTCCGGTTTTTAAGAGATTTTGTTGAGATTTGGTGTTCCTTCTTGGCCTTATCTTTCCCTCTATAAATACCACTCTTCATAATAAATCTAAACAAGAATTTTTGAGCATTTTTGAAAATTTATTGAAGTGTGTATTTACTTTCAAGTTTGGTTTTTGTGAAGAAGTTTTCACAAGTGGAGGAGATCATCTTTATTGTTTGAGCTTCAATCTCCATCTCTCCATCTTGTTTTTCAGAGAAGAATTTCTAAACTCAATACTAGCTTTGCATCAATTATTTGTTGTGCATCATCTTCATTAAGCTAGTGTTTACATTGAGTTTATATTTAATTTTCTCTTTGTTCACACACAACCTATTGAGCTTATTGTATTTGTACACATAGTATAATTGGGGTTGTGAGATTGTGTGACTTA
>JBAKGM010000081.1:18163313-18189563 GCA_037177215.1 Asparagus racemosus | reverse complement strand
CTTCCAAACCAAAGAAGGGAACCCCCCCCCCCCCCCCCCCCGCCCCAAAAAAAAATAAAAAACCCAACCCCCACACACACGTCTCTGAATCCTCAAAAGTGGTTTACTGTTGCTAATGGTTTGCCTCTTAAGCTACCGCTTCCTTTGTTCCCTTTGTCAACCAGCATCCACTTACAAAAATGGGCTCAAAGGTTTGACAAGGTCTTCATCACAATTGAACTCCCTGATGATAAGGATGTGAAGTCGAACTGGAACCTGATGGTCACATTTATTTTTCACTACTATTCTTCCAAATAGTGTTTCAGTCGCTAGTTTTGGTGATTTGGATCAAGAGAATACAAGAAACTGGATCAGAGACAAAAGAAAAAAGTTCTAGTCCAGATCAATTTCTTTATTAATTGCAGTAGAAGAGAAGAATCATGGGCTGGTTCAAATTCATTAAGGCTCTTTCATGAAAACCACCTTTGAAATAGGGTGAAAATACAAAAACCACCTTTCAAGTTCAATTTAGATGGAAACCACCTTTAAAGAGGTTTCCGGTTGCAATCAACCACATTGACCTATTTTTTGATGAAATTTCAATTGAAATCTCCAAAATAACCTTAGAAAGTACACTGCATCAGGCGCATGACATGCATGATTAACCAAAGTTGACATGTTTTTTGGTCTATTATTCAAGGGAAGTTTGGGGATTTCAATCAAGATTTAACCAGAAAATAGGTTCTGGTGGTTCTTGTCTTTTCAGCCTATTTTATAGGGTGGTTATTGTGAAAAATTCATTAACTTGAGCCTTTTACTGAATAATAAAAGATGTTTAAGCAAAAAAGGAATAACATTAAGGAGATCACAACTCAAAATCAATCAAAACGTTATCTGAATTTAATTAAGGAATAACATCAAGGAGATCACAACTCAAAATCAATCAAAATGTTATTTGAATTTTAATCACAGAACAATAAACAATATTAAACATAATAAAGCTAACCATTTTTATAAATTGAAACTCTAGAAGAATAATACAGTAAAATGGTGTTATTTGGATAGGGATCATTCAGTCATCCCACATGGAAAGTAAATTACAATTTAATACAAACCTTTGCATGGAGTGTTCAATTCATCTAGGCCAGCAAGTCCAGTAATTGATCCATCCTAGAAACGCAAAGAATAAATGATTAGAAGTCAGCTTTGCCAAAGGTAAATTTTCAAAGACTAAGTAGCAGATTAATCCAAGCACAATATAAACAATAGATTTGACTCTAAGCATTGAAAGTGGGGTTTCAAATGCAACATAAGGCATAAAGTTTGAAGCATGAAATTATAATAACAGAATGACATAATAATTTCAACATAAGTAAATAAATAGAACAAGTAATAACAAAGAAAGATATATGTCAGTTATTGTGGACATGAAGCAAAAAAATTAATACAAGGCTCTAATAGGGTTGCAAATGGTTCCAATACAAATCAGATATGACATTTACCATATAAATATCCACTTGATATTTACAGATACGGATTTGAATACAGATATGCTCCAGTAGGAAAATTCATATCCATATCCGCTAAAATCGGAAATGGATACGGATCATAAATGAGATAAATAGGTATGGATATGGTTCAAGCAAAAAAATGATATAATGCACAAAATGAAGATTAGCTCTTGTATAGAACAGGTATAAAGATAACTTAAAAAATTTTTTATAACAATTTTGTATTAATATAAATTATTGTTATCCTTTAATTGTACGATCCAGTTTTTAATATTCCTAGAAACAAGTTATAGATCAACAATCATTTAGTATATGAACTTATATAACGTATGATGGATGATAGATTAATAATCATTAGGCCTAGTGTGAGCTATGAAGCAATTTACCAACAAGTATAAAAATTGCCTAACAATACAGAGAAAGATGGATAAGGACCATTGTAGGCATTACCATCGCTGAACGAGGAAAAGAAGGCGGCCATCACAATCGCATGGAAAAGACTAATGAGCAGGCGGCCATCGCAATCGCATGGAGAAGACTAATGAGCAATCTTTTAGTTCTAAGAAAGAAAGCCTTCTGTTTTATTTTATATTTGGGTTTGAGAACTTGGCATATGGATTTTTATTTTTTAAATTCTTTGGGTTTGCAGCACCACACTACATGGGTACACGACTGGCCCTCAATAAACAGTGAGTCACGGGGTTTTGCAGGAGTTGCGGGTGGAGGTTGAATATCATTGGTTACTCGGGTATTTGATTCGGATCCTTTCTTTTTTTTCTTTTTTTATAATAACAAAACTATATCAGAATCCATATCCGACCAAATTTGGCTTTCAATATCCGTATCCACATCTGATTCTGATTCGAATATGGTTCAGTCCGGATATACTCTAACCGCTTTGCATCCCTAGGCTCTAGTCTCAATATGATTCTACTATATGAGCTTTAATTCAACTAATATCAAAATGGATCCCTTGATATTCATGTCCTTTTGATGCCTCCATGTACAAATAGTTTTTGCTTTTACCCCATTTCTTCATTTATCACTTTAGAAAACAGAAGGTCAACGATGTTATTATAAAGTTGATATAGAGGAAGCAGTACAACAAAGTCAAAATAATGAAATAAGTCTACAAAGAAGGCTTCTGAATCAGCCTAAATACCATGCAATGAGGCTAATAAACAATAAAAGAATCAGAGATATCACACAACAATATAAACAAGCTCTTGCACTAAGACATTTGTAGTTTGTACGGAAGGAAAAAAAGATATTGGATACTAATTTTGGAGGAAAGGACATCTCCTCATTTCCACAATAGTTGAGAGGGCAAAAAGTAATTTTACAAGGAAGATTTGTTCCCCTTTTTCTTTCTCTTTCTTTTTCTTCAAGAACACTCCATAGGATACATGGACATGAAATTAGGGCCCACATAATTACATATGCATTACATTTTAATTTGTATAAGGAATTAAAAGAAAATTTGTAAGTTTTTTCAAAAGAATAATAAAATACATATATATACATATATTTATGCAGCCTATACTAACCTATAAAAACATGTTGTCTAAAAGCTAAAAGGGTAAGTTTTGTCTTCCATTTCTACACATTTTTATGGTTTGACTCTAATTTTGGAATGAGGGTATTTCTGGAAAATGTGTGCCCAAATTTCATCATGCACTACTCATGCTCTGTTTCTTTTTCTCATCTCTCCTCTTTCTTTTAGTTGCCCTTTTCTTCTCTAATGGGATGGACAGAGAAGGAGGAATGGTGGTCAGTGAGGGAGGAGCGGTAATAGGTGAGGGAAGGTGAGGGAGGAAATGGGAGTGGGTGAGGGAGGGTGAGGATTGGGATCATACCCTCCTCTCCTTTTTCGAGTTTCGATCCTCAATTCCAAATCCAAACACCTCTAAAAAATACCTATTCCCCTCCCATTTCTCCCTCACATAAAAAATCTGGCCATTCTCACTTTCTCTAAAGACCCATCAAGCTCATAATCAAGAAGAGTCGAAGCAATGTCAGGCCTAGGCAAAGGAGTCTAGTAGCAAGGACAGATCTTCCTCGACAGTGTCATCACCGACGCTGTCACCTTTCTCCATCTATTTCTTGAGAACGTCCTCCTCACGATCCCAGACTTTCATGGTCATGGACGTAATCTACGCCCTCAATCGCCATGAGACGACAAATTATTCATTTCATATTTGTTCTACTTCCAAGTTGATTCTCATATCTACAAGTGTTCATTTCTGATTGTTTACAAATATTGTTTCTTATTTAATTGAGCTTAGTACGGTTTCTCCTGCTTACATTTTTAGTTATAGGCTTGTTGACCTTGTTGACTATTCCAATTTAATTTGATATCAGTATATTAGAATTCCTTCTTATGGGTATGAATATAGCTGTTGCTTGATCGAAATTGATTTTTCTAGGCAATGGAACTAAGTTGAGCATCATAAGGTTAGTTTTCTCATATATATGCAAGTTGATATTTGTGATGGCCACGAATCTTGGGAAATACTTTCCTTTTCATCTCTTCCTCTGCACTTTTTCCCCCTCACAATGTAAGTTTAGGTAACGGTTACAAGAAGATTTATTAATTTTTGTTGACAAACTTTACAATGCATCTATTTGTCATCAGGCATTTGTCATCAGGGCAATTGGTTGGTCTCAGATTGAGCTATTTATAGGTCTGAGACATGACTTCTTCCCTCAACATCCATGTGGAATTTTATACCTTAATGTCATATTAATCTTAATATTTAATTTGTTTCAATGAGAACCTTGGCAACTATTATCTAGCACAGTTATTTCTCTTTTCCCTCAATAATCATTTCATTGACTACTATATAGCTTACATAAAAAAGCTAGACCATTTTATTCAATGTATAATGATTCAAAAGGGTTGGAGCTTGTATGGTTCGTTACTCTCTCTCTCTCTCTCTTGTTTGAGAGCATTCTATAGGTAGTTGACACGTATAGTTTCCTTCCAAATTTTATACTTTTTTCCTCCCTCTTCTACGATATTCTTGTTTGCAACCTCAAAATTTTTCATTAATCTGCATATTTAATTCCTTCTGTCTTGGGTAATATCGGTTGCAACATATACTTGCATCGGTTTCCTAACTTAGAAATCAATTACGATACTTGAATAAGTATGATTAATTAAATTCTTTGAAATAAAAATCTACCAATTTAGTAATTATTCGCTTGCAAGTTGTAATCACTTGGAACCATTTCTAGCTACCTAAGTTGCAGGTAGGAGGAAAAGACTAAAATGAAATGACATAATTTCAGTTAAGTCACCATATATTACAATGAAGTTTCGAGTCATCATCATTACTAATCACAATTGTAATCTTTTGATCACTACTTACATGATGGAGATAAATAATAGATCTTTACACTTCAAAGAATTATCATTGGGTAGCTAGCATTATTAAATCCTGCAAACTTGGGAAGAAAAGGGACCATTAATCCTCTGTGGCTCTAAAAATGGCAAATCAATGTATGTCATTAACTCTCTTCTAAAACTGAAAATTCAGACGTTTATGTCACTCGAGCTACAAGTAGTCATTGGCATTTGTCAATTAACCTTTGAAGTTTCAAATATTCTGAGAACCAATGTTTAAAAAGTGGAAGTGTGAGGCGAAGGGTTAGACCCTTTAACGAAGCGAGGGGTAACCTTCAAAGTGTGAGACATAAGACTCATGAGGTTAACTGTTCAAGTATTTTAATTTTAAGATTTCTAAAATTATGATCATATAATATACACTGGTTTAAATAGAGACATTCGTGTCCTAGTTAGTAAATATAGGAATTAAATATGTGAAGTATAGACATGAATCATAATATATTAAGCTACATGCATAACATATATATCCTATTTACACTCACATGGTCAAGATACATAAGGGAATTTTGATGCTAGTAAAAAATCTTTTTATATCCCCCTACCTTGTCTAAAGCGTGCACTTCAAAAGAGAAACACTTTATGAAGTGCAAAGTGCACACTTCAGTTATGCTTCAAGTGATGAGGCATTAGCTTAAAGAGATAAATAACTTCTCTCTTGAGTTTCAAAGCGTTCATCCTTCAAAAAATTTTGAAGCGAGTTTCAGAAAAGCTTTTTCAAACATTGCTGGGAACTTTCTTCTTATCATCTACGTATGAATTTTTATAATTAGCATTTGAATTGCTTCTTGTTTCTTCATTTTATAAGTTTAAACTGTATATTGCACCTAGGCTTAACTACTATTTTTCCTTAAATTTCATAAGTTGTGAAAACTTACTATGATCTCTATACTTCGTGACTTAAGACTTTGTCACAAACAATGTGTATTAGATCTGTAATCAAGATTATTAAATGTTGTTTCTTTACATATTGTCAATTTTTCTTTCAACGTTTATGATTGGATGGAATAATTTTAAAGAAATTTGTTTATATACTGTTTAAATGAAGTTCGAGTTATTCTATCTCCCCTGCGTTACACGGGCTTTTTTTGCTAGTAATGAAAATTTGGGGTAGGGAATTTTTTAAAATAACCATTCATCTTTTTCTTAATAATCTACACCAATAAATATATGCACCTAGATCATAATTGCAAAAAACATGGTTCATTCTGACTCATGGGACAAGAACAAGAGCTTAATATGCCACTTATTTAAATCAAGGATGAAGAGTAGGCTTATATAGTACACCTATTCCATCTATCCTTCATTATGACACGACACAAATGTGACCCCTCAAACACATGAATCTTACAAATGTCTTGGTACCCATATCTCTCTTGTTCTCTTCACCGTGAAACCTCAGATCCCTCTATTCTTACTCATGTCTTTTAAGAAAAATATGGTTGTAGACTCTTCCTCCCTCCCTCTCTTCAAACCTCCCTAGCTCAAATCCAACCTCTTATGTCTTTTAAGTTTAATTCGAAGAAGCCCAATTTCAACCTAAAGGGGGTGTTACTGGTTTAGTATTTTATTTAGGACTATGATATTTTCTAGGATTTAATTCAAAGTGTTATAAGTTCGGGACTGAAATTCGGGTCCGAAAGTTTAGAACTACCAGTTTGGGATGATGACTCAAATTTAAATTTTGGTGTTATCAGTTCTTTAAGACTAGAATTAAGAGTTAAAATTTGTACCAGAAACTTCTAATACAGTCCTACTATATACCTATTGGATGAAATCTTATAAAAGTTCCAATGAAGTTTGAAGGATTCCTAAACCTTAGGATTATCTCTCTACCCTCTTCACCCCAAGTCTAGCTCGCCAACCACTAACCCAATATCGTTCCAAGCATCAAGTCATGAGTCATCTCAACATTCCATAAGCACACTTAGCAGTCAATCCTCAACCTAACATTTATTCGAAGAGTACTCGACTTACAACCTTAATGATCAAGGTTTTTCAACATGGCTACCAAGGTCTAGCCAATGGAGGGTAAGCAAGTTGGACACTCCATGAGATGAGTGACTGTCAAGATAACCTTATCAAGAAAGAGGGCCGGTCCTTAATAATTTGGAAATCAAACTTTTATATGCTCTCAAAGTATGATTTTGAGGCAGTTTTTTTTGCTAAAGCAAAGAGTGAGGTGAGTCTCCTATCATTAAGAAAAAAATATGTACAATCATGACGCTAAGTTCACATGAACAAAGCTCAGAGCTTAACAAGCAAATAATAGAAACAAACAAAAAACAAATCAAATTACTCAATTCAGCATTTCCAAAGCTTAAATGTCTCAAGCACCAAGCGGGCAACTTTCGATGAACTCAAAGGTGGATATAAAGAAAAGAGTCTTCTATTACTCTCATACCACACCAAACAAAGGTATCCAAAAGCAATGTGCAGTGCATAATTTCTCCAAGTAATTCCTTTACGTCATCCTTCATTAAAAGTGCTTCAAACTCCAACTATAGAGACTCAAAAGGATCCCAGCTGACAATCAAAGTTGCAAATACCTGCCTCCAAACATCTTGCACATAAGGGCACTTTAGAAATAGATGACTACATCCTTAATAGCAACCAAACACAAAAAACATCACAAGACAATAAATATGCTACGCCTCATAAAGAATTCTCGTAGCGGTAGGCATTGCAAAAACGCTCTCCAAATACAAGAAGCAAGCTGATGAATATGGCGTTTGAACCAAACTTACTTAGCCCAGGCAACAGATGTCTCACGATTACGAATTGAATCCCAAGCTGACCAAAAAGTGAAATTGGCATCCATAATGTGTCAACACTGGTCTATCAACATCAACATTCATGTTCGGTCGAACACTAAGAATTTTCTGCCACAACTCCACCATTGATGGAGAGGTTGCTCAATGGAGGTACCAAGCTCAACATGACATTATCTGAGATACACGAGCATCCAACGGTAGATTCACATCATCCATCAATTGCTGGCCATACACATAAATCAAAGGAATATCCATCCACGGATCAACAAATAATCTTGTTGTCCCCCCATCAGCTATAGCCACACGCATTAGTGTCATCACATGAAGTTGAGCGTAGAGCACACTACCCAAGCCTAAGATATACCTGCACGAACACTATAAGTCTAGATCAAACTACCCCTCACGCACTGTTTTAAAAAGTCTCCGCCTAGTTCGTCTAAACGTACACGTAGGCTTAGGTGGTACCTAGGCTGCCTGCCTAACGCCTGGTGCCTACGCGTTACCTAGACTGCCCATCTAAACTTTGGGAGCGCTTTAGCATTGTCTGCCTACGTAGACTGCACCCAGTAGGCCTTAATCGTGATTTTTTGCGTTGCAGGCTCCACATCCTCCAAACACCTCCAAACTTCTCTAACCTCCAAATGTGAACACCCCCACTACCTCCTCCGACATTAGCAAATCCTCCTTGACCACTACTTAAATGAAGAAAAAATTCCGCCTAGACGCCTGTTTGGCACCTAAGCTTTCTATAACATTGATATTTACTTTAAATTATTGTAATTGAAAAAATAAAAAAAAGAAAACTGCCTAGGCTCTAGGCATCGGGTTCAACACCTAGGCCGCGTAGCGGTTTCTGTAACATTGTTAGTTACTATTTTGGCTATTTAGTTTTTAATTATGTCTTGTTTACTGTGGATCTAAAATTGCTATTTATATTTTTTTACTATTTTACATGGATTTAATACATTTTGTTAATTATTATAATTGAATAATTTTAAAAATAGCCAAATGCCTAGGCGCCACCTAGGCATACGCCTAAGCATTTGGGCGCTAGGCTCTGACTCAAACATCTAGTCCGCCTAACGCTTTCTATAACATTACCCTCACGTACGTCAATCGCATCCATTTCACCCAAAGAACATCACGCTCAATAACTATATCCCACAAGGAGCGAATAGACCCGGCCAAGTTGCAATCGCTCAAAAAATGGAAACCTAAACCACCCTTAGTTTTTGGTAGGCACACCCTCTTCCAAGAGACTAATGTCGAACTTTCTGACCCGTACAAGGCTATAAGAAATCTCTGAGTAGAGAGTCAACGCGCCACAATACCATCTTAGGTAGTAGAAATGTGGAAGTCCAGTAGAAGTGCATAGTAGATAGTATAGATTTAATTAATTCTACCCTACCCGCCACAAACAAGACTTTGTGATGCTATGATTAGAGTCATCTTTGAATAGAGCAAGCAGTGGAATAAACGAATTAATATTTGATCTGAAAGAGAACAAAGGTAACCCCAAGTACCCAATTGGAAGAGAACCCTCTATAAGGTTTAAATAGAAGCAAATCCATACACGGTGGAGACAATTGCATCCAAAAAAGATAGTGCTCTTTTTACAATTGATGTGAAGGCCCGACAGTGCAGAGAACTTAGCAAGAACAGATTTAATCGTTCTTGCATCTCTCGTAGTAGCATGAGCAAAAATCATCAAATCATCTATAAAGGCAACATGAGATACTAATAGACCACCGACTAAAAAAGGAGATAAACTTCCCTCCTCAACCTCTTCATCGAGCAAGCGAGAGAGAACTTGCACAACAAAAGTGAACAATGCGCCATTGGATCTCCTTGCCGGATCCTATTCAAAGAAGTGAATGACTAAGAAGTCCATTGAGTGACACAAAAAAGTTAGCTTGCAAGCACTCATGAGTCCAACTTCCCCACTTCTCAATAATCCCATTGTTCGCATAACATCAATAGGAAAAGTTCCATCCACTAAGTCATAAGCTTTTCGAAGATCCAACTTAATGCACGTTCAAGGTGAACCATTCCAATTATGAAGCTTATGACAGAGCTCATGGGCCAAGAAAATCGAACCTGTAATACAACACTCGGGAATAAATGCATTTTGAGAAAAATCCGCCAAACGAGGAATAAATGGCTTAAGCATGTTGACCATAACCTTTGATATAATCCAGAGTAAGATTACATAAAGATATTGGTCAAAAATCATCAACGAATGTGGGCGCACCCTCTTTTAGGAACAAACACCAGCTGAGTATGGTTCACTGTTCTCAAAACTTGTCGTAGCGAAAGAAGTTCTGCACTACATGGAAAAGATCATATTTAACAATAGGCAAGGAAAGTGCATGAGATGAGTTATACAGAAGAAAAGATTAACTGCAAAGTAACAAAAAAGTCATCCCAATACACCAAAATTCTTCCATGTGGGTCATCTGTTGTGAGTATACGGCCTTGGTCCCCAAAAGCAGCGAACCATTACAAAAACATTATCAACAAGCTTATGCTCTAATAAACAAGCAATATTAACTTTCTCAATACAGCAAGTATCTCGTAAACATAGTTGTCACATTGTTGGCCCCTTATATTCTATATGAGGACTGTCATTGAGTAGAACGGAGGGAATTTGAAGGTGGGCCCGCACTAGCCTGTCTATCGGGGTCTATACCACTAAGTGCACTATATTGATTGGAGGTAAAAAGGCTTCCTCTTGCCTTTAGGCTGAGTAGCACCAACTTCACCAGATTAAATCAGAGTGTTCAGATCGAGGTCAGATTGGCGCCTCACTTGAGATGAATCACTAACAGAGATTGAAGCAATAAATTCCTCAGTACCAAAGCTAACGCTGTCATCAACAATAGGGCTACTAGACGAGTCTTCGAGCCTTAACTCCCTCTCTCATTGTCGCTCAACTATCTAAACAATTAAAACTGGAAGAGTACCATCATCACTAGTCATCGTCTGCGAATGAATGGGATCAGGGTCCGTTCTCGACTGTGATGGCAAAGCAAGATCCCTAACGCCAAACAAGCCATCAGCGTGAATATCCAAAATTGCAGGTACACGAGGCTCTAAAGATGCCGATTTAATATGGGGCTTAACTGCAGGATCAATCAGGGTATGGGGGGAGGTGCACGGGTAGGAGCTTTCTTTAGGACACAAGCACCTTCCTCATGTCCGAATGAGTGACAACATGAACATGATTTAGGCTTCTACTCATAAGTAATCTCCACCTTCTCAACAACTTCATCATCTCCAAACATCAGAACAAAATTTAGATAGTTGAAGTCAACTATGATCTCAACACAAATACGAGCAAATTGGGATCTAGATATCTTCCCTGAAGCATCATCAGAGTATAAAGGTTTACCCAACAAGTTACCAATTCCACTAAGCACCTCCATTGTTAGAATTTGAAATCCAAAGATGGCAACTTTACCCACAACGGGATGGAGGTCTACCTCTCTTTCTCAAACTTTGAATCTAGCCTCCACTTTTGAACGATGAGTGGTTTTCTACGCAGAAACCAAAGGCCTCCTTAAGGAACAGTCATCATATCACCATAATTACGGAAACGGAACACTAGAAAACCGCACCCTAAGGCATAATCTCCACATCTTTTAGTTGCACAATGCTTTAAAATGAGCGGGTAATTCTTTAAGAAAAGGCCTCCATCCAATGAAGTACTCAACAACACGCTTCCATGTATTAACAGCCTTCTCAACATCAGCTTTGGTAAATCGACCCATCTTAAGACTATCACGGACCACTGGTTCCACGTATGATAAGGTGTTGGGGTTTTCAACTCGCTTGTCCTCGAAGAGATCTGACAACTCCCATGCTTGAGAAGTAATAGGGCAAGTTATGTGGACCTTTGGCTCCCACACACCTAAGACCCATGATCTTGAACAACCACTCCTATTAATCCTTCACGGGCTGACCAACATGTTGAAAACCATTAGCCTTGACAAACCTCGTCTGTTGCTCCGACATGTTTTTAATGGATCGATAATTACTCAATTCATCTAACATTAGCTAATAAGATTTGGAATTTTTTTATTTTGATGAAATTGCACTCCGTTAGGCTAATTGTATCAATAAGGATGGGGATTGGGTTGCACAAGGGCATCTTGAATGTAGAGGAGAGGATAGAAATGCTTGCAAAATGACCTTTTCTATCATGATCGACGGGAAAGAGCAGAATTAGAGTTTACGTGGTCACGGAGATGGATTGTGAAAGGGGAGATGAAGAGATTATTTTGGGGATTGAGATTGGTGGTGACGATGGTTTGTAAATGAATTTTAACGACTCTGGAAATTATTCAAGACTTCAATAGTTCTATTCAATGATACAGAGATATCGACATATGCAAACATCTTTATTAAACTATAGATTTTACTATAAATGAGCTCAATACCTATAATACTAGTTTCTATTAAATTATAGATATTACTATAAATGGTCTCTAAATACCTATGGTTACACTTTTGATCTCTGTTGCTTCTTCTACCCAAAAAAAAGTTGAAATTATTTGAAGTTTAAGCCATTTTGTAACTGATCATCGTAATAATTAAAGAAAAATAGAAAGATACAAATAATTCTAAAAGTAACCTTTAGTACTAATAATTAATAAAATTTTAATAGTAAATTAAGAATTTATGAAAAAATAATTTACTTGCTAAATAATAGTTATTAGGGTTTTTCGATATTAGTCTACCAAATCTTCATATTCTGAAATTAGACCCCAAAATTTTTAATTGTTTTGAAATTAATCTTAAATTTACAATCCAAGTTTACCCTCATCAAATTAACCGCCCCCCCAACTTCAGCTTCCCTCTTGTGCTCTCTTTGATATCTAGCTTCAATTTCTGAATAAGGTGAAACTTTTTTCCCAAAATCGACATTCAAATTAATTGAAAGGTTGAATTGGTATTGCACCCAAAAAAATGTTAAAAATGACGAAATATTCCCTCAATTTCAACTAGTTGTTGAGCAAAAGGACTAATTCAGAACACTTAAATAAATTGGGGAACTAATATTAAACTATGATGATTTGGGGAACTAATTTCAAAACATGAAAGATATTGGGGACCAATATCCAAAAAAACTCAAATTTTTATTACTAATTTAATATTTCGTATCATAATCAATTGTCCTATAAAATTATTCAATTTTTTCTCAAATCCAAGACGACTATTACAATTTGTTCAAGAGTCCAATTTGAATCTGAGAATCCAAGTTTAAATCCAAGAATCCAATTTGAAAATTCTACTCCTAGCCCAACTTAGACGGTATGTTTTCTGGACAATTGTTCTAGTCCTAGCTAACAATCATAAAATAGTAACACCCACTAAGTAGTTTAAAGTGAAAAATCCTTAATCCATGATAAAGATTTTTTTTAATCTTTCAAATTTTATAGAAATTGAAAGATGACATAATTGTATTGAACAAATATAGAGCAATGGAGAAGAGAAGGATCTAGCTATTGTAGGAATCATGCATGTTAATTAATTGAAAGTCAAATTTGGATCCAGTTTATCAATGTAAATTCAAGGACATGGGAAAAAGTAAATTTGTCACTAACCGTGTCATAGATTATCTTCTGACACCATCTAGCTAATGGAGGAACAAGTAACCGTCCTGCAAAATTATAGTTCGCAGACATAAGTACAAAATTTAAGATGCAGATACTAAAACAAGAATGGTAATGAGAAGCAACGGCTACAGTAATATTTCCATTTATTAAGTTTACCTGATCTAGATCTTTTCAGATCAAGTAACTCAGGGGAAGTGACCGATAATTTCTTAGCTTTATCTCGAGTCAATGGACTTTCCTGGAAAGAAGGGGAAAAAGAAAAAAAATGAAAGAAAAAGATAATTTCTTAGCTTCATTTTAACTCAATGAAGAATTACGTGATCTAGATCTTAAAACATTCATGATGATTTATATGATTACTTGTATACCAGATCAAAACCTATTGGATAGTTAAAAAATCATTTCATCTGACGGCCTCAACACTAGAACTTTTAGGCACTATTCTTCGCCCAGATAATGAATATACATGGAAATAAATATAACTATTTCTCTAACTGAATAACCTCCTCATGCAGGACAACTGGAATTATGCAGGAGGAAATTCCAAGGATCTTTGACACAGGTATATGCCTCAGTCAAATATGGTTCCCATAGCAAACTTATCATCTTTATCCGAGCTTTTTTCTAATTAATGAAATTCTAGGGTTCCTCTTGATTGTATGGATCAACCTTCCCTCAAAGTGGCCTTCATTCTTTCTAGTCAATGTTGCAAGTAGGGTAAGTGCAACAAAATGGGAAGATGAGCATAAGTGCTTAAAAAGATGTTAACCGTGCCTAATCAGACTCATA
Source organism: Asparagus racemosus (assembly GCA_037177215.1). Lineage (NCBI taxonomy): Eukaryota > Viridiplantae > Streptophyta > Magnoliopsida > Asparagales > Asparagaceae > Asparagus > Asparagus racemosus. The sequence continues at coordinate 18,175,486 of JBAKGM010000081.1, read as the reverse complement.
TCTACTACAAAATTTGGCACCATTCCATGTAGAAGGACATAAGGTTGACAGGAGGCTGTAAAAATTTACCAAGTTTTGCATAGCATTCTCAACTTCCCATCAACGTTGCAAAGCTGATGCGATGGCAATCACAGATGTTTTTTTGGGAGAAATCGGATCGTGCGATGCCCGTGCGATTTAAGAAGAAAGGGTGATTTTCGGCCAGATTTTGATGTGCAACTTCAACAGACCGTAACTTTTAATTCCCTCTATAGAATCGCTATCATTTTATATTTTCGCAAAGCTCGAAAGGTGCTCCCGCCAAAAATGGCACAATCGCTCTGACCAAGTTTCGGGGTTAAAGGAAATCGTCTTCAGGCTCAAACTGTGTGTCAAAGAGTTTTGGTCTATTTTAGTTTCTAGTTTGTATGGAAATTCTTTTATTTCTTGGAAGTCTATTTCTTTTAGGAAAGGCTACTTTGGTACTTTTACTTTGTTTTATACCCAATATAAGGGGGATGAATTTATGTTAACTACTTATGCTAGCTTTGATATTATTCATGTTTATTGTCCTAGGGTCCTTGGGTTTGTGCCGTTTTGCTCGTATTTGATTATGCTTCCAATACATCAATAGCCAACAACATATTGATGGTAAAAGTAAAACACTAGTGATGTTTACAACAAGGATGAGATGATGCTGATCACTATTTTAAAAAGCCTCCACCTAGTCCACCTAGGCGGTACCTAGGCTGCCTAACTAGGGCCTAGCGCCTGGGTGGTACCTAGGCTGTCCACCTAGGTTTTCAAAGTGTTTAGAAGAGCATCGTCTGCATACATGGACTGGACCTTTTTAAGTCTTGATCGTGATTTTCTGTGTTGTAGCCTCCACGTCCTCCAACCTCCTTCAAACTCCTTTAACCTCTAAATATTAACACCTCCACTACCTCCTCTGACCTTCAGCAAAACCTCCTCGAACACCACTTAAATGAAAAAAAAAATCCGCCTAGATACCAGTCCAGCACCTAAGCTTTCGATAATATTGACATCTACTATCAATTATTATAGTTAAAAAATAAAAAAAAGAAAACCGCCTAGGCTCTAGGCGTCGGGTCCAATGCCTAGACCTCCTAGCACTTTCTATAACCTTGTTAATTATAATTTTGGCTATTTAATATTTAAGTATGCATGGTTTATTGTGGATCTAAGATTGCTATCTTTTTTTGGTAAATTTATATGAATTTAATACATATTTTTATCAATTATTATAATTAAATAATTTAAACAATAGCTAAACGCCTAGGCATCTAGGCGCTAGGCACTGGCTCAAACACCTAGTCCGCCTAGCGCCTTATGTAACATTGATGCTGATTCAGACAATATATAAATGATGATAAATGTCAAATCTTATGCAAGGCCTGAAATAGTCTGAATGATAAATATCATTTTATTGCAAACACAAAACAATCGGAACATAGAACTACAAAGTCAGCAAATAGAGGTGAACATAATCCTTGAAAGTATAAGCTGAAATATTCTCCAAATAATAGATCTTTTATGTTACGAAGTATGCACACAAAACCATCCAACTGTTAGAACTTTTTGAATTTGCTTCACAAGGACGGGATAAAGTGGTCAAATATGCTGATGTAGCCAGTGGAAATATAATATAGCTGATCAATGCATCAGAATTGATGAGGACTAATACAACTGTCTAAGGTGTGAGTCAAATGGTGTGTCTTACACAGATATCTTCGATGCAAGAAGACTGAGAAGTGAGGATGGATCTAACTCTTGAAAATTCATATTAGACTAACAAAAAGGTGAGCAGATTTTCCACACAAACTATGCTCATTATTGGATCAATTCAACTCAAAAGGCTAAACAAGACTGCACGAATAATCTTAGCAGTATTAGTTCTTAGATGTTTCTCCCCCTTAAATGAAACTAGAACTTACTAGGACATCTGCATTAGTATTTTATCTTAGAATGTTCTCATGATGCCACTATGCCCTAAAACCGAGGGCAGAAAGTGGGAAAGCAGCTAAAGATGTTGCTTGAATGGGCTCAGACTGTCTTTGGCAATCCAAAAATGCGGGCATGTAGGTCCACGTCATATGGCACAACACACATTTCAAGTGAGATTATTCTAGTTTCATCGAATAACAGCCAAAATGCACGAAAACAACCAAACAAAAATAAATCAGTGGACAATCTTTTTGGCATATAAAAAAGTAACTGTGAAGTTAACCAGTCATCTGCTAGAAGATTCTTTTATCCAGCATCAAGTAGAAGGGTTTTTCATTAGTCATAGCAAAATTTATGAAGATGAAAGTAACTATAATTGTGCTCTTTTTAAATAATTTTCCTTGACATGATTGAGGATCTCTGCATGATTACTGAAAGACCATTTCAAAATTCATAACTATCAAAACGGATCATAATCACTTTTTTGTTTAAAAATCTTAATAAATATTTTTGTCAAGGATGCGATATTAAAAATTCTAAACTCTGATAATGGTTTGCTACTAACAGGTCCAACGAGGTAACTGAGTTATCAAATCCTTGACTAAAATATGCATACGTGAAATTGACTCATAATATGAAATGTGACCAGTCTTAAGTTGTTAGGAGAAGGGAGAGAATAATATGTGCATGCACTGAAGACACTGATCATCATAACATAGGCTATATGCTAGTCCTGTAGATTAGGTTACTCAATTGGAATCATATCTTAAAAGCACCTACAGACGGAAACCTGAACCCAGGTCTAATTGATAGTTCATAAAAACCTATTAATTCATAGACTGCAATGACTTGTACGGTCAATACCAACTGTCATAATGTCAAAAATGAAGTCATTGGAAAGGTTCAGATGCTTGGATCAAAGCTTCACCATTCCAGGAATAGCTTCTAGCTTTAAGCATATGATTATGTTTTAAATCCCACTACTAGTAAATGAATACAACCTTGCATACAAATATATCTATAAATGTGATAATAATAATAATATATTAATAATTAATAACAACAACTTTCCAGGGAGATGCCCCAAATTTAAATCAGTAAAAAAAATTAATTCGTGTAGCCGACCTGACCGGTGTGGGCATAGCCTTCATTCGGGCCATGCAGCAAATATTTTTTGATTAGTTGGGGCATGATATTAAAAGAGGGACACACCTAAGGAAATACAACCTAGAAAGATGATACAAACCCAGCAAAACAGAAGATAGGGGATGGACCCTTGTACCTTCTCACATAATGATGAGAATGAGAATAAAACTTCTTTGCAAGAATTTGATTAAATCAAGAAACTGAAAATGCCAAGATATGGTTAATTCAATAACTTACCAGTGAATAACTAGGTTTCCAAATTGTCTTCCTCGTACTTGCATGCTCTTTTTTCCTTCTGGCTAGCTCTTCATCTGTCAATGTTTCAGACTGATTCTCCAAGAAACAACACAACAGACAAGAAAGGCCTTTCATCCCCGCTATGCATAATTTTAATTCATAAGGAAAGAGACCATACTATGTTAGTGACTTACATCACAGATACTTGGAAGTTCCCCAGTACTCTTTCTAGTTAAGTCTGAAGCTCTGTCCAAATGAAGTTGCGCTGAACTGCCTGAATGAGTTCTGTGTTTAACAGAACACTGGATAACTGTTTTAATGGATACACTTTTACTGCTTTTATGCAAACTGACAATGTGCTCAGAATGATCAGCACCTATTTTGTTGACAACATCACGGGACACAGGAGTCTTTTGTTGATGTTTGGAATCTGGCTCTTCTGGTGGAAAAAAAGGATGACCTTCCTGAAGGACATCTGCAGCCACACTCCTTGCATGCTTGATACCACAATGCTTAACAACTCCTGAATGAATTGTATGTTTCCTTGTAACAGATCTGCACTCATTCTGAACCACCAATCTTAAATCACGGCTGTTCCCCCTCTTGTTTGGAGCCTTAACTGATGGTTCAAAAGCCATGCCCCTTTTCATCTTCAACAAATTAGCATCACCTTCATCACAATCATTTCTCCCTAGTGAACTCTCAGAAGAAGCAGTATGCTTCATGCCAATCTTTCTCGAACGATCCCTACTCCTTAATTCATAACCTCCCAGTCCTCGTTCAAGTTTATGATGTGAGGCCTCCCTTTCTATTGGTAATAAATTACTTGAGTCCCTTTCTACTGCAGAAATGTCAAATGCATCCTGCTCCAATTGTCGGTTAATACCGGAAGATCGCATTGAAACTGCTGGGGAAGCAGGTTCATCCCCAAAATCTCCATTGGCGTATTTATCCCAGTTATATGGAAATCCAATCAAGAAACGTTGTGAGACCTATTAATCACAAAACCAAAAACAAACAAAGATATAAAATTGTTCTTTGCTCTTAATCATTACACTTAAAGAACTAACTGAATTACATAACAATTATAAGTTGTGGTAAGAGAGAAAAACAAAAACCTCAGGTGGGACGCCATTGAGATGAGTCCTTGCTTTGTTAATGAAGCCCTGAATCCTCACAGTGATGCCATCCGCAGTCTCCACGGTATAAGCATCAAAACGCGTCACAATCGGCGCAGAGGTGAAGACTCTCGTGACTTGTTTCCTGTTGAAAAAAAAAACCCTCAAAAGGAACCTCACAAATTGGGGTTTAAGGTTTTTCTGCAACTGGTCTGAAAAAGAAGTGAGCTTTACCCATGAGCGTTCAATCCGCCAACTGCCAGCCTCTTCCCGCCGGAATCAGTGTCGGATTTGAGCAGCCACCACTCGAGAAGCAATACCTAGGGTTTGTCGAATTGAAATTAAGTTGTACATTTTCCGTTTTAGGTAAAAAGAAAGGAAAATTGAGAAACAGAGCACAGAGAGAGAGAGAGAGAGTACGTATTTGGAAAAGGAAGAAGAAGGGGAGAAAGGAGTTGCGGAGTTGGATCCGAAAGAAGGAGGAGCCGTCGCCGGAGATGAGACGTTCGGCACCGGCGGCGGTTGCGTTGAGGAGTTCGCTTTTTGACTCATTTTGGAGAGAGACAGGCAACGAAGAGAGGTTGCGAGCGAGGGCATAGAGAGGGAAACAGCAGGTTAGTCGAGGGGTCATCAGAAGGAGGGCTTCAAGAAGCCGGATTCTATAAAGTTCCTTTTTGGTTTCGTTCACACTTTCAAATTAAAATCAAAAGAGAGGGTGAGTGGAATTCTCTTATTGGTTGACTCCACTTCAATTATGAGAAACACACGTTCCCACTTTTTGCAAGGAAATCGCTTGAAATATGTTTAGGGGGTTACTCAATTGGGGCATTTTCATGCCAAGTAGAATAATTGTAATTTTTTGCTAGTGAGATATTTTAGTGGGATAAATAGGAACAATTTTGTGAAGTATGATATTTTGATAAAATAGCATTGGATAAATTTTTATAATCATGAAGTATATATTTATGCATTTTGATGATATAAATACTATTTATGTATTTTTAAATTTACTACTATTGATTGATAATTATTTACGATAATGTTATTTACTATTAAATAACTTTTGGTTAGACTATAAGATATTGACAATTATTACTATATTATATGTTGTAGCTTTTTTATTTTTTAATTATTATTATGATACAAGTCTAAAAAAAGTATCTCACATTTTCCTTCCTTTTTTGCTCCCCAAGATCTCTTTCCCTCATCTCTCAATTTTATTATTTAATAAGTTATAGATTGATACAATTTTTACTTTTAAATTAATTATATAATTATAATATTTAGTAAAAAAGAAAATATAAGATATGACTAAGAGGAGACAAGATCTGATCTGACGTCACGGTCTAATGATGTTGACAACCATAGAAGAAAAGAAGTAAAGAAAAAAAGTGTTATAAGTTGCCTCAAATACTCAAATCCATATTGCTTGGGGAGTTTCTCTTTTGGCTTGATTTGTTTTGCTCAAGAGTATGAATTAGTGATTAATTGATTAATGGGTCATAGGGCCCATTGGTCGTAGGCTCTTATTGGGCCTGAGTTATAATTCTAATTATTTTGGATTTCAAAGTCCTACTTACATTAGAATTTGCACGTCAATCATATTAGAGACTTATTCCTATTTGGACTCTTGTTGGGCTTTAGGACATGTGGACTTCTATTCCCATTAGAACTCCTATTCCATAGATAGCAAGGAGTTGGGATCTTCAAGGCTATATATTTGTAGTCTTTCAAACCAATTAGAATCATCAATCTACAGAACACCAATCAAGAAGAGAGAGTTCTTTTGTGAAGCCTATTTGATATTTTTCTCGTTTGTTATTTTATTTGAGAGAGTTGTATTAGGCTTCTAGGGTGTTATTTGGGATTGAGTAATTGAGAGATCTTCACATTGCATTCCTCACAATTTAGTAAACGCACTCTTCTCCTTCACCCATGGACTTAGGCTACAAGCGGAACCACGTATATCTTTGTGTTCTTGTGTTCTCAATGTATTTCGTGCTTTCGTTTAATTGATATTAGTTTATCCTTGGGATTTGCCATAACAAATTGGTCTCAGAGCCCTCAGCTATCAATCAGACGAGAAGATGACGACAACCACGACGAAGTGGGATATCGAGAAGTTTGATGGCAATATCAGTTTTAGCCTTTGGTAAGTTCAGATGATCACTGTGTTGACATAGAGCAGATTGAAGAAGGCTTTATTCGGGAAGTCGAAGTAACCGGCTACAATGATAGAGGAAGATTAGATCGAGTTGGATGATATAGCTCTCATAGTGATCCAGTTATGTTTGACAAACGAAGTTTTGCAAGAAGTTCTCATAGAGAAGACAGCCGCTGATTTGTTGTCTAAATTGGAGGATTTGTATTTGACGAAGTCGCTCACTCTTCGCCTCCTTTTGAAGAAGCGTTTGTACACACTTCGGATGTCAGAAGGAACACCCATCAAATATCATCTTGGTGAATTTAATTATGTGATTACAGATTTGAGTAAGATTGATGTTAAGATCGATGATAAAGATCAAGCCCTATTGTTATTGTGTTCTTTGCCACCTTCCTACAAGCACTTCAGGGATACTATAATTTACGGTTGAGATTCTATTGGCATCAAGGACGTTAAAGAGAACTTGTTGAATAAGGAGAAAATCGACAAAGAGTTAATCATAAGCAAAAGTGGCGATAAAGCTGATGGCTTAGTTGTTCGAGGAAGATCGGAAGAAAGGAGCTTTGGAGGTAACAGGTATAAGTCAAAGCATAGGAATCTGACCTGCAGATATTGCAAAAAGAAAGAGCACATCAAGATCGATTGTTACAGATTGAAGAACAAGAATAAACAAAAAGAGTATGAAGAAAAATCTAAGGAGGACTCTGCTAAAGTTGATATTGCTGAAGATGTGATTTTACTGGTTGCAGGTGATAAAAACAGGAGCATGGATGATTGGATTTTAGATTTGGGTTGCTCCTATCATGTGTCCTAATCGGGATTGGTTTACTAGTTATGAAGCTATTGATGGTGGAGTTGTTCTCATGGGGAATAACGCCTCATGCAAGACTATTGGGAAATGCACAATTCAAATTAAGATGCATCATTAGAACTTTGACTGATTTTAGGCATATTCCAGGTTTAAGGAAGAATCTCATCTCTTTGGGCACTTTTGATAGACGTGGGTGTAATTTTTAAGGTGAAGGTGGAGTTCTAAGGGTTACAAAAGGCTCTCTTGTGGTTATGAAAAAAAAGAAGATTGACAGCTTATATGTTTTGCAGTGTTCTACTATTACCAATTCGACTGCAGTTGCATCATCGATATCAGGAGTTGATACTACCAGATTATGGCATATGAGACTTGGTCATATGAGTGAGCGCGGATTGGTCGAGTTGAGCAAGAATGGTCTTTTATGTGGACAGAGTACAGGAAAATTGAGATTCTGCGAGCATTGTATTTTCGGGAAGCAAAAAAAAGTCAGCTTTAGTACGGCAGTGCATCAGACTAAAGGTACTTTAGATTATATCTATTCAGATCTTTAGAGACCTTCTCAAGTGGCCTTGAAGGGCGGTAGTTCAAGATATTTGTTGACCTTCATTGATGACTACTCTAATAAGGTTTGAGTCTACTATTTGAGACATAAAGATGAGGTATTTATGACTTTCAAGTATTGGAAGTATTTGATTGAGAAACAGACTGGGAGGCTGATTAAGAGGTTTAGATTTGATAATGACCTTGACTTTTGTGGAGGAGAATTTAATGAGTTCTGCAAGAAGGAGGGAATCGTTAGACATCGTATAATCTCTCATACACCACAACAAAATGGAGTGTCAGAACGTATGAATAGAATTCTTTTGGAGAAAGCACATTGTATGTTATTCAGTACAGGTTTAGGTAAGGAATACTGGGTAGAAGCAGTGAATACAATTTGTTACTTAGTGAATCGGTCGCCATCTACTGCTATTGGTTGTAAAAGTCCAAAGGAGGTTTTGTCTGATAAGCTTGCGGATTATTCTAATCTTAGAATATTTAGTTGCTCTGCATTTGCATATGTTAGTCAAGGGAAACTTGAGCCGCGAGCGAAGAAGTGCATATTCCTAGGTTATGCATTAGGTGTTAAGGATTTTAAGTTGTGGTGTCCTGATCTGAAGTCTCCTAAGATGAAGCACCTCAGCAACTGCAGGAAGAGCGGGAATACACTATTGCTAGAGATCTATTTAGATGAGATATTCAACCACTATGAAGATATGAAGATACAATAGCTTATGCATTGTCGGTTGATAATTTTGTGCTCTTCAACTATTCACGAGCTACTTCAGGTGATGACTTTGCTAAGAGTTACGGTCGTCGTGCGAACAATTCAGTCGATTTGTTGAGGAGGCCTCTTTCAGTTAGCAAGTTCAAGCCACGCTTGGACTTGATCGATATGTGCCTTGCTTAGATGCCTTACGGGGTTATTGGAGAAGGTAGAGTAAGTTAGCTTATTTTGGAGTGAAGAATTTTCTACGTGTTTGAGTCAAGGTGGAGATTTGTTAAAGGTTGCCTTAAATACTCAAATCCATATTGCTTTGAGAGTTTCTTTTTTGACTTGGTTTATTTTGATCAAGAGTATGAGTTGGTGATTAATTGATGGATGGATCATAGGGCCCGTTGGTCATGGGCTCTTATTGGGTCTGAGTTATATTTCTAATTATTTTAGATATCAAAGTTCTATTTACATTAGAATTTACAGTCAATCATATTAGTGGCTTATTCCTACTTGACTCTTGTTGGGCTTTAGGACATGTAGACTTCTATTTCCATTACAACTCATATTCCGTGGACAGTAAGGAGTTGGAGTCTTCAAGGCTATATATGTACAGTCTTTCAAGCCAATTAGAATCATCAATCTATAAAGCACCAATCAAGAAGAGAGAGTTCTTTTGTGAAGCATATTTGATATTTTTCTCTTTTGTTCTTTTATTTGAGAGAGTTGTATTAGGCTTTTAGGGTATTATTTGGGATTGAGTGATTGAGAGATCTTCACATTGTATTCCTCACAATTTAGTAAAGCTATTCTTCTCCTTCGCCCATGGACATAGGCTACAAGCAGAACCACGTGTATCTTTGTGTTTGGGTGTTCTCAATATATTTCGTGCTTTTGATTGATTAATATAGTTTATCGTGTGGATTTGTTATAACAAAAAGAAATATAAAAAATAATAAAATAAATAGGAGTTCTAGTTTTTTACAACTTAGTTCCAAGCTAAAACTCAGAATAATTTGTGAAACTAGAACGCTCATTTTTATATAGGAAAATAAAAGAAGTGGGGGATAATTTTATAGAATTATCCTAGTTCTAGTTTTGTTAAAGTTCTAGTTGACTAACACTGTAAAATTTTGTTCTAGATTTAATTCTACTTGACTAACACAATAAAATTTTATTCCACAAATTATCCTAGTTCTAGTTTTAAGTTTTATTTGACTAACCCCCCAAGTGATTTCTTGGTCAGATTTTTCACTTTTATGGTTCATGGGAAACTAACCAAACAGCCCCTTATTATTAGTCTTTTTGCATTTCTTCTATTCTTTTTTTTAGATAATAGCCCCTTACATCATGGCTAATTGGATATTTGCCTCTTCAATCTCCCTATTTTGATGTTAGCCCCTCAGTTATGATATGTGGATATGAGCCCCTCTGTTAAAATTGTCATTCAAATTGATTAACTCTAATTAGGTTTAGACTAATCTTTGATGGCTAATTACATAAATACCCTCCACCCATTAAATTACTTCACATAACCATCGTCTCCCCCTTTCTCTCTTTCTCCCTTCACATTCCCACTTTCTTTAGCGATTTTGCCCTAATTTGATCACCGCCCCTAAAATTGAAGCCAACACCCAAAATCGAAGCTAAATCCAGTATGAACCCCTTATTTGGAGTGATGACGAAGGATCCCCACATGATTTCGGTTAACTGAATTAGAGATTAGTGTTTGTGGAGGTAAAATTCGTCCATTTCTTTTTTTTGGCTTTTAATTTCTTTACCCTTTTTTTGAGTTGTGGTAGAGCATGGAGATTTGGGTTTTCTACTAATTAGGGTAAGTTGTCTGCTGCTTAATTTAGCCCTAATTTGGGTCCAATAATGAATAGATGTTTGTTTACATTTGATTTTCTTTCAATTAGCAATTTAATTAGTTTGTAGATGCTATTATGTTGTGAAAGGCAAGTTGAGGATGTTATACGCATATCATCATTGCTTTTAATGAGTTCAAAGCAACTTTGTCGTTAGAGGAAGAAGGGGTTTTTTTAATAGATCAGGTACAACAAGTGGGAATTTGGGTTTAGAGCTTGTTAGGTAAGGGCATAACTGTCCATTAATACCCAATATTAAAGAAAACGAAATATTCTTTGGCATTTATAACACCATCTAACCATAGAGACTCATATGAACATATCATAGCCATTTGAGGGACTGATATCAAAATATGAAGATTTTAGGGTCTAATATCAAATTACCAATGATTTAAGAGGATAATATCTAAAAAACCCCTTCTTTTTATTCAGGGTTTTCGTATTGGTCCCATACATCTTTAGTATTTTGAAATTAGTCCCTCAAATCATTGAAATCACTATTAGATTCCTCAAACATATAGGTTCTTTCAAATAGGTCCCTCTATTTGATTTGCGGTCAAATCGTCTTAACTCTGGTTCAATCAAGAGCTAACCTCTCAACTCAATGACAAAAAGATATCATATTGGCATATTTTGTTTGACACTATGTACCAAATTAGTATATTTTCTTACTTTGGTAACAATAATGTATACTTTGTGGAACACAGTGACAAGTAGCCCTATTTTTTGGTTGAAGCTAAAATTTTGGCGAGATCAACTCACGTGACTCGTCATGTGCATCCTACATGGTAGGTAGTTGGGCTCATTCATATGAGCTAGGGGGTTCCAAATTATGGCTCAAAATAGTGAACTCAAAATTAAGGGTGTTACTCTTCCTCATAGGTTTAAATTAGGCTAGAACAACTGAAATTTGAGATGGATTTTTAACCTCAAGCTCTCGCTCAAGGTTAGTTTCAAAAAACTCCACTTACCCATAGAATGCCATGAAAAATTCTAATTTACACAAATTAATCATATTGTATCAAAATCAAGGTTTTGAATCCATTAAACAGCTCTAATCATCCTTATTAACATCTAATTTCCTCAAATTATTTACAAAATTTTGAAATTTGAACTCACCTTTTGCGCCTCATTGTAGCCTACGAAATAACCCTAGTCACCTTTTTGAGCCTCATTATAGGTTGAAGATATCAAAGCCTCAAAGGTCCCCACCTCCATGCACAAACGGAAATCTCCACAATTTGGGGAAGATTCATTCCCTCTTCACATGAGTAGAGAATAGAGGGAAAATAGAGGAGGGAAATTTTTTCTGGGGGGGGAGGGTTGTTTCATAACTTTTACTTAGATCGTGTTAACACCTAGCCATAAAAGCCTATGAAAGCCACGTAGGATGCACGTAACGAGTCATGTGACTTGATCTCGCTGAAATTTTGACTCATACCAAAAAACCTACCTACTTGTCACCATGTCCTACAAAATATACCTCATCATCGCTAGAGTAATAACATAAACCAACTTGGTACATAGGATCATGATTATCACATTTTAATTATAAATTAATACCCTCATTACCCATTTTATATGAATAAATACACCACTAATAACTGTTTTTATCTTATTTTGCAGGTTA
>JBAKGM010000081.1:18121484-18133678 GCA_037177215.1 Asparagus racemosus | reverse complement strand
GGTTAAGTATTTTAATTAAGATATGAGATTAGAATAATTAGGATAGATTATATAGAATTAAAATGTAATACCTAAAAGGGTTATGGGTATTTTTGTCTACCGAAAGATTTTCCCAAACTCGTGCTTTTAAAGGGAGTATGATATGATATATATACGTGTATGCACGCACACGCACCGAATATAAATATGTAGTAACCACATATGTATCCTAGCAGACGCAGATATATCTGCATGTATGGATAATTTTTGTTCCCCTTAAGCATGCCCATCTAAATGGCAATCTTAGTCATCCACTACGTGCCCATACTTATAATTCATTCAAAAATTCTATCAAAAAATAATAATAAATAAAATAATTCAAACACACTTACTATTCTTTATATGCATTTTGGTCAGTTTAATCTTAACTTAAAAGAAATTATAACCGTCTTTTACATAATTATCCATCGCTTTCGTATTTAACTTAATTACTCTTTATGGTAGCATCTTTTTAAGGACTCCATAGAAATCCATAGAAACGCGTCCGGACTCAACATGGGGAACAAGGGGGGAATCTCTTCAGCGAGAAGAAGACTCGCGTAATTGTGGCCTCATATATGTCGCCCATGACGATAAAATGATGGCTCCGATTAAGGATGTGGCTCGAAAAACGTCTGTTTCCAAGGTGGTCACACTTAAATTCTACGCAAATTATTTGCGACGTCTAGTTTTTGGTGTCTTTTCTATATTTCGTTTTCACTGCCATTGCCGAACAGTGATTTGTTGGTACAAGCTAGTTAAAATCAGCTCAACTTGGTCACAATTTGTGGACGCATAATGCGTGAGGAATATTCAGGATGTCTTGAACCACAAACTTAATTTTAGAGGGGATAGTTTGGACTTCTCACTATCCTCTATTTGGCACAAAAAATGCCTGCACAATGCGAGATTTTGATAGAACTCCTACCCTAGAGCCGGCGCCCAGAGAATAATTGGAAATTTGTTTTCAGCCTGTCACTTGCTATATTATGTTTTGAAACTATAACTAAGATTTTCCGTAAGTGACAAAATATGACGAAAGATACGAGAGAATATTTTAGAAACACATAAAGTTGTTTCTTCAAACTAACCATTTTCATGTCAATTGCATTGTCTTAAATTAAGTTTAAAAATGCAATTGGATATTGTCAGAAAAAGAGAACTTAGAGAGTGGAGTTCCGATAGGAATCCATCTCAGAACCCCTCCGCGTGCAAGTGGACGATTTTGAGCCTTATAAAGGGGAGGATAAATTATCCATGTTCCCCTGTTCATTCTATATAAGGCTAATAACTGCCCGCTTGCATGCGAACAGTTTTGCAAGAATTCATGCTCCTTAAGTTCTCACTTTGAGGGGAAAAAATTCACTCTTTGTATGCTCATTGAAAGAAAAAAAATGAAATTAGGTATCTTTTTTTGTGCTCTTAATCTGAATTTTTTCTACACAGTGTTTATGCTTTGAAGTTGGAATAACCAAATACGCGTTGGATTTTAAAGTAGGAAATTAAAAATTTGTTCAATGATGCAGATAAAAATTAAAAATAAAATGAGGAAACAAATGTTCAAACAAGCACGGGATGTGCAATCGAGGCTGAAAAGTCTCCACGATGAAAGAAATTTCTGAATGCTTATAACTCTCGTTTGCAATCACCTTTATTATGCTTGGCATTTAAATATGTGCACACAGAGGAACATATGGGTGTGTTTGGCAATTCCAAAATAAGATTGAGTTTGAACTGGTTCTTGTTTAACTAGGTTAGAGTTGGTCCGTTTAGGGGTTGGTTAAAAAAAATTAGTTCAAGTGTTAAAATTTAAACTAGAAAAAGTTGGTTCAAAGTTGGCCCAAGTTTTGCCAAACTAAAAGAAACTTTTTAGACCACACTTATATCCACTAAAACTAGTTCTTTAGGGCTTGTTTGGATTGGGGGTAAAGAGCGGTACGGAAAGTTAGGGGACTCATTAGCATTGTTTGAAAATTAACTTTTGCCATGTAATGAGGGAGAAGGGAAGGTAAAGGAGGGGAGAAAAATCAAGTTTTTTGAGAAAAATCAAGTTTTTCTTACCCCCTACTCGGGGTGTAATTAGGGTGATGGGAAGTTAAGGGAACTTTTAATAAAAAAACAATTTGAAAACACTATTTTAGCCTTAATCTAACTTCTAACAATAAAATGACTTAATAATATGCAATGTTATTTATGTAAGTTTACATATATTCTCTTCTCTTCTATTCACTTTATTAAATTTTCCAAACGGGTCAAATAAGTTCCTCTTGATTCTCTTTACTAATTTTCAAATAAGTTTTACATGTTTCTTTAATTTTTCTTAACTTAACTTCTGCTATGTTACCTTAACTTTGTTTTACTAGATCTCAATCAAAACAAGCCCTTGGATAGGCCAAATCCACCCAATATCCAAAAAGTATGTGAGAAAATGGGCTTAATGCGCGTACATGGGCTAGGTAAGTTCGGGAGCAATTCATGCCCTCCTCGCCCCTTTTGAAAGCAATTTTTCAGTCATTTTTCGATGTTAATCTCTACATCTTGAGTTATTGCGCATTATTAATAAAAATAATTACTAGGATCCAAGGGAATATCCTCGGATTGTAAATGATTTCATCTAACAAGTGATCACTATTATATTCCTTCAAAATTTTGCCCGACTTTTAATCTTCAAGTCTGCTAAAACTTTCAGGCATATTTAATCTTCTTCTTTATCTAAGTTATTAATTTAAAAAGTCACGAGCACGCATATGAGAAAACAACTCATTTAAAACTGGCAACAAAGAGAGAGACTACGGCACACTGCCAATCATCAATTTATTCCTTTAATTCCTTAATATATCTTATTTTGCAAAATAAAATACACAAGCATCCAGATGCAGGAAGATATAAATAATTATTTTAGTTCTTACTCCCAAGCTAGCTCTCAGCGTACCGTCTCTGCGGCTCTTGCCGTGACTATTGAGAAAAGAAATGCGGCAGTAATAATGTGGTAGTACCTCAGCGAATTACTGTCTGCTATTTTACTTTAGATGAGTTGAGGGGGTGTTTGGTTCAAAGAAAAGAAATTATAGGAAATATTTTCCACTCATTTTTGTAGGAAATATTTTCTATCTAAATAAAATATTGAAAGTTAAAAAGGACAAAATTTTCTTTTCTTGTGTTTGGTTCAAAACAAGAAAATAAGGATTTTACTTTTAAAAAATGTCAAGTTTTCCTTTTCTAGAAAGTTATTTGGTTCAAAATAAGTAAAAAAGTACAGGTTTATTACTTTTTTAATAGTATTGTCAGTTTTTCATGAGATTTCCTCTCAAAAAGCTCGGAACTTGTTTTCCAACTATTCTGTACTTTTTAGGAAATGTTTTCCATAACTCTAGAGTGAACCAAACACATGAAAACTCAATTATAGGAAAACTTTTATTTACGAAATTGCCATTTTCCAAAACTTTTCCCATAAGTGGTGAACCAAACACCCTCTAAGAGTTTGAGCTAGCACCTATCACCTAGATGCCTAGGCTTTTGGCTATTTTTTAAATTATTTAACTATAATAATTGATAAAAATATGTATTAAATTCATATAAAATTTCCCCTAAAAAATAGCAATCTTAGATTCCCAATAAACCATACATAATTAAATACTAAATAGCCAAAATAATAACTAACAAGGTTATAGAAAACGCTAGGAAGCCTAGGCGTTGAACCCGACGCCAAGAGTCTAGGAGGTTTTCTTTTTCTATTTTTTAATTACAATAATTGATAGTAATTATCAATGTCATAAAACACTTAGGTGCCGGGCTGATATTTAGACGGATTTCTTTATTTAAGCGGTGGCCAAGGAGGTTTTGCTGAAAGTCGGAGGAGGTAGTGGAGACGTTCATATTTGGAGGTTAAAGGAGTTTGGAGGAGGTTAGAGGACGTGGAGACTGCAACACAGAAAATCACGATCAATACCTGAAGAGTACAGTCCACGTAAGTAGACAATACTCTCCTAAACATCTCTAAACCTACGTGGGCAGCCTAGGTACCGCCCAGGCGCTAGGCGCTAGTTAGGCGGTCTAGGTACCCTGTAGGCCTAGGTGTACGGCTAGGCATACTAGGCGGAGGCTTTTTAAAATAGTGTAGAAGTCTGCATGTCACTGATGCAGAACAAATCTGAAGAATCTATCTGATGCAGATAATAGTAGATAGGGCTACTAGAAATTCAAATTCTATATTTGAATTTTTTGTTAGGATTTTAGAGTTAATTTGAATTTAAGTTCTAAGAGTTTGATTTGAATTTCCATTCTAGGATATAGTTACTCTTGAGTTCGAATTGTAACAGGAATAGAAGTATGTTTCTTTTTGAATTTTAGTACAGATAGGATCTCATACCCTACAAATATGATTTTAGCCATACAATTCTTTATTCAAATCATCTTCACCATTCACTTTCATCAATTAACCCACTGCCCCTTATTTTCCAAAGGAAAAAAGAAAACACCCAAACTCCCACCTTTTCCAAAGCAACAACCAACACCCAAAGCCTCCTACGTGAATTTTGTTGTTCATTGGCATTCAAAAAAGACAAAATCTAAACCCAACTTTAGTTCCCAAAACATCGAACACATAAAAGGTGTTATTGTTCACCTCCATCCCCTTTCCTTTTTTTTCTCATCATGTGAACCCAACATGTCCCTTTGGTAAATAAAAAATAAAAATTTCGACTGAGCTTTCAGTTCCATTCCCCTTCAGGGTCCGTGGGGATAGTTGAACCCACTGGCCCTTCTGTAGATCCCCCCCCCCCCCCCTCTGAATGCAAGGTTATTTTGTCTAGTCTCTAATAATCACATTATTCTAAAAAAATAGTTATTAAAAATATAACTAGAACTTACGGAGAATGAAATGTGAGATTACGGCGGTCCCTTGATAGATAAACAAGTGAAATGAGCATCAGAAATGTGAAAAATGCAAAGGCTTCTCTGCACATTTTCTTTCTGCTCCATAATGTAGCAATACACTTAATCACTACCAGAGCACATTTTAAACCTGCTTTCTCGACTGTCAAATTGCATCATTATGCTCAACATAAGGCAACCAAACACAAAGCTTATCCTAATATACCAATAGTGATCCTATAGGATGTCCTCCTAACATAAAGAGTGCCTACAAATGTGCATCCCCTTCAATAAACATATGCCCTGAGATTATGTGAAATCAGAAAATGTGCAAACTATCCAAACTGAAGTGTGGTAGCATCCACGTCAAACATAAAGCCATTGTGGCCACAAAACAAAATGAATCATACTCTGTGAAAACAAATCAACTTAGTTAATGATTCAAGTGTGATGTGAGAGAATAAAGCAGAATAAAGCACCAGGAACCAAGTACCAATACATCAAGGATTCAGAAGGGTAAAAATCCAACAATCTCTGCAATATGATAGAAGATTGATGGACATCATCGTCATAATAAATTAACAGAACTCTTTATTAATACACAAAGAAAGGTTCCAAAGAACAGAATGAGTGTATTTGTATGGAAGTTCACCATGAGAGAACTTTATGTCTGTGCTGTCGTCAAGAATAGAATTTAGATGATGCATCACAAAGCTGAAGAACAAATATGACAGAAGCATTCATGAAAGCAGACAGGAAACATGAGGGATTTGTGTATTTGTTAGAAGTCGCAAAAAGAGATACTATTGTAAACAAAAATAATCTCCATGCTCTTTGATTCCAGTGATCCTTGTGAATCTAGTAATTTGCTTAGAAATCTCATGACATAGATGGCATCATGGAATTATCAAATATTACTTGGAAGAGAATAACTTGCTTGTGTTTTTTGAAAGTTCTTTAGCAGTCTTGCTCATGGAATCATAAAATTACTCTTGAAGTTATTAAAAGAGGCTTCTCTAGTCATGCATATACAAGAACAAAAAACACAACAACAACAAACTCTTTATTACCATTTTTGGGGATTGGCTACACGAATCATGCTCTTCCGTTTAGCTCTATTAAGGGTTATCTCCTCAATTAAATTACCCACTAACATAACCTTTTCGACTGCTCATAATCAAGTTCTCTTGGCCTAACTTTAAGTCCTTTTTGCTTCATTAGTTATAATCAAAATACTTTTCTAATTGGTAAAATTTATTGGGCGGGCCACAATGTAGATGACCAGACCACCTCAAAATTTCCTTCATTTTATCCTCAAAGGGAGCAACCTCTAATTTTCTATGAGTACACTCATTTCTTATGTTACCCCTTAGTACATATTCAGATGTTCATCTTCATCTTAACATTCTTAGTCTGCTACACTCATTTTCTGCATATACCATTTCTTTATTGCACAACATTCCTATCCATAAAGCATTGTGTGATATTCAACTGTCCTACAAAATATTTTTTTCCTTCAATTTCATAAGTATTCTATGATTAAAAAAAATGCAAATGCACTTCACGACTTCTCTTGATTTGATTTGATAAACCACACCATTTTGATTTGACAAACCACACCATTCTTGATCTTACCATATCAATGAATGTTTTTCCCCAAATAGCGAAAAAAATAACTATTAGTTGTTTCTTGACAAGCAATATGTATTATACGCTCATTAGATTTCATAGTTTTACTCAGATTACATTGCATGAATTTTGCTTTTATCGTACTAATTCTAAAATTTTCAAATCTGAGAGCTTTTGCCCATTTTTGTACTTTAGAAATTATCTTTTCTCTATTCTCATCAACTAATACCATGTCATCAACAACTAACATATACTAAGGACTTTGTGTTGAATATATTAGAAAGTTTGTCCATAACTACTATAAAAAGAAATGTTCCTAATGTCAATCCAGCTAGCACCTACTTGCCTAGGTATTAGGCAAATGGCACGCACTATCAAGACAAACCCTTCCAATGTTCTTTTCTTTTTTTTTCTTTTTTTTCTTTTTTTTTCTTTTTTTCCTTCAATTTCTTGGTTGTTGTTGCTACTTCTCAAAAAGTTTAGGGTTCAAAAGCTTGCGGATGGGGTCTTCAATATTACCTATGCAGGGTATTGTATACACAATTAGAAAATTACTAGTTACTTGGAATCGCTTCTGGTGTGTTTGATGTCTAGACCTCTAAACTATAATTCAGCTTCTACCATTGAGAGCATCATTTTGGCTGCTAATAGGGTTAGTAGCACAAACTCAAGCCGGTTTTAGCTTTCAAAAGCTTGTTTGGAGGTTGAACAAAAATCTAAGCTCATTAGTTCATGAATAAGCTTGAGTGGAGCCACTTACAATCTTGTTCACAATCCATCCACTTGCAACCGGCGTAAGTTCATGTCTGTTAAATTTTTCCTCATCCTAGCTAGTTAGTAGTCAATGCCCCCCCACCACCCCCCCCTTCAAACAAATAAAAACCTCTCTCCCTCCCTCTATATCTCTATACCAATCTCTCATTCTTATTTCTCCCTATTTTGTGTATGTTCTTATCCTGAAAACATCTAACTCATAGACATACATATATATATATCTCCAATATTTCACTTGAGAAAGTAGATATCCAATTTAGGTGATCCTTTTACTACCAAAAAATCATCTGGGAAGGTACCAAGATAGAACAAAGGTTTTTTGTAGCCCCGGGGAATTCTACAAAAGGATGGCTCTACTTTATCATGAAATTGGTCATGGCATTTATATTCATTTTTGGATCCATGAAAAAAGAAAGTAGATATCCAATCTAGGTGATCTTTTACTACCAAAAAAATCATCTGTGAAGGTACCAAGATAGAACAAAGGTTTTTGTAGCCCCGAGTAATTTTACAAAAGGATGGCTCTACTTTGTCATGAAATTGGTCATAGCTTTTATATGCATTTTTGGATCCATGAAAAAATAAAATTAAAATGTGAAGGAGACTAGTTAACTAAGGGTGAGTTTGGATGCTTTTTTTAAGGGGCGAGGAGAGGAGTTGGGAAGGTTATAATGCTAACTGCCCAAAATTTGTGTTTATTTACATTTTAGTGAGGAAAGGATTAGAAGGATTAAAAAGAAGAAAATTTCCTCACTATTCTAACCCTCTATAAGTGGACGGATTGAGAGGGGAGGGATTGAGTTTTAAGTATTTTTTCTTAAAATTCCAAGATTACCCCTAGACTTACGTCATATTTGTCATGTAGGTTCCCTCCCTATTTAATACTCTAAACAAACACAAATTATAGTGCACCCCTCTCTTCCTCTAGTTGTCTATCCAAACACAATTAGTTTTATCACACCCCTCTTTCCACTCCTTCCCTTTGGGATTACTATAATCATTCCCCTCCCATCCCCATCTTCTGTCCAAACCCACTATAAGGGAGCTCGAATTCTCAACTCCGTATAAAGGAAAATTGTTAAATGGTATTTTGAAGGGTTAATTTCACAAAACCCCCGACTTGGGGGGTTTTCACATAACCCCCCTTAACTTCATTTATATAACATAACCCCTCTCAACTTTGGGATGTCTCATAAAAAGTACCTGAGCTTCAACATTCTTACAGAAACCCATACCTGTAATTTGTAAGTAATGAAAACATTTTTAGAGAAAATATCCAAACTTTGTCATTTGTCATTTACAGGCAACAATTGCCCTCAAGTTTTATTTTTTCCCTCAAGAAAATTTTAATTATTTACAAATTATATGTAAGGGGCTCCAGTGAGAAAAATTTAAAGTTCCCGGCTATTTTGTGAGACACCCAAAAGTTTAGGGGGGTGCATGTGATAATAAACTTCAAAGGAATTATGTGAACCACCCCCCCCCAAAAGTTCGGAGGGCTTTTGTGAAATTAACCCCACATTGAACTCATATCTTCACATCCCAACAACATAAACAGACAAATTTAAAGCTAATATTAATGTTTCAGGAGTCTTTAGCAATATTAGGTCCTTCACTTATGGCCGGAGTGCATTATCCTTTATCCACTTAAAATAGAGTACGTCAAGTCTTTATCCTACGTCAGCCTAACCTGAATCAAAGTAAGTTATCACATCCAAATCCAACGCTACATTTAAAAAAAACTTTCACATCACCTTATATAGCATTGCATAAAAATGCTATAAACAAGGCATGCTGGCATCATACACATTTTAGGTAGGAAATATGAAAACCTATGTAGTTCTTGCAAATGTCATGTAGTTGGCAATATCAAGGATCCTATACGCAATAAAGAGCCTTTCTAATAATCACATCTAGATAAATCGTTGCATTTAGAATTTATCCTCAAAAAAATTTATCCAGAAATTTATTCCATGTTCGCAACCACTGTGCTATACAACCTGCTTACTGAATCCATCATCACATTCATCCCAGAGCACTCCTCTCAAAGTAGAACCTCATTTGCATGGTTGTACTCGCACAGTCCTGCCCGAGCAATTTTCTACTCATCTATTCCCAATTTGAAAATAACATAAACCTTACTCTGCCTAAGTTTGTTGCAACAAACAACCTTTCTACACCAAATTTGTAATCTGATCTTGAAAACCGATTTAACCATCATAAAACATTCATCATCAACATCATTTTGTACCAAAAATAAATTGAAAACCCATAAATGGAAGGCAAGTTATGATAAAAAGACAACTTTTCTTCTATACTCAAAGAAACTTTTCTAGAAATTCATTCTCTAATCATAGAACTATACAATAAAACATATAATAGTCAAAGATGATAATTTTACACTCATCTACCCGTAATTTGGCTCCAGAACAAAATATACACCTCAAACTAGGGGCAAATCTATAGTGGGGACAGTGAGGTTAATTGCCCCACTGACCCTGAAGGGAAACAAAACTGAGGCCCAGTCAAATTTTTTATTTTCATATTTTACCGAAGGAGTCTACAAAGTTCACAAGAAAAGAAAACAAAAGGAAAGAAGGGGTAGAGATCAAACAATAGCAACTTTTGGGTGTTTGGTGTTTTGGGAACCAAAGATGGATTTAGATTTTGTCTTGTGTGAATGTCAATGGACAACAAACTCACGTTGGGGGCTTTGGGTGTTGACTTTTGCTTTTGAAAAGGTGGGAAGTTTGGGTTTTTTGTTTTGTCCTTTTGTGGAAAATAAGGAGCAACAGGTAAATTGATGAAAAGGAATGGTGAAGATGGTTTGAATTAAGAATTGAACGGCTAAGATTCATTTTGAGAAACAAAATACACTAAGAACTAAAAAAGAGACAAAACAAAGATATAAGATAAAAGATGAAAGCTAACTTAGGGTAGATCGGATTCACTGACAAACATCTAACCTTCGAAATAAACGGTTTCACACCATGGAAAATCTCATGCCCACTATAATAGCAATTCACATGCTAAACTTTATAACTTTATTCGTAAATTTTCTCAGAGTCTAACTACAATGAGAAACATAATTCATATTTTTAGGGTTTAAAATGCTATCTCTACTAAAGTTCAAAATGAAACAAACTTTGATTCCTATTACAATTCAAACTCAAATTTAACTCTATCCTAGAATTAAAATTCAAATCAAACTGCTAGAATTTAAATTCAAAGTAAACTCTAAAATCCTAATAGAAAAATTCAAATATAAAATTTGAATTTTTAAGAACTCTATCTACTATTATCTCAATCAGATAAATTCTTCGAATTTGACCTGCATCAATTACATGCTGACTTTTACATGTATTAGATTCTAACAACACTATCTACTATTATCTGCATCAAATAAAATCTTTGAATATATCCCGCATCAGACCCTCTAAGGAATATACAAGTATAAAGCCCATATATCAATTTGCACCTACACTATTTGCCCTATGGACCCCCTAGCCCCTAGATTTTTGAAAATAAGCACCATTACTTGCATTGGTGTCATCAATATTTAGGTTGAAATATCATATGCTAATTGTACTTGTTTCTTATCTCCCGTAACCAAAGTTTATGGATCTACCTCTACCTCAAACTCTTAATCGAACATCATTTTCACCCATGTTCGTAAATAAATGAACTTTTTGTGGTACCAAATTTGTTATTTAATCTTAAAAACTCATTTAACCATCAAATGCGCCTGAGTAACAACAGCAAATCTCCGTAAATTTGCACAATTGACGGAAAACCCTCCTAAGGTTCCAAAAGTGACAATTTGATGTTCCCTTTCAATTTCTAGAAAATTAACTTGGAGGGAACAAAAACTATATGTTTGATGTTATATTAAAAAGTTAATGATTACATCCAAAAATGTGGTGATTGTTTGAGGTGGATTTCTTCTTGGGTTCCAAGAACCCCCTCCATTTCAATCTCCATAACAAAACTCCTCTACAGCAAACCAAATCAAATGAACTAAATAAAAAACAATTACTAACACCTACTTCAAAACTAAGAAAGATAGAGAGCAAACCGTCCGATCCAAAAGGAGAGAGAAGCCCCAAGAATCTTAGCAGAGAAAACACAAAGAACAGCCGGCAGGAATCCGAAGAGCAGAGAAGCGCCAGCCTCGAAGAAGACAGCGGAAGGCAAGCAAAGGGCTAGGGTTATAGTGTGAGCAAGAACATAGATCGGGATCGCCCAAAACCCTAGCCGATCTCTGAGATCTCGAAACGCGGCCACGGCCGATTCAGCGTCCAGACCGTAACGCCTGCTCCCGCCAATTAGAAGGCCGACCACGGCCGCCGACACGGCCAGCCGGATCATGCCTTTTCCCATGGTTATTGGGTTTTCCCCCTTTTTTCTTTGCTGCTGCTAATTCTTGGAAAATGAGGGATGGGTATGAGGATTGACTACGTTATTGAATTTATTAAGTTTTACATGAGATCTAACTTAAGCTGATAGGTTAGGAATAAAAGACGAGCTGAGCAGGGAAAGGGAGTTGTGCGTTTGGGGGTCACTTGAAGGGAGGAAAGATAGAGAGGAGGCTAAGTTATCACTTATCAGATTGGTCTGAAAATGACATTTTTTTAGTATTTTGGTCTAAAAAGTGTCATCGGCCACATTATAAACCCCTTAGGAGCTGTTTGGTTGGTGAATTTTATAGATTAAGATTAGAATTTAGCTCTGATAGATGTAGAATCGTAATAACGAAATCTAATTAAATTCTAATACAGTGTTTGAATTACCAAAATTTATAGATTTGGTTATTTATAAAGGTGTTTTTGGAGGTGTATTTTCTAGATTTCGAAATCGGAGATATCAACTCGGATTTGGGTCTCAACTTTATAGATTTGGAA
>JBAKGM010000081.1:18105763-18121384 GCA_037177215.1 Asparagus racemosus | reverse complement strand
AGAGGGATTACTTTGAGAGATTGTAACACATTCTTTTTCTAAGTCAGTTAGAGAGAATAACATCAATTTTACATTTTTCTTGAATTTTTCTCGCGAACAGCTATCTTCCAAGCAACCAAGTCAAAGATTAACAACAAGAGATCTATTATCTTAGTCAGACCGTCAACGGAGTACAAGATCGATGCTCCATCGACACACAGCAAAGAACTCAACTAAAAAAAATAAATTTTTCTTGTTTCTCTTTTTATTGTAATCTACACTAATTGTAATACAAATGACCCAAAATATTTGTGTGCACATGAAAGAGGTTTTATCTTCTAAATTCAAATTTGAAGAGGAAAATTCAACTTTCTTTGGCAAAAATTTATTTTCTTTCTTCAAGTTTGATTTCATCTTTTTAGACTCTTTATATTTTGTAGCTATGTTTTCCAAATAAATTAACATCTCCTTATACTTAGAATAAAGCTCATCATAAGAAGGATATACCTTTTCATCCGAATACTCGCAATCAAAGCCACCTGAGTTACAGTAATCTGAATCTGAAGTTGACGTGTTTCTTCCCATGAGACATTTGAGTATCTGTTTGTCGTCTCCACTTGGCTAAGCTTTAGATTCATCCTCATCTGTTAAATTCTAGGTTGTGGCTTTGAGACTCCTACCCTCCATCTTCGTTTCCTTTCTGTTCAGAGGGCATCGGTTCTTGTAGTAACCTGGTTTTGCGCAATAATAACAGATGGGTTTAATTTCCGAATCACTTGAGGAATTATTGTTTATGTGTTTAGTGAATTGATTATGCCTTTTCTAAAGATATTTCTATCCTTTCTTCGATTTAAGAAATGACTTGAATCCTTTTACTATAAGTGCAGATTGATCATCGACTTCTTCAAAACTCGAGCTTGACTCCTTCTTCTTCTTCAATCGAGATTTTTTTTCTTTGCTTTTAAGGCCAATGACTTCTTCTTCATATCTTCTTCTGACGCATCTTCTCTCTCTTTTAGACAAACTTCATATATGATAAGATTTTCTACAAGATCATCAATGGA
Source organism: Asparagus racemosus (assembly GCA_037177215.1). Lineage (NCBI taxonomy): Eukaryota > Viridiplantae > Streptophyta > Magnoliopsida > Asparagales > Asparagaceae > Asparagus > Asparagus racemosus. The sequence goes on along the minus strand of JBAKGM010000081.1, from coordinate 18,120,341 downwards.
AAGATTAGAGAAATTTAGAAGTTTTCTGATAGCCATTTGCCTTAGGTTCCTAATCTTGAGATAGAGAGCAGAGTATCTTTCTGCACATTCCCTTATTTTCGTACTTCTTCCCTAAAGACTTAGACTTGTTCACAATATTAGTGAATCATGTGAACATGTCATGTATGCTCTCCTAGGCCTTCATCTTAAAGTTTTCATATTTGTTCACCAATATTATAAGCTTTGCCTCCTTCACATATGAAGTTCTCTCATGAGTAACTTCCAATGTCTTCCAAATTTTCTGTGCAGTAATACAATTAGAGACACAGTTAAATTCTTTAGCAGTAAGAGAGCAATATAAAGCAGTCATAGCCTTGAATTATAAGATAAAGTCTTTTGCGTTGTGGGGTCCCTTTATCCATAGGAATTTCAGTTACAACTCCTTCTTTATTCTCAGTAGGATTATGATACCCATGTTCGACACACTCCTAAATATTAAAATCAGTAGATAATAAAAAAAAATTATACATGTTTTCCATTATGTGTAATTGGTGCCGTCAAAAAGTGGGGGGCGGTTGATGTCATGTCATTTAGAAAAGGCTAAAGTGGTGATAAGGCTTGACATCTCTACATTAGGTTGTAATACCTAAACATGGGTAACGAGACTTTAATACCACTTATTAGAACTGGAGTGTAAGGCTAGAGGGGGAGGTGAATAGGATTGCTATAGTTTTTTGACAAGACTCGCAAAATGTAGCTGAAATATAATAAGTAAAAATAAAAAGCAAATCAACACAGGAACACACGAGATTTTTATAGTGGTTTGGATCAAAATCCTACATCCACTATTCCTTCTCATGAAGGGCCTTCCTCTATGACCAAAGTTCACTTGAATCACAACTCGATTCAGTAGGCTTCAAAGACCATACCCTGAAATCTACTCGAAACCAGTCATCTAACCTAACTCTTCTAATGACCAGAAGAAACCTTGCTCTAGCCAGCCAAACCTCAATTACCCTGGCTTTAGTATGCCATCAAACACACAAGTTTGAAATACAACCAACCAAAATAACTAAATGTAAAAATAACAATCTTACAACCATTTATCAAACCGTTGTTCAAATCGATGAAGATAAAGATCCGTTAAAAAGCGGTATAGCAATGTAAGCATAGGACACTCCTTCTCGCTGAATCAAACTCCAATGAAAAGCCTGCTGAGAAGAAGCTAAACGAGACTCAGCGGATTTGATCATCTCTCTCTCTCTCTCTCTCTCTCTCTAACTCTAGATTAAAGATTTCTCTTTTTGTGTATTTGCCTCCTTAAACTTCTTTTTAATTATGATCTCCAACTCCTCTTAAATAGATCTTGATAGAACAAGAAAGAGATACCCAAATCTGAGTGCAAATAGGAGATCAAACGAATCGACGAACAGCTGAAATTAAATCCTAAAAACTGCCACATTTCGTCATAACCATCGATTGTGGATCACAACCATCGATGGTCCCTTGGTGATCATCGATGGTTCCATTGTAGCCATCAATGGTGCTAATTCTGTTTTCTGGATTTCTTCAGTTGTCTCCTATAAACATAGATGGTTCCTTATGACCATCAATGGATCACCATAGACCATCAATGGTGCCAACTCCTATTTCTATTTTTCTCCGATTGGCTCCTATAACCATCAATGAGATGCTTGACCGTCAATGGTTGCCTCTTGACTATCGATGGTTCGAATGCTGAAATCAATGTTCGTGTTGATTTTTCCATCGTTTCGAACCACATCTCACTCGTACCTGTTTATACCTGAAATATATCATCTCACAAAATATATCAATAGTAAGTGAGAGTTTGTTATTATTCAAACAAGAGATATTGTACGAACAACATTCTAACAATCTCGTACGAACAACATTTTAACACTTGCGAGGTATCATGTATCCGATTTTTTCCTACAGCATCAATTTTGCAACGTATCTTGTTTCTTCTCTTCAGATCCTTTTCGGTGTTGACCGTGTGAGATGTTTCCCTCTTTCTTCCCTCTGATCCTTCTTCAATGTCGACTTAGTGAGGTGTTGTTTCTTCTCCCTTATCCTTACCGAGCATCGACCTTCAAGGTGTGTTGTCCACCCTCTTATCAACTATCGATGCCTACTCTAATAAGTATGGATTGATTGGTGCATGGAATTATAAATTATTTCATGGAAACCAAATTTATCACATGCTCGAAGACCACCGTTACCCTTTTCCAAGGTCAAGGAAACATGTCATTGTAGAATCAAACAAAAGAGGGGGAAAAAGAATGAATGAAGCACGACATTGAACTTGTTTTTTGTTTGTGACTTTGCTGCTTAATTTGGAGAGAAGTTATGAAGTGGAATGACATTCGTGATTTCCCTTAGACTTGATTGCAGATTATTAGCTGGGTGATGTCAAATTCAGAGCTCGCACTGTTAAAAACAAAAATTTTGGAGCTACTTAAGCACGCTTGTGCATTTCACGTTTCTCTCTCATGAGGTGTGTCAAGGAAATCAAGAGAGAGGTACTCATCAGAATTTTTCACTCTGCCATCCCCTCACATGGTATCTCATCCTTGTTAACAACTTGTGTTGAGAAGTTTATCTTTTGCTCACCATTTCTATTCTTTTACAGTCCCTGTTTGGGATAGCTAATTTATTCATGCCTAACTTTCTTTTAAGGCTTGTTTAGTACATGAATAAAGGAGGTAAAGTTTACCATGTTAAACATCATCTCATTTTTACCGATGTTTGTTATCCTTCTAAAGCTTCGTCAATGATAAAGTTTAACTCCATATGAATGTTAACTTTTAACCAAGTTAGGGGATAGGAGAAAAGTTGTGAAAATTGTGGTTTGATTCATTTAAGCATGTGGAATTACAAAAATCTCCTAAAAAGTTCTAAAACTTACAACAAGCCTCCTATAACCTGAAAATTAGCAAAATCCCTTGTAAAGTAAAAAAATTGTAACCAACCCCTCGAACAATTATAAAATTATAAAAACACCCTCAATAATGCAAAACTCAGTAAAAATCACAAAAAAATTCAGAAAAAATCAAAACTTACAAAAACACTAAAATTTTCAAAACATACTAACAACTCGGACCAAACTCAAAATTTGCATAAAACTCCCTTAAAATTTTGAAAATTGAGGAAAATACCCTAAAATTTTTTAAATTTACCAAAAACTCTAAAAATTTCAAAATGTACAAATAGTTTATTGAAATTCTAGGAACTCTAAAAAGCCTCCTAAAATATAAAATTTATAGAAAACACCCTAAAGGTTTTATAAATTGCAAAAAAACCTCATATTTTTTACAAAAACACCCTAAGAATTTCAATCCTATGAACAGTATATTAAAAATATGAGAATTACAAATAGATCCCTAAAAATTATGGAATTTATAAAAAACACCCTGGAAGTTTTGAATATTGTAAAAAATACTCTCATAGTTCAAAATGTATAAAAAATACCTTGAAAAATTCAAACTTATAAACAATATACAAACAATATACTGACAATATAGGATTGCAAACAACCCCCTAAAAATTTAGACTATGCAAAAAAACACCCCAAAAGTTTCAAAAATTATAATAACACCCTCAAGAATTAAAATTTTATAAGAAACACCCTGAAATTTCAACTGTACAAACAGTAAAGTGAAAAATTTTATTATTGGAAATTTGTGAAAAACACCCTTAAATTTTAGAAAATGCAAAAAACAATCTAATAGTTTAGAACATTGCATAAAACACCCTCAAAAAATCAAAATTTATTAAAAAATGTTTGTTTGTAAGTTTTGATCTATTTAGTGTTTTCTATAAATTTTAATTCTTTGAGGGTGTTTTTTATGATTTTTGAAACTGCCGTAGTGTTTTCTACCCAAAACTCTCGTGGGGTGTTTGTAATCCAATATTGTCAATGTACTACTTCTAGGTTTGAAATTTTAGTGTCTGTTTGGTAGTTTTTGAAGTATTTTCTATAATTTTTAAAACTTTTAGGGTATTTTCTATAAATTTTAAATTGTGCATGAGGCTTTTTAGAATTGTCAGATTTCTGAGGGAGTTGTTTATAAGTTTAATATTTTGAGGGGGATTTTTTTTAATTTATTCATTTTGAGCTGAGAGTGGTACAGATCCTTTTGGGTTAAATTTTAATCATTATGACATGTTTTCCCACTAATTGTTCTAGAGTAATAATTATCATGTTAAAGTTTAACCCCGATTGCTTTAACCTTATACCAAACAAGCCCTAGTGTTGTCCAGGTCTTAGTTATTCTTCTTGAGGCTTTTTTTTTTGAGTTGTTTATTTGACAAATAATTTGAGAGTTTAATTGGAGAGAGATTTTTTGGACAAATTTTTAAAATACACCCTTTTAGAAATATATTTGTAAAAATCAACCCATTTGCAATTTATTCACCATTTTCGACCTGGTTTCAGCCAACTGGCTGAAACCAACTAGAAAATGGTGAATAAAACTTCACGTGATTTCAAATCCCGTGAAGGTTAGTACCTAATCACCCAAACTAATCACATTTTAGCATGATTAATTAGGCACTAAACTTCATAGGATTTTAAATTTCGTGGAGTTTTCAAACGTTAATCGTCATTTTCGACCCAGTTTCAGCCAACTGGCTGAAACTAGGTCGAAAATGACAATTAAATCTAAAAGAGATCGTTTTATACAAATAAATTTCTGAAAAGATCTCTTTTGAAAATTTGTCCTATTTTTTATATAGAAATATTTAATTTTATCCTAAATAAAATCAATTCACAAAATCTAGCATGTTATTAAAAAACCACTATCCTAATAGTGGAAATCCTACACGATATTGTTGGATTTTAAAATTAAATATTTTTTAATTACCATCTAATTAAAAAGAATACGAATAGATTTTACCATTATACAGTCTATCATCCCTTGTTGGAGTACTCATCCCACCCGGCGGTTGCAAGTGGGCGGTTCTGGCCGTTCCTCGGAAAAATAGAAGGTCAATCTGTTCCCATGTGATCATTCCAGGTTCTTATACTGTGCCCAGAAGTTAAGGGACCCGCACGTCAGAGAGAGTGTGGAAAATTGATCATCTCCCTTCCCCCACGTACCGAAACCTGTTTCTCTCTGTTTCAGCTTCCGGCACGTCCCCGCCACGTGTCACCCAGAGGGGATAACTCTCTCTTCTCCACTCTCTACAGTTCATTAAGTAACCACCGTTTCTCTATTTTCTCTGCGTTCGCCATTAATATTGGCATTACATTTGCTCTTCGATCACCTCTCAACGATGGTATGTCATGTTGATCTTCTTTCCAGCCTTCTTCTATTGCATGTAATGTAATGTAATACCCAAAATATTGAAATTAATTACATTAATTTGAAGGTTTAACACATTATTTCGTATGTTTTTGGCTTATTATCTGATTGATTTTTGTGGCTATTTGAGCATGGTTTGAGATTTTATTTGGAGAATCGTGTGTGCCAGAGATTAAAGTGTGTCTGTCCCAAAGGTTAAGTTAATTTTACATCTTGAACTAACTCATTCTAATAGATAGTTTCTTAACAGATTTAACTAGTGCTTTTAAGGAAAATTATAAAAACCCTGAACTGTTTCGTACAATTTCTGTAAATTTTAGCATCAGATTCATGAGATGCTGTTTTTGAATATTAATGTTGCATGAACCGAAAACAATAAAATAGATTTTTTTTTTTTTGTGGATAAGAATTTCGTGTAGATTTTTTTAGTTTAATCAATGATTTTTATTTATTTATTTTTGGAGAATCACATTTTTGGCAAGGTGAATTCAATTTATTTTAGAAATGAATGCATATTTATCCAAGAGTTTGAAAAGAAGCAGCAACACAGGATAACTCAAATGGAATTTTTGTAGGAAACAAGGAAAGAACAACAAATACCCAAGTCAAATGAACCCCCCAACCCCCCACCCCACCCCACGCCAACCCCAAAAAAAAAAAAAAACAACAACAACAACAACACACATTAAAAAAACAACCAACTGAAGATATACATCAATCACAAACAACTAATTACAATGACGTTTTGGATTTTTCTATTTGATTATTATTATTGTTATTATTATTTTGGTTGCTTAATCAATGAACTCTACGTATTACTCGTTGTTCCAAATTGCACTATTCTCTTTTATCTTTACCCCAGCTCCACAAGTTGTGATTGATCCTATGTGTCCCCAGGAGTTGGTGGCTCATTCTCTCTTCTGCCTCCTTGTCACAGTCCTGGCCGCCTCTCTCTTTTCCAACACACTAGTTCTAGATATTATATCTAATATTGTAAGTGGTCATTTTGCTTATTAGATTTGATTGGGTCTATATGAGGCAATTGAGTTAAATGCGCTTCTTGATGGAGTCTTTTGTTTTAACTATGTCTGGAATTATATTTACGTCATGGTTTGGATTAAACTCTAGTCGGAAGAAGGTCGGTGGATGAAAATGTGGATTATAGTGCATGTCCAGCAATGCATTGGTGCACAATTTGTTTGTACCTATGAATACATGCTAGGTGTTATCTTGTTACTTCTTTTGAGGGATCAAACTATATTTGATTTTCTATGTATGTTTGTATTTCCTAATTATCTTGTTTCATTATTAACTTGTTAATGAAACACTGGGGCTTAGGCCTCACATCTTCTCCCGAAAAAATATATTGGGTCTGAAAATTGATAATGTAATATGGAACTTGAGAAAGACCGAGAAGACCATGATTGGAAAGCGGAAAAAAGTTACACTATCTCAAACTTAAACTAGCCCATCAGAATACAAGATATGCATGTGAACTGCATGCTTATTCTTAAAAAGCAATATTTAATAACATTCTGTTTTTAACCAATAAATTTCCAAATTTCATCTCTCCATGTGATAAATAGGGTGACCTTTTGTGCTCTGTGAACAATAATTAAATTAGCTAGAGGTCTGACTTTGTAGACTCACAAACTCATGAATGTTATGTCTATTGCTTTTGATAATTTGAATTAATTCTCTTTTGGAGTTCCAGTATGGCAAAAGCTAACTTCCTCTGCTATAAGTTTATAAGTGACAAATGGCCCCTGTAAACTATAGCACTATTTGAACTTATATAATGCCTAGCTGGTTAGCATGTGATTTTAATACAAGATTATTTCAAAGTGCTAAAGTTATGTTGTAGATCACACTCCTATTGAGAGCCATACTAATTGCCATGTTTAGGAGTTATAAGCACTTAAACCCTCGATTTAAATGGAGCCATTGTTTCTCTCAGCTTTATCTAGTAGTATCCTCTTATTCGCCTGGATGTAGAACGAAATAGTTCTGATCTTGTTTTAGTGCTTAGAAGAACAATATGTAGTTTAACCTAACATCTGTAGCACAACACAGGTGAGTATACATAATAAATTCTGGGAACTCATGTCCCGTAGAGTTCAGGTTCATTCTTATGTGAATGTCTCCAGATATCATAAGGTATGGAAGGTAGGGATGATTTTCTGGTTTATTTGTTCCCTAATTACTCCGCCACCTCTCACAACTATCATTCCTTGCAACTGTCCAGAAGAGAAAGCAAACCATTCCAGCAGAACAAATAAATCACAGAGGAAGAGTTTGTGAGGTTTACGCACTCAAGGAGGGATTAGAGTATATCGATGGAGATTTTTTCGATGATTCAAAGGTAAAATTAGACTTCTAATCTAGTAATATTAACTTGGACATAGCAGTGTAATTTGACTTCTGATATCAATAGGTTCAAGATATGATGGGAGGTGCAAAAGAGTTCAACGTACCCACATTCAGAGAGAACCGTGAGCTTGTAGCATTTGAAGATGGAGGTCTGCATAATCCATCAGTTCTTATATTCAATTCATCTTGGGGAAGCAATGAAGCTCCGATAGAAGTTGAAAATTTTAATTATCCTTCTCTCTCTAGAGTGCAGAGGCCAACAAAGGACGATGATATTGTCTTCATGGCGGTAAATTTCTATCTCCGGGTTAAATATACAGTTTGGTTTTGAGAATTTGTATTAGGTAGCGAATCTGTCATTTAATTCACTATTCTTTAACTTTGTATATGGTCTAGGAAAATTTTCGAGGATTTCTACTTTTATATTGTTAAATTACATGATCAATATGATAATAAGGTATTCATCCCTACTGGCCAATTGAACCCATTGGCTTTTGGCCATACTTCTTATCTTGAAAGTTAGCACCAAGTCAGAGGGTTGATGAATGATAGAGAGAGCCAATATATTTGGTAATCATTTGAGGAGCGGAGAAGAACTAGAGATGACAGTGAGGACATGTCATTGATTTTTCCCTCATGTATAATTGATTCCTTGCCAGGTACTTGAACTAGGAGCACTAATTAGAACCAAGAAGATCACTTCATTGGAGCTTACAGACATTTTTCTTCGAAGATTGAAGAGGTATATTGAGGATCTGTATTTTATATATACTCACTTATGTCTTCTTTTTTTTTCTCCTCCTCATTTTTTTAATGAATGGATGGATGGATAAATCAAGTTAACTCCTAACTTTTCCTATAGGCAATGAGAAAACTCCTCTCATTGTGTAACTCGATTATGACCTTGTTGTCACATGCTGTGTTTTTGGAAACTTAGCTCTTGTGTACCTTTCCCTTGTGGTTGTAATATGTTAATGCTTTGAAGATGATTTTCTTGTTACATCCAAAATTCTAAATGATTTCAGTTATCGAAAATTCTATAGGTATAATCATGTCCTTGAAGCTGTGGTTACATATACTGAAGAGTTAGCACACTCTCAGGCAAAGGAAGCAGATAGACTGCTTGAACAAGGAATTTATCTAGGTAACTTCTGCTTTTTTTTTCTTAAGAAGAAAAGGATGAGACTTTAATGAGAAGAGCCACACCCTGCTACAAATTTTGTACTATTTTACTAAAACTGTATTAGTGCTTGTCATAGATGATCACAATTCATAATTTAGAATATTTTACCACTGGGATTTCTAGAGAGGAGGTTTTGTGTGTGTGTGTGTGGGGAGGGGGGGTCATAGATGAGAAGTTGCTGCTTCTTTTTTTCTTTTTCTTTTTGTTTTCTTTTTTTTCGGGAACAAATATCTATAGCAAGTACCACATTGTCTCCACAAAATTGGACCACTAGTCATATTTACTTTAGCTCATTATTAGGTGAAGTCCTTCATACAAAACTTCTAATTTGTGACATGGGCTACAGGTCCTCTCCATGGAATTCCGTATGGGTTGAAAGATATCATATCTATTCCAAATTACAAGACCACCTGGGGCTCGAAAACGTTCAAAGATCAGGTTCTCGACATTGAAGCTTGGGTGTATAAAAGGTGCATCTTGAGATTTCGTTCATTTTAGATGCTGTAAATTAATTTGGTCTTTTTTTTCGAAAGCATTAATTTTGTTCCAGACTAAAGAATGCAGGAGCTGTTCTTGTGGCAAAGCTTGTTACTGGGTCGCTAGCTTATGATGATATCTGGTTTGGGGGAAGGACCCGTAACCCTTGGAATATTGCAGAGTTTTCTACTGGTTCATCAGCAGGGCCTGCTGCCAGCACCTCTGCAGGTGTTCATCTTTGCTTTGAAGTGATTTACACTATTCTCCTTGATTTTTTTTTAAGTAATAGCATAGTACGAATGATTTCTGCATGTGGATAGATTGATACGAGAAGTAGAGAAGAAAACCATAGTTAGTACTTTCCTACCAAAATGGGTGAACCAAAACTCAACTAGCCATGCTGAGTGTTGGATGATTTATTTCGTAACACCGTTGGTTTCGCCCATTCTAATTCATTGACATTTTCTCCTAGATTATATCTCCATTACTTTTTCATACTCCTGAATATGTAATCACTACATTCTTGAATTTATCTTCTCGTTCTGAAATCGCAACCAATAACCTGGATGTCAAGTTTTAATGTTTAATACATCTAAACAACTATTATCAGGAGAAACAATGTAGCTCGACTTCGGCTTTGGTTCTCATTCATTTCCATTTCATCTTCTTGTTATGTTTCTAAGCATCCGTAGCTATATGATAACTTGTTAAGAGCATAAAATTATAACCCTCAACCATCAGCTTTGACAAGAATGGGACCAACTAGGTTCAAATCTTATAGGCACAAAATACTAAAGTTGATTAAAAATAAAGACATTGCTCCGTGCGTGTAGGTTTTGGCCCATGAAAAGGCGCTCAACCTGTGGAGGCATGTTAGAGTATACAATTGTAACCCCCACCTGAAATTCTAAAGTTGTTTTCCTGTCATCTTTTTGCAAAGTTTTTGTGTAGTAGTAGTGTCGTTTATGACAAACGATGACTAAAGGAATTCATAAATTTGTTAATACATCTGAATAGCTTCATAAGAAGAAAAACTTGGTACTAAATTTCATTTCAAGAACACATCTAACTGCTATGTATTTATGGATATTAATGTCCTGGATTCTAAATCATAGTTTACCTTATTATACCTCTGATTAATGCTAAGTTTTCTTTGTAGGTTTGGTTCCTTTTGCCATTGGCTCTGAAACTACTGGGTCCATGACTCTCCCTGCTGCTCGATGCGGAACTACTTGCCTGCGTCCCACTTTTGGTACCGTTGGACGAACCGGTGTAATGAGCCTCTCTGAAAGCTTGGTAACTATATTCTTAATATATGCTAATATTAAAATACAAACAGATCAAAAACACTGGAGCTGAAAGAAAACATTCTACATAACAGGATAAGCTTGGCCCTTTCTGCAGAAGTGCAGAAGACTGTGGAGTTATAATAGATGTTATTAAGGGAAAAGACCCAGATGACCTCTCATCTCGACACGTACCTCTTAAGGATCCATTCTCAGTTGACGTAACAAAACTCACTGTTGGATATCTTGAAGACGCTGAAATAGATGTGAGCATGCCCCCAATATCTTCATACAATTCATTTCTTTGTAGGGTATTTCGGCTACCCAAAAAAAACCACAGTTCATCCATATTTAATAAATTATCCCCCAAACCTTGATATTTATTAAAATGCCCCCCAATATTCAACATTGGGGTGGCATCCCCCCCCCCCCCCCCCCCCCCCAAAAAAAAAAGATGTAACAAACACTTAGGAATTTTGAGAATATTCCTTTGGTGGCATAGTAGCCCAATGTTGAAAATTTGTGGGGCATTTTAGTAGATATAAGGATTTGGGGGCATTTTAGTAGATATAAGGATTTGGGGGTATTTTAATAGATATGGATGACTGGGGGTATATGGGGGAAAAACGCTTCTTTCTAGTAGAGGTAATATTCTCACCTTATTCTCAGGTTGTTCACATTCTTTCTTCCAAGGGTGTTAATGTTGTCCCTTTCAAGCTGAACTATACAGTTAAATCGGTTCAGGAAGTTCTTAAGTTCACGATGAATGTTGATATGCTAGTCCACTTTGACAAGTGGCAGAGATTAGGATATGATGATGATTATGAAGCTCAAGATCAGTGGCCAGTGGATCTTCGTCTTGCTCGGCTGATTCCTGCAGTAGATTATATTCAGGTACTTATGGTTGAAGCTCTGTATCATTAAGCCTATTGTTGAAATCTGATTTCATCTAATTATATACATCAACTTGCTCCCAATATTATGTTCAACTAGGCATATCGTGCTATACCAACTTTTATTCTTAAGATGGTCTGGATAAAACAACTGTAGGGAAGTAGGAGGGCTAACCAGCATTAAAAAATCAAATTTTTATCTGCCTACATCCTAAGATCCATACGTAGAAGAAGATCCAAGATAGATGATTACCTGAATCGTGCAAATAAGCAACAAAACCTTGCGTCCTCGGGAGATGTTGCGCAGCGATATCAGCGACGCCTCTACTAGTATCCACACGAACTTGTTGGAACTCCGCTCGTCGGTGTGCTAGCACTTCGAGGACAGCGGCCTCTGGAGTTTTCTCTCTCTCCCTCACGATTTCAGAAGATGGATTGGTGTGTCTTCTAAAGCCCATATTATGCTCCCTTTTATAGAGTTGTGAGGCGGTTTCTCAAACCGAAAAGAGATCGGGTTTGCAATCAGACGGTTTCTCAAAAAGATTTGTTCAAAGCAAATCTTATCTTTAAACTGTGATTGATCTTATCAATTAACTGCCTAGGAGATAGGTTCATTGAACTCGGTCAGTATTTTTCCCAAACGTGATTGATCAAATCAATTCAGATTAATTAATCGAGATTTGTCAAATCTTTCATTATATGATTACTTGATTGAGATCAATTAACCGAGATTTGTCAAATCATTCATTATCTGATTACCTGATTTCCTCACATCTAATCATATCTATATATGACTTAATTTATGTGGGCTTTTTCAATAACGTTCCAACATGTTCTTGTGTGTGACCCATTAGGTTTACGTGATGTTGGCAGTGGACCAAAATACTTTTTCGACCCACAAGTCATAAGCGGACCCTAGCAGGACATTATGACTACCCAAATTACGTAAATGTCATTTCAGATGAAACCTAGTCCACAATAGACATATGTCGAACTCTTCATCACTAGATATCTTGATTGAACTCAAGGCAGGAAACGTGTCGCCCTTGTACAGTTCAACCTTTAATTTCTCGCACTTGAAGTTAGACTGACTTCGTAATAGTTGACTATCAACTAATTAGGTATGGTCATGCACTTTCTTAGTCTATCTTCTTTGAGGAGCCCAGAGATATCATACTCTCATTTATATGAGAGAGACAAATTCCATCTTGACCATTCACATCCCTCTTCATGATTCATAACATACCCGACTAATACCTTTATTGTTATCCGGTCAAAGAAAATGTTTGGTAACATCAAAGTATACAATCCTCATGTAGGAAATCATGATAGTCTCGGGTCAAAAGACCGAACATAACCATTGTATGAAACATATTGATGACATAAATAATCCATGCAATGTTTCATAGCGGGTCTGTCCAATATCATGTTCACCAATATATACCCATGTGATTGACTTGATATCTTATATCCATGATCCGTAAAACATGATCATTAATTAATCCACATGCTGCCTATAAAATCATTAGTGTCCCAACCAATGACAAAAGACAGGGACTATTTAGAATAATATCACAATCTAAATATAGAGTTTCACGTTCAAGTCACATACTTATTGATCCATAATAAGTGATTTATTTAAGGGACCGAATAACACATTATTCATAAAAGTTACATAAATATAAACTAAACATGAACATAATCAGCTCTATGATTGGTTTCTATGGCATATCACACTAACAACACAACTACTTGGTAGGCTTTGTAATTATTTATCTTTTTTCTAAGACGGGATTATATTTGTTAATATGGCAGCTTTTCACATCACAAATAATCTTATTGTGTTAGAGAAATAAGTATATTGATGTGGATTGTCATATAATTCCAGAAAAGGTAGTTGAGAAGAAGATTATTTTGATAATGCAAGTGTAATTTGTCTACCATGTCACAGAGCCCCTTATTAAGACACAAGTTTCAGGTTCAATTTATTTGAAGCAAGCGGGTTTATTTCTAGTGAATTCTTTTGTAGACTCTTTTTTGTTGAAGTGGGGTTTTCTAAGGAGAGGTTAGATGTCATTATTATAAATAAGGTTAATTGCACATAGACCTTGTATCATTGTTTTGCAATTATTACTCATGTAGTTTCATTTTAGCAGATAGATCCCTCTAGGTTAAATATTTTTAACTCTTTTAGCCTAGGTGAAATTTTGGCAGATACTACCCTTGGGTGAAATTAATGAGTCTATCTGAGGGTAAAGGAGTCAAAATTTCACAAGGGGTCTATCTGCCAAAATGAAAGTACAGCCTAGTAAGTTAAAACATAGGTAGTATAGAGGGTCTATGTGAGATCAAATTAAAAGATGCGGGGAGACATGTACCTCGGATCAGTGCTTTGATCTACAACTAGCGATGACCGGCTCGAATCCTGACGGTTGAGAGAGCTACGACGAACGAGACTCGTCCCCAAACCTCCAATCAATCTCATGAGCCCATCGGCAATTTAAGTATGTGAAGTGGTGTGTGAGGTATGAAGTCTCCACCCCTATTTATAGGGGGACTTCAACTAAGGATAAGATCTTTTAGTTAGCCACCAAAACCCTATAGATAGGCATAATCAACCGTAACGTAAGATAGATGATCTCACTAACTCCTTGATCCTATCCCAAATCACACGCCAAATTAAAGACAAACCTTATGAATAAGACCAAAGGAAGCAAAATGGCATAATTATTTTCTCTCCCGATTCCTGAATATTTTGTTTCTGAGTGTTTTCTATGTTAGGATCGTGCCGTTGGCTCAGACACCTGCTCACTATCAGTTACCGTCGAAATACCCTCACTGTGCACCACCCAGGACACGAAGGGGAGAAACAGGGGAACAAAAAGGGGGGTAAGCACAAAGCTGGGGAGCACAATGCTCCACCTCAAAGGGGGGAGAATAGGGGGGATCGCACAAAGCTCAGGGGGAGCACAAAACTCAGGTGGGGATAGCACAGAGCTGAGGAGCACAAAGCTCCCTCAGAAACACGCTCACAGCTCAATCACTCACCAGATCTCGCCGCTCCGC
>JBAKGM010000081.1:18075354-18093726 GCA_037177215.1 Asparagus racemosus | reverse complement strand
AATCGGCGCATAATCCGATTAATAGTGACTAGCTCTCGAACCGCACGGATAATAAAACCGTGTTTTTGAACATTGTTAATTCTCGTCTTTGGGCTTCATATGCATTTTTCGTAGTATATCTTCTATCTTTTATGAATTATATACATTTTTATGCATGAAAAATAATAAATATATGTTAAAAAATTCAAAAATGCATAATTCCGCATAATCCGATTAATCGGCGCATAATCCGATTAATAGTGACTCGCTCTCGAACCGCACGGATAATAAAACTGTGTTTTTGAACATTGTTAATTCTCGTCGTCAATCTTGTCTCCGCTGATATTTTATCTGTTGATGTTGTTGGAATCTAATCTGTCACCGCCTATCTTGTCGGCTCTGACTATTTTCTTTGTCGGCTCTGAATCTTTCCCAAGGTTCAGACTGTTTCCAGTTTTGATACCTATCTAAACATCGCATCTAGTTGCATACAATTTTAAAGAGCAAGGATCAGTAGAGGAATTAAGAACTGAACACTATCATAGTATTGTTCAAAGAAAACCCTATGAAGTTGTGTTTAAAAAAAAAAATCATAAATGACAGCCTCTAAAATTTGGAACGGACCGTCATAAGTGATTGTACCATAACTGAAGACTACAAAAAGATGACAGAGCAGGAAGAGATAAAGGGGTACCCTTGCAGGCCCTAAATGGATTCAGTCAGATTTAGTCATCTGTATAAAAACTGTACCCTGAAAAAAAGTTGTTTAAGGCCTGGCTTCAAGCTCCTGAAGCATGTGAGGGTAGTAAGCTTCAACCACCCTGCGGGGTGGAAGCTAAGTGGCACTGGGGCACTACAGCTTAAGCAGGTCTAAACTGGTGACTTATAGGGCATTTTAAACATAGTTATTATCTTTGAAAATCTGGTTGATGTGACACACAAGGTGGTGTAACACAATGTACCTCTGTTTTGGCTTTTTTCAGAGATAGAGCAATCGTGATCATATGTGGCGCAATCGTGATCATATGTGCATGAAACAAATGTAGCTTATGATGTATATATGGTTTTGATATTGTTTTTTATTTATTTGTTGATAAATGATGCAGGAAGCTATTGCTTCTGAACAATCAGTAAGAGATTTACCACCTTCAGCCATTGGCAGCTCCAGTAATTTTGATGCAAAAGATTTTTCAAAAGCAAACAAGGGAAAATCTATGAAAGCCATTGTTGAGCAAGTTCGTGATGGTAGTACAGTTCGAGTCTATCTGCTCCCAGGGTTTCAGTTTGTTCAAGTGCTTGTTGCAGGAATTCAGGTATTGTGTTGGTAGCCATTAATATTTCTCAGAAATTTCCTTGTGTGCTATTCAGTTGTTAACGGATAGACGTTTTCTTGGACTTAAAATTAGGCTCCATCAATGGGCAGGAGACCTGTGATTGAAGCAATTCCTGAATCCGAGCTAGCTGCTGATGAAGCAGATGGTGAAGCTTCCGCTGGTAACCGGGGACCATTGACATCGGCACAGAAGCTTGCTGCTTCCCCAGCGATAACCACTGAAATTTCACCGCATCCATTTGGAAGGGAAGCTAAACACTTCACAGAGATTAGGGTTCTAAATAGAGATGTAAACTTCCTCGCAGTTTTAAAGCTATGCCTATCATTCTCTTTCTCCCCGCTCATTTTACGTTGTACATTCGAATTGCTAGGTCCGCATTGTGTTGGAGGGTGTAGACAAATTCAACAATCTGATTGGTTCGCTAATTTATGCTGATGGTGATACTCCAAAGGACCTTGCATTGGAGCTTGTGCAAAATGTATGTTCTGCAATTTCATTTCGTGCTAATGAAAGCAAAATTAGGTAGCATTATATACAATAAGCAGTGGAAGAATAGCAAAGTGTCTTGTTTCTATATTCTTATTCATCTGTTTTTGCCTGGTGGGTGGGGTTGTGTGGGTGTTAGTCAACTAGAAATCAAAACCAGAACTGAGATAATTTGTGGAATAAAGTTTTAAGGTGTTAATCAATTATGTCTGAAATTGGGATAATCTTTTTAAGGTGTACCTCACTTAGAATTTTACTACAACTAGGTGAGTGTTTAGGACTTATTTTTTGAATCTTATAAGAGCTTTTGGATTTTGTGATAATTTTTTATGACGTTTGCATGGTTATGAAACTCATTTACTTGCTCAAACCTAGCTTATTTGCATGAGCTTATAAGCTAGTTTTTTCAGAAGTCGGGCATTTCTTTAAATTGGCTTAAGTAGGTTACTAAACGTAGTTATGGAAAAGCTAGCTTAAAAGCTATTTCGACCAAAAAAAGCTCCTGCAAACACCCTCCAGAGCCGAGATAAGTTTTAAACTTATATTTACACACACACACACACACACACACAAAAGCATGAGTTCTCGTCTCTCAAATTATCCTCCTTTTCAGCCTATAACTATGAGGGGGGAAAAACTTGAACCAAGAACTTGTTCGTTTTATTTTTCATGTTTTGTTTCATTTCTCTTCCTCCCTTCATAATCATCTGATCTTTGATGTCTCCTCTGATGTAGATATTTGTTCCTCTCTTCTTCCATTGTTTTTCCTAAGTATTAGATTTGTATTATTGAATTAAAAAATGATAACTCTTTAAAAAAATAATTCTAAATTTGAGCAGGATTTGTTTTAACATATCACCTTTTATTAAGTTTAAATCCTAAATTTAGATGATTTAGACAATTTATTCTTTATTAATTTTATTTTTGAGCAGGGATTTGCTATAATTAATCACTTGCTACTATGTTCTGAATACTAATTGCAGATAATTATGATGGTGTCATATTTCCCTCAATACTATGCAGGGTTTGGCAAAATATGCCGAATGGAGTGCCAATTTCATAGAAAATGATGCAAAATCGAAGCTTAAGGCTGCTGACCTTCAGGCGAAAAAGGATAGGCTGAGAATGTGGACGAACTATGTACCTCCTACTTCAAATTCGAAGGCAATCCATGATCAGAATTTCACAGGAACAGTGAGTGCTAGGTTTGGGTTAGCTTTGGTGCTTTACTAACGACATTTCTTCTGCCATCTTGTCTTACCTAGTTCTGTTTCTCTGTCCATATTAGGTTGTAGAAGTTGTGAGTGGAGATTGTATAATTGTTGCTGATGACGCTGCCCCCTATGGGAGCCCACTTGCGGAGCGTAGAGTTAACCTTTCGAGCATCAGATGTCCTAAACTGGGAAATCCTCGACGAAATGAGATGCCTGTGGCCTTTGCTCGTGAAGCTAAGGAGCTTCTGTGGTCGCGTTTTATTGGCCGCCAAGTATTATCCTGAGTTTTTCTAATATCAGATTGAAAGTCTTGATTCTGCATGCATCAGTTGATCAATATATCTATTCTTTTCAGGTGAAAGTGTCTATGGAATATTCTAGAAAAGTTGGTGATGGATCGAATCAAGCAGCAGAATCTGGTTCACCTGATTCTAGAGTCATGGATTTCGGATCGGTCTTCCTTGTGTCTCCGTCAAAGGAGGGTGATGATACCACTCCAACCGCACCTTCTGGTAGCCAAACCATGGGAGTCAATGCTGCTGAACTAGTCCTTTCACGTGGATTTGGAGAAATCATCTACCACAGAGATTTTGAGGAAAGGTCAAACTATTATGATGCTTTATTGGCAGCTGAGTCACGTGCCAGTAAGGCAAAGAAAGGGATTCATTTTTATAAAGAGAGAGACAAAGATGGCAATTTAATCAGGGAACCGAAACCTACAGTCGTGCATATAACAGATCTGACAACAGTAGGAACTATAACTTTTCTCTAGGAGAATTAATTAGTTTTTTTTTGTATGCATCATATAAACCTTTCATTTTACTCAGGCTTCAGCAAAGAAAGCTAGAGACTTCTTACCATTTCTACAAAAAAGTAGAAGGCTTCCCGCTATTGTTGAATATGTCCTTAGTGGACATCGTTTTAAATTGCTTATTCCCAAGGAAACTTGCAGCATTGCATTCGCATTCTCTGGTGTCAGGTGCCCAGGTCGAGATGAGCCCTTTTCAGATGAAGCTATTGCATTAATGAGAAGGAAGATAATGCAGCGGGAAGTAGAGGTGCTAATACGGCATCTGTTAGTTTATTTTCACTTAATCTCTGTACTATATAAAAACTTGCTAATTTCTATTGCACAGATTGAAGTTGAAACAGTTGATAGAGCTGGCACTTTCCTGGGTTCTCTATGGGAGTCTAAGACAAATATGGCTGTGGCTCTTCTCCAAGCTGGATTGGCAAAGCTTCAAAATTCCTTCACTTCAGATAGGATCCCAGAGGCCCACCTTCTTGCACGGGCTGAACAATCGGCAAAACAGCAGAGACTGAAGGTAATCTATCAGTAAATATTCTCCAAATCTTCATTTGTCCTGCTTTGTTTTCTGCTAATTTACAGTCTTTTCTGCTTGGAGGTGTGGGAGAACTATGTTGAAGGACAGGAAGTTGCTAATGGATCTTCCACCAATTCAAAACAGAAAGAAGTGCTCAAGGTGGTATTTGGTGAAGAGTTTTAAATGGTTTATTTCATTGTTCGTGGGTAATTGACAAGCAATTATCGTGTATGTAACTCCAGGTTGTAGTCACCGAAGTCTTAGGTGGTGGCAAGTTCTATATTCAAACTGTTGGTGATCAGAGGGTTGCTGCGATCCAAAAGCAGCTTGCTTCATTGAGTCTTCAGGAAGCTCCTGTACTTGGAACTTTTAATCCTGTAAAGGGTGACATTGTCCTTGCTCAGTTCAGTGTAGATAACTCCTGGAATAGAGCCATGGTAAGACAATAATACAAATCAGGTTATAACTTCACATAGCTTTTCTAAACTGCTTTCAGCTAGGTATTTCAGAAGCAGTTTGTGCTTTTTCTGAATGAATAAATTTAATGTTCTGCTGATAATTAGTAGTTACAATGATCTGAAAACGTTCTTGTACAGACTATTGAACTCAAGTTAGTTCTTAAGAATACTGTACTGGTTTAGTATAAACTTCAAATTTTAGGATGACAAATTAGTTTTGTTGGTTTTTTTTTGTTGGTTACTAAATAATATAACATTCAATTGGTTTAATAATTAAAATAACATTCACTTGCCTCCCTGGCTGCTTTTTCTGCCACTGCATTTTGATTAAAGAGGGGGAATGACTTTAGGGAGGTTAAAATTATAAGAATGAGTTTGGGTCATGATCTAGTCAAGACTGATCCTTACACGTTTCACTTCAATTATCATGGTGCTGATAGATTGACTTGAACTCAAACCTGACAAGCATGCATGCAGCCTTTTAGTTAATTTGGTATTTGGCATTCTTTGTGTTGAACCTTCCCATATACTTCTCTGGCTGCTAGGCTGATCTTGTTCGAATACACTTCCGAGATTCTTCTAGTCGCCCATAAAATTTCAAAGACATTTATAATCATAGTGCCTTTTTTGTATTTCTTGACCATGTAAATTGTAAGTGCATTCAGGATATCTTTGTACTTCGACCATAAGCATTCTCCATCTATTCAGGAATGCTTATGCTCACATGATATCTTTGAGCTGCATGTCAATTTGTTGCATTATGTTTAGATTTCTAGTTACTTATTACCTTATTTGGTTCCATTAGCAGATCCATGTTTAACTTCGGATTATCTCTGTGTTTGTGGTCAATAGATTGTCAATGGACCACGAGGTCCAGCGGAGTCACCAGAGGACAAGTATGAAGTCTTCTATATTGATTATGGAAATCAAGAAACAGTCACACATAGTCGTTTGCGCCCGCTGGATCCCTCTGTCTCCTCTGCACCTGGTTTAGCTCAACTTTGCAGCCTCGCATTTATTAAAGTTCCAAACTTGGAGGATGATTTCGGCCAGGAGGCTGCAGAGTATCTGAGTGATTGTACCATAAATAGTTCAAAAGAGTTCAGAGCAATGATTGAGGATAAAGATACCTCAGGAGGAAAAGTCAAAGGTCAAGGAACTGGAACAATTTTCGCAGTTACTCTAGTTGACGTGGAAGCTGAAACCAGCATCAATGCTGCGCTGCTGCAGGTTTGAACCCTTTCAATTTGTTATTTATGTTTTTAACCTTTTATGCTAGATATTTTTTGCATGTTTTCTTTACTTGGTAAGAGTGGTGTTGTCTATATACCCTTAGATTGTTATGAGAACCTGAAGCACATCAGTAAAATATTGAAAATATTAATCTTACTGCAAGTAAAATTGCAAACAAATTGCGTACGTAAATGATCTGCATTGAGAATAACATTTTATATTTCTTCTACTAGAGAAAGAAAAGATACCTTACTTATTAAGCCTTTAAACAATATTAATTGGTAAACATCTTGTTTCCAGTTCAAAGTTTTACTTGAATTTGGCCTGTCTGGCACTACCATCTGCAATTTTTTCTCTCAATTTGGCTATTCAGTTATGAAAATATGCCAATCCTTTATGTAAGAGGGTGTACGAGTCAGCCTTTTGATATGTTCAGTAAATTAAGTGACGAAAAACAATATCAGCAAAAGCTTTAACCCAAGTTTTTGGGGTCGACTACATGAAAATAGCTTCCAATTGTTTCTATTAAGGGTCATGCCATCTGTCAAGCTAACAATCATCATATCTTTCTTCATGACTTCCTAGTAAGGATAACCTAATATGTTACTATTATCATGTCTTTCTTAATTACTTGCAACCAAGTTCTTTTATGTTTACCCTCTAGTCCTCATTGCCCGTCAACTATTATCATTTTTTAAAAAATTTTAATAAAAAGTTGTTTCTCATTTCTTAAGCATATGTAAAATAAACCAAGGAGCTTGATCTGGCCATTACATAGCATATAATCCCTCATTGGCTAATTTTTGAGCAACACAGTTACTTTCTCTTCTAGTATGCTGGAACACACAAGCTTGCAAGCTATTACTTTCCATCTTGATAGCATCCACAATATGGCCATACATAGTAAAGCAAGGGCCATTAGCATCCACAATATGGCCATACATAGTAAAGCAAGGGCCATTACCATTAATTTCTTGGATTATCTCCAGAGCATCATATTCGACAAGAAGATTAGGACAACCAAGACTTCTAGCCATTTGAATCCCTTTCAATATTGCTAGCACCTCCACTTCTCGGACCATCCAACCTCCTTCAGCTTTACCCGCAAATGCAGCAACAAATGCACCTGTCTCATTCGTGATGACGGCTCCTATAGCTGCTGTTTTTCCGGATCACTCCAAGCCCAATCGCAATTAATCTTCCAGTACCTTGGAGGAGGGGGTAGCCATCTCAAATTTGATGTTATTACATTCTGAAGCTGGGTCAAATTGGCCTCTAAGTACTCATGTACTAACTTTTTGGAATTGTAAATAACCCACTCCGCATCTCTTGAACTATCACCCAATCTACACTTGTTGCGATTTTGCCGAATATGCCACAACAATGCCAGTATACCACAAACATCTCAACTCCATCGACCTTCAGAAGACATAGATATTGAGCCAACCAATTTGCCATGTTAATGTGAGTAAGGTCCACGATATTGACAGGGACGCTTTCTCCCAAATCCATCCGACAAAGCTACATTAAATAAAAATGTCTCTTCACCTCATGAACTTCTTTACATACAAAGCAACATAGCTCAACCACCAAATCCTTCTTCGACAAAGCATATTTGTGGTGAAGTGCCATGAATAAAGCACCATATAAACGTTTGAATTCGGATAGGAATTTTGAGGTCCCATGTCCGATCCCAAACTCTCAAATCCACCCCTCTCAGCGATAGTCTTCTCCCAAAAAATTGGCCATCATCAATGATGCTACATTTGAGATGGTAGGCCAATTGAACAGAAAAGATTCCTTTTTTACAACAAAACCGTATCTTATCACACAGTTTGCGACATCAATGGTATTTGGAGAATCTTGAGTGCTTCCTCTTTGTCCAAGATGTCCATGATCATGTCGGAGTCCCATCTCCCCATTTCTTCATCCATAAGAGCCTTGGCTCTCAGTTCGTTGTGACTTGGTGGCACATGAGTTTTAATTGCTTGACTACTTATCCAACAATCACCCACACCTTAGCACTTTTCCCATCACCAATCCTTCATTGTAGACCCTCTCGTAGTAGATTTCTTGACGACGAAATGCTCTTCCGTACTGCAAAAGCGTTCGAAAGACATTTAGCATTCAGAAAATCTGCATTATGAAATAATTTGATTTTAATACCTTTCCTGCAAAACAGTTTGGATGTCAAATAAGTCTCTAGCCTTGTTTAACTAGCATCGCTACATTAAAAGATGCGAGATCATGAAATCCCCCCCCCCTTTTGCATAGCAAACACAAATTTCCAACTAATCCAATGAATTTTCCTCTCGCCATACCTCTGTCCCCACCAAAAAATTCCAGCCATTGAATTAAAGAGTTGAATTGATAGCTGAGAACAACTCATTATGTAAGAATTGCTTGTGCAATTTTATGAGAATCTCCCTACTTGATAATAATTTTTCTTTCTAGCCTTTGTGTTTTCCCAAATACAATCTTTTATGCTTCCAAACATGATACTCTTGCTTCTTCCCATTAATAGAGGCACACCAAGATATATCATTATGCATCACCGCTTGTATACCAATGCAACTCCGTACAGATCTTTTTTAGCACATTGGAAACATTGTTGCTAAAGAAAATGACAGATTTCCTCACATTCACCTTCTGTCCCGAGGCACTCTCATAGACCCTTATTTTTCTTCACTCTTTGACATTCCTCCAACCTTGCTCTCAAGAAAAATAAATTATCATCATAAAAAAAGTGGGAACACTCGGGCTTCGACGACTTACCGCTACACTACAACTGAGACCATCCTTTTTAGCATATTGTTAAGAAGGGCTGTGAGACCTTCAACTCATAATAGGAACACATATAGTGATATTGGATCACCCCGTCGTATATCCCTTGAAGGAACAATATTACCCTTCGACACACTATTAGTCAACACTGAGTATGAAGCTGTGGATATACACAACATAGTCCATTCTACCATTTTGCGTCAAAACCCATTCATAGCATTATCGCCTTTAGAATTCGCCACTCCACCCGACATATGCTTTGCTCATATCAATTTTTATTGCTATCGAGCCCAGAGTCTCACTTCGTTTGTTTTCTAAATAATGGAAGGATTCATATCTAACAATCACACTACCGTAATTAGAAGACCGGGCACAAATGCACTCTGTTGTGTTGAAATAATTTCGGGGAGGATATACTTCAACCTGTTAGCCATCAATTTTGTAATAATCTTGTAAATTACACTACAAATGCTCACTATTATAAAAAGCGATAAATAGCCCCGCAATAGCAGCGCTAATATTGTTAGCGGTCCCTTTCCGCTACGCTATCGTCCAATAGCGGTGACATATTGCGCAATATGCGCTTTCCACGCGTAAAAGCGGCCAGTAGCGTGCCATAGCGGTGAATAGCGGGTGATTGCATGCAAAATCCGTTTTTGATCACTATTTAAAAGCGGTTTGAGGTTTATTTTTTTAAACTTAAGCCTGATCGCAACCATTGCATCCCACCATCTCCCGCGATTTCCGACAGGAGTAGCCTCTGGCACCTCCCTCAGCATTTCCTCACCTCCTTTCACTTGGAGCTCCTAGTGCAGTCCTCTCCCTGCTCAGCTCATCTTCTTGAAAACGACTCTTTTACTCCTCCAGTTGTCTTCGTGTGACGGTTACATGTCTATTTTATATTTAGGATCTCTTTAAATCATCAAATATGCACGTTTAGATTTTCAAGATTTTTCTTTAATTATTCTTATTTTTTAAATATTTATACATATCTAAATTTGACCGCTATTTGATTTTGCGCTTTTTAACGCTATTTTGCCACAATAGCTCCAAATAGCCTTAGCGATGCCTCACCGCTACGCAATGCCATCCGCTATCAATAACCTTGCAAATGCTAATAGGCCTATAATCTGAAACAAGCTGAGGGTTGCGACATTTTGGAATCAAGACAATATGTGTATTACTTATGCTAGGCTCAAGAGAGGAGAAGAAATATCTTACTTCTTTGCACACATCACTACCAATCACCGACCAATACTTCTACCAATCATCGACCAATACTTCTGATAAAATAAAGGCGACTCACCCTCTGGACTAGGAGCCTTGTTCGGGTGCATCTCAAAGACTGCTCTATGAATTTTTTCGACATCCACCACCTTGCATAATTGATCATTCACACTCTGACGATATGCGACTTGAGATAGGCTCCGGATATTCTTCAACATTCAATTTGCCCATGGTTGTTTGGGTGCATCTCATAGACTGCTCTATGAATTTTTTCGACATCCACAAGACCAAGACCACAGGTGTAAGGATAATATTTTCCACGGCTCCATGTGTATTTGCTACCCGAAAATTGAGATCCACAAGACCACAGGTCCACAATTATCCACAGTGTTACAAAAATCTTGTATCTTGCCATAGAGGTCGCAAACCCCCACCGGATTTCTCATGTTGAAATAATATTTCGTTAGAGTATCCTCTACAAACCCATTGTGCGTTCTCTGTCCTTACGTTTCGTAAGATTTTTCATGAATTGTCACCGTTGTCGAGCTTCATGGTGACCATAAAATCTCGTGATTCCCCAACTATTTTCAGTGTCAAGTTTATTAACAATTGCATCGATATGATGCTTCGAAAAAGATTGAATTTCAACATCGACCTCCTCTGTCCAAAGCATTGCCAAACCACCTCGACGCTTTTCGCTTACAACATAAAAAATGTCATGGTAACTTTGCTCCGATCATTACTCCTCCCACTCGTTTCTGTAATTTTATTTCTGAAAAGAACAAAATAATTGGCCTCTTGACCTTAATCAGGTCGAGAAGTGCACGAACTGCTCGAGGGCCTCCTAGCCCCCAGTAGTTCCAAAATAATAAACTCATGGCGATCGGCGGGGCTGTCCGCATCCTCCGCCATTGGTAATTTTGATTGGTTCCCTTCTATCGTCCCCACACCATCCTATTCGTGATCCTGCACGAGCTTCCTCTGTTTTTTATGCTCACCATCATGATTGCCATGGTCATCAAAACAGTCCTCAACTCCTCTCTTTTTCATCCTCATAAAAGAGTTACTCGATACAAGATTTGTTCTTGCACCTGACTCCCTGCCACTTTCGACCGTCTCCTACTTTGCACGCCTGCTTCCATCTCGACAATATTTGAGATTGACCCATCACCTTCATGACCAATACTTTCACACACCAGGTCTTTCTCCATGTCTTGAGTTCTATCCACCTCATCTTCTCCTTCAAGCAATGTCCCTTAATTATCTATAGAGTTTGGATGATGAATAGTGTCAGGCACAAGCTCTTCTCTCCCCACCTCCTCCCCTTCTCTGATTTCTTCATGATTTCCATCATCCTCGACTACTTGGACTTCTCTCCTCGACTACTTGGACTTCTCTCCCTCCTATTTTCTCCCAAAAGGTGTGTAGAAGATTCTCTTTGGATCAAGTTTGGTTCGCATCCATAGTCCATATTGGATCGCAACTCTTCACGTCTCCTTCCGTTGTTTGAATGCTGTGTTGCAATCTCTTTCAGTGTGACCCAATATCCCACAGCAAAAACAAAACGTTGTAAGTCTTTAATATTTCAATGTAACCCATGACTTCTTTACACCGCCTAAACCCATCATCACGCAATAGGTGTTTTGGAATGTCGATAGTGATTCTTATTTGCATACACTGATCAATACAATGTTCCCCATCCTTTGACTCCCCTTAAGACTGCCGAGCCAATCCGACGAGCTATGCCCTCTTTCATTGGCATCAGCAGTAAATCATACACTTGGACCCAGAACGTGGCTTCTTTTTGTTCAATATTTGAGGGTTTTTCACTGCCTTGTATCTCCCTCAACAAGAACAATGCATTGTTGAAATTTCAAAAGCCCTTAAGCATTACGTTATCTCTTTCAATCTCGTCTTGGAATTGTATAAGGAATAAATCCCTCCCGATGTATCTGAACATTGCATCTTTCTTAGCCTCCACGACCTGTTCATAGCTGTGATGAACACTTCTCTATTGTATTGCTTCTCTGCTAACAGCTTCCCAACTAAGTTCAATTTTCCGACGACAAACTCCTCCAGATCAGTGATATCCTACACTGTCACTCCATCTTCCTCTTCATCCGTCAGTTTTAACTTGTGCCATACGTGTTCTATTGCTTGAGCCATGATTGAAATACTTCGTAGAGATTTGAAGCCACTTGTTTAATAGTTAATCCTAGGAAAATTCCTAGGAGAAAACCCTAAGCGGCAGAGAGAAACCCTAGAAGCAAAAAAGGAGGAAACCCTAACGAGAGGGAGAGTTTAATGGTTCTCTCTTAATATCTTATTACCTCTTCGAACAGGTGCATTTAGTGCTCATCGTATGTGATTTGATTATGTTTTTCCAAAATAGAAGGAACCTCTCATATCCTATGGATGCACTTATATTCTATACTATATCTCTTTTTGTATCCACAAGAACATTTTTTATACGGTTCTCATTTCTGCTACACATTTTTCACACTCATTTTCTACACTATATCTCTTATTGTATCCACAAGAACATTTTTTATATTGTTCTCATTTCTGCTACACAATTTTCGCACATGGTATATCATAATTGGCTAACATTCTGGTCCATAACGTATTACTTTTTTATAGTTCTATAGAAAACTTTCCTCTCTATCCAATGCATAAATTAATTAGCAAATAAATAAAATGCTTTACTTCGGAGCCTGATGAAACGTCTTAAGCTTTTGGGATAACTTGCTCTATGATCTAATCAATAACTACTTTTGTTTAATGCAGGAAGGGCTTGCTAGACTAGAAAGAAAAAATAGGTGGGACACGAGGGAGAGAAAATCGTCCCTCGACAACCTTGAAGAGTTCCAAGATAAAGCAAAGAAGGGTAGAATGGGAATTTGGCAGTATGGGGACGTCCAATCAGACGATGAAGAGTCTGCTCCTCCCACAAGAAAACCTGCAGGTCGCGGTAAATAGAAAAAGGCTTCCCATAACTTTGGGGGCAAAAAAGTAAAACCCTTTTAGGTTTTCTAGAGTTCTTAGCTGTGAGAAGCGTCGTTGCTTGTTAAAGACCTTTATGTCTAGGGGGAGAGAGAGAGCGAGCGAGAGAGAGGGCTAGTTTTACCTTTGAATTTTTTATTTTAATTGCATTTTCTTTTTGACGGTTTTAAGCTTGAGGAGAACTTAAGAGGAGACGTTTGTTTTTTCTATCGCAATAAGGCCATCTCCACAAAAAAAAAAAAAAAAAAAAAATAAAAAAAAAAGAAAAAAGAAAAGAAAGGTAATCTTTGTAGCAATCATTGTTGGAGATAGCCTTGTAACATCTATCATAATTACTTGAGTTGTGACAGTTATTAGCATGACTTTTTTTGGATGCGGTTAAAAAATTAGTCGAATGTGTCAAGATAGCTAGTCAAGTGATTGGTGTGTCCCTTGGAATCACCTTCAGTTAAGTTCTATTTATAGCGTGGCGTGCATGTAGATATATTCTAGGTATTTCTTATGCAACTTCTTCTTATATGGTTTTGTGCGAGACTGATTCAAGGTGGGCCCTGCAAGTGTGAGTGTCTTTGGCTGAATGTTTCCAGAGTCCAGAGAGAATGTAATGATAAAAAACCATAGCATGTGGGAGGTGTTAGAATGTGATTTTTCTTAATTTTCACTATGTGTTGGGAGTAGTAGAATGTGGGAGGTGTTAAAATGTGATTTTTTTCTTAATTTTCACTTGAATGTTCTAATTGATTCATATGAGTATATTTGGATTAAAATTTTCACGTTTACATAAAAGAAGGTACTAATATGCTAATTTTAAATAACTTAGGGTATATAAATAAAAGAAAAAGTTGAGTGTATATGAGTGTAAAGCGAGTGAAACGAGGGTATCTGAGCGCTACTTAGCCTGTCTTTAAATTCATCGGTGACCGGCGATGGACCAAACCAAGGGCCTAGCATTGGTACGAGCGACTGGGCCTGCGGACCACACCTAGTTCTTTAGAGCCCTCGGGCTGTGGTTAGGCTGTCCGGCTTAATACACCGTTAACACACAGAGGCTTCTCAAACTTGTGGGCTGTGGGCTGGGGTGTATCACTTTCACCTAAGCAACAATTAATTTCGTATTTCATTACTTCGAACCCTTTCATTGAGGCAAAAAAGACCCAGTTTGTAGGAATGCTCTTATTTTCTCTACTCTCTCGACTTCATGGAATACAGGTAGAGTTCCGGCTTTACGATTCGGATTGGTATGGTCATTTTGAAAATTTAGAATTGTAAATCACTTTTTTCTAAATTGTCTACAAATTTTCTTTTTTTAACCTAGTAATGTGTTTCTTAGAACTTTACCGAACTTAAAGGGGGAAAATGTTTTTCTTAGTCTAATTTTTTTCCTTCTCATATGCAAAGTAATACTCACGCGAGGGTGACTCCTTCATTTCAGAAGGCTTAACCGAAGCAGCAATCCTCTCAAAGTGACTTCTCTTTTATCTCCCTACATCAAATAGATTAAGCAGAAACGATGGGCCTTATTCCAAACTTTGTTGGTTCAAATACTAGTCAGAATTAAACAAGTCCTTTTTTTTTTTTTTTTGATTCAGAGTCAAGTCAACAAATTTTATTTATTAGATTCTGGAGAAGATAAAGAAGAGAAGTAATTATTTTGTAAGTGCTACATCTATTTCCACAATGAAAGCAACTCATTCTAGCAAACCAATTACGAAGAACATACAAACAACATTATCAATAATAATAATAATAATAATAACAACAACAACAACAACAACAAGAAACAGACAAGAAAATAGCAAAGAGGAGCCCCACAAAATTTGGGTTCTATATAGGGGGGAAAAAGGGTATATAGCCAGGGTTGGATAATAACGAAGTCAGGATTGCATGTTGATCGTTTTTGGATCTTGATAGGGCCCACGAGACGCCGATTCTGAAAAATGTCAAGTCTAAGCTGCCAAATTATAGCAGAAACAAATCTGAAGAGAAAAAGAACCAATCAAATAAAAGTGTTGATAGCTAGTGATCCTGAAGTGGTAACCTGAGCTATTTTTTCTTCTTTTTTCGTGGTAAACGTTAGTGGTGGTCTTATTTCTGAAAAGTTATCTTCCTTGTTCAAAACGTGTAGCTTGGCTTGGTCTACATTCAACTGAGACTTGCATGTAAATTTTTATCTTCACTTAATTATTTTTAACAATTACGATCCTAGAGAATCTAGGCTCTAATTATTTCCAGACGAATAAGTATACATTTCTATTTGTAAGAACTATAGTCAAATACGTAACTACTTTCAGTTCTACTCTAGAATAATATAATCATGTTTAAAATAGTTGACAACTACAGCAGAAATATAACTATGAACTCTTGAAATAAAGAATTAGGAGGGAAAAAAGAATTAGAGTCCAGATGACTGGTATCAATTAGGGCCAGCAATGGAATTGATATTCAGAGAAATACAACGGTCATGCATTAGAAAAATAATATCTTTAACTCTTTTCATATTTACAATAACGACAAATATCCTCCATTGCTTAATGTAGGTGCAAATAAAAATAATAGGGACTAACCAACATTAACTCAACATGTGTACGGTAGATAAGGTTGTCCCATTTATCTTCCAATCAAATACCCATGCATGCATCTTTTATACAAACAAAGTTAGGAATTATAATGTGAAGATTGATAAGTTCCTGAGAGTACTAATCTCCTTCTTAATCTATCCCTTAATTAATTTTATACTCTCGATGCATAGGCAAGGGTGAAGCCTAGAGACTTGGTAGAGCTTGCCATCCTCTCATGAGACAAAAATGCTAAGTAAAAAGGAGAGTGAGAGAGAAAAGAGAGATTCCTTTGGTACTCACAACTCATTGAAGTTTGATCTTGTCTTGCATTTAGAATAGCTAGATTAGTTAACAATAATTCCTTCACATGCAAAGCTTAAAATTAGAGGGATTTAAAGGAGAAGTTTATTCTCCCTCTTCATTTGCATTCTCCTTGGACTTGCACCTCATTTCCCCCATCATTCTCTTTTTAAAAAGGCCGTGTTTTGTTTTTCGAGGGATAGTCCCTAGCTAGCTCGTGCAATGCATCGAGGGGATAAAGTTGGTCATCTCGCACTCTCATCTGGGTCTTACTCTTGGATCTACTTTTATCTGCTTTTGTAAGTACTTCAAAGCCTTATCTCACTTCTAAAGTGGTGAAAAACCCTAATCATCGTCATTATTTATTTATTTATTTATTTTTACTTTATGGGAAAAAAGACAGATACTTACTTCCAGCGCCGATTTGTATTTGACTGAATCCGACCAGTCAAATTTCGGACACTGGTTGCGAGGCTAATTTGGTAAACCTGGGAGGGGCTCCGGCTAGAGGAATGTTCTTGGCCTTGCGGTTTGACCACATTTTACCTTCAATTAGTAGGTGTATGAGGCAATAATGAAGTAGTTAATTAACACATTTTAAAGAACTAAGGTAAAGTTAGAGCTACAAAGAAGTTTGGAGGTATCTCATAATTACTAGTTTATACACGTAGGTCATAACATGTTTATGACCCTGAGTAAGCTCGTCCATGACACACATTATTTTTAGGAAGGGGGATAAAGACTATGATTGATTCTGGGGTTTCTCCATGCTTAAAGAGAGAGGAGAGTTCAATCTTGGGAAGTGCTTCTACATGATGAAGCTTAATGTTGATTTTTTGTTGAGAAGGTCATAAATTCTAGACAAATTTCTTGTACAAAAATTAATTATAAAAGTGGTTTGTTTTATGCAATAATTTTAAAATATTTGCATCCTTTGACAATTCACCCATGCATCTCTTTCATCGTTTACAGTTTAGCACTAAAAAACTACCATGTATACAGTCTACATGATAGGCAGTAAATTTACTTAAATATAACGATTTAATTAGATGGAGGTTTTCAAGCAAAGACTTCTCACCAACTATCAATATTAAGTATAGATTAGGTAACAAGATTCAGATAGTAGGATCTTGAACCATAGGGATTCTCTCAAGAATGAAATTTGAATTTTGGTAAATGAGGGAATCAAATTTGCTAGAAGACTACTATATAATCACAACTTAATGTATACTTACATTGATCATAGCCTAAGACTCAGACCTTCTGCTAGGTCAGTCTAGTCTCGAACCTTCCAGTTGAACCTTCCACGGTTCTTCTGAATCTCCACTTGGCTTTCTCTTGTAACTTGACAATGTGCATGTTGTTGTAGTGTTCTTGACTTCTCTCTTGATGTTGATTTGAATGATCACAGAAAGCTTAAAGTCTTGACTTCTATAGATGTATTCATGTGCAGCTTGAAGTCCTGTATCCATCCAAACACACGAGCTAAATATCCGAAACACTTAGCAAACTCATCACTGATAATTTAGTTCATTAGTCAAAATTAGGGATCTCAAACTTACATTCGACACCATCGATAATTTATTTTCATCTAATTTAGATTTTCCGATTTCAACTTTGCTAAATCTCTTTGATATAGTTTGATTCAATCACCATCATCCTCTCTGTTGGTTGATGTTTATGAAATCAATTACCCTCACACCCACTTAAGGGATCGCTGCCTTCAACATTGGTGTATTTTGTAACGGTGGTTTGCATGCTTAGGGCTTGGATTGTTTGATTGGATTTTTGGCACTTGGTTCTCTATTTGGTGATTTTATTTGAAATAAATTATTATCTTCCTTGCAATCCATTGACTGGTTAACAACTTGAGATCTTGACTTTAATCTTCTTAACATCTTTTAGAGTAGTATTTGAAATTTAAAGTTACGCTCAACCAAGCAAGGACACCAACCAAAATTACTTGTTTTTGCAAGCTTCTGCAATTTGTACTCAATCAACTTAACTTTTTATTGACCATTTATCTGTGGTGTGTTTATAGTGCTCTCATTGGTATAACTAATATCTTCTCGGGTCCAGGGGCAGATCCAAATGGCGCCTGGGATGGGCAGTTTCACCTCTGGAGATCTTACTTTTGTAGATCATGTTGAGAGCTTTTTGAAAATATATTATAATAGTTATTCTAATAACGGAGTCAAAAGTTATTGGCAGTGCAAGTTTCAACTTTTGTGCACGTTTCCAGCTTGCTGCTAATTGTTTTGACATTATCTTATTAAAACATTCATATCACAAGCTATACATCTCCGAATTGAATTCCATTTACTTCTGTAAATAGATACTTGTAGTCTACCCCCAACTCCACTAGTACTATGCTTTTATTGTCAGTACTGCCTGTCCCAAGCCAGGATAAAGGAGGAGGGTTGCGTTAGGTAGCCGACAGCCAGCGTAAAACATAGTCGGATCCCTATGAA
>JBAKGM010000081.1:18051939-18062858 GCA_037177215.1 Asparagus racemosus | reverse complement strand
TTTCTAAGAAGTACCAGATTCCCTCCCCCCCCCCCCCCCCCCCCCTCCTTTTCTTGATATTCTGATCAATTGCATGTTATATGCAGGCATTTTGCAAAAGTTACAAGAATGTGAGTTACAACTAAGCAGGAGTTCACGGAACTAATAACACCAAGTAAGCAAATAGAAACGCATTACTTACAATGATCTTGATCTTATATGCCTCCAGGAAAGGAATGTCTGCAACCTTGTAAAGAACATCAAATACCTTCTTCTGCAATTGCATGCAAATAGTGTTATGAGACTAAACATAGGAAATAGGAAACAAAATTGTGAATAGACCGGTATGAAATAAAGAGATGAGAAATATCACCTGGAAACCTGAAAGCCCATCTGAAAGACGAGCAGCTTCCTCTTCTTCTTTCTCCTTTTGTTTCTCAACTTCATACTTCGGTTTCCAAGTCTTCTCCCGATATGACTCTGCTACCTTTTCATCACCCGCTATCAAAACATTGTCAAACAAAATGCCATCCTGCATTGTCCAAATCTCAATACCAATAGCAGCAATCGGCTCAAAATCAGGCCTTTCAAGCTCAAAGTATTCAGGATTTGGTATCTCCTGTGGCTTCCAGATTCCCTTGTAGTTAGGGTTGTCAATCAGAGGAGCATGCCATTTCCCTTTGTAAGCTGGATTCCTCTTGGTGGGTCTCTTCCACTCACCACAACCAGGTGCTGCTTCACACTTGGGGTTATCAATTTTAGGTGCCTCAAATTCTCCATCCTCTTCATCATCCCAATCTTCAGGTTTGGTAGCCTCAGGATCATCAATTTCCTCAGGCTCATCATCCAACCACCCTTCAGGCTTAACAGCCTCCTCATCTTCAATCTCCATGGGAGCATCCTCATCCCAATCGTCAGGTTTAACAGCATCAGGGTCTGGAATCTTGGCCCTCTCATCCCAGTCCTCAGGCTTCTTGTCCTCGGGATCAGGAATGGTCTTTGGTGGAATAAGAGCTGGCTCAAAATCATCACCAGACAAGAAATTTGCCTTCTTTTTCTCTTCGCCATCGACCAGAATGCGCAACTCATTATCGGCTTTCAGAATTGCGGTGTATACATGAGAAAGTTTATCAGATGGAACAGACGGTGGATACTTGAGATGATGCTCAACAAACTTTCCTGTCTTGGGATTCTTGTGCTTAAGGATGAAATGGACCTTGTTGGTGGATCCGCACTTGTCAGGACCAAACATGATAGTATAGGGAGACTCATTGTCAAACTCCTTGGGGATCCACCCAGCCTCTTGAGGTCGGAGATATTTAATATATGCCCCTCCACACTCAAGTCCATTTTGAAGCCTTGTCTCATATTGCAGAACAATGGTCCCGTCCTGGAGATTAACTGGTTTCCCAAGCTCCCTAACAATTGCGTATTTCCTCGCCTTTTCACTCACAAGAAGGCCATAATCGTCATGTCCCTCACTCTTTGAATGCTTCCATACACCTGCACGAGTATTCCATGGAAAATTCAAAAATAATGACCATTGAATATTGGATATGACATAAGTCACTAAAAATTCATTTGTTCTGATAAGAATAATGGAAATATAAATACAATTCATCATGATTGTAACTTGTTTGCAAAATGTTAAATTCTATCAGCTCCAATTCCACCTTTTCTGGTTAAACATACTTGACATATTCCCAGCAATTACATTACATGATAGCATGTAGCTTCCTTTAAAAAATCTTCCAACAAGGATGTCTTAAATCAAAATAAAGATGACAAAAAAAGAAAGAAAAAAAAAGGGAATCAAATATTCACAACTAGCGGTTTTGTATTTGGAGTCCTAATACTTCGATTATAGTAACAAACATTCACAACAAGGATGTCTTAAATCAAAATAAAGATGACAAAAAAAAGGGAATCAAACATTCACAACAAGCGGTTTTGTATTTGGAATCCTAATACTTCGATTGTAGTAACCAAACGTGTCTTAAAAGAGAGAAAAAAAAATGAGTTCACTCGAGCGAAATTGTCATAACCAATCTTTATGGGAAAAGCATAATCAAATTTGTATGTGTCATGGTTCAATGGATAGCAATATCGTAAATACAATTTTGTAAAGGATTTATATTGTGAATACAACAAAGGAGTAATTTTACCTAGTACATACAATCCAATTCATTTATTTGTACCTAACAAAAAAATCATTGAAAATATAATATGATTTAAATAAAATAAATTGATATTGCCACATCATCTATACTTTTCTACCTTCAACAATAATTTCCTTTTGTAAACTTGGATTTCACTTGCATGCTAACGTGGATACACTTTCCCACTTTCAAAAAGAAAGTGACTTTCACCACTTTCAATTTGCCAAACACCCCCATAGTTAAGCACCAACTCCAACTACATCACAACTAGAAAAAGGAAAAAAAAAAAAGAAACACAAGGAAACATAAATAGAGTGAAACGCAAGGTTGCAAGCATATAAACACTTGTTCTCGATAATCTAACAAATTGATTTTCCGAATCACCTATCAAACAATGATGGTGAAAGATGTAAAGTGCATATCTTCACCTCCATCAAGTTTGTTATATATCTTCGGGAGGAAGCCTCTCTCTGTCCTAAGTGAATGTGACCTATAGATGATCCTAACTGCAAAATTTTCAGCTAGGACCATGCATTTGATTATTACAATAAGAACTCGGCCACCAATTCCGACTAGAACAGATAAAAACCAAAGGAAACAGAAGTATGAGTGAAATGTAGACAAATAAAATAACTTTTCTCCCAAATGGGAAAACCTAAACTAGTTCAGGAGAAAGTCATCTAACTATCCAAAATTTCCAAGTTCCAAATCACCTCAGTAATCAACGGTCTACCATTTGTTGAATCATGTAAAAAGATCTTGAAGTTACTTCCCAAACTTTAGTTCCCCTTCCTAATTATTTTCAACCATGAATTGTGTTAAGAATAGATTTTAAAACAATATAAAGAAAAGAAAATGCACACTGTATCCATCATGATCAACTTACTTCCTACCATATCTGATCATATTAATCGATATCTAGATTTGCTTGGTTCTTCCCTTTTTTCCCCTCACTTGTTTGGTTCCTTTCCTATGTTGTCTGTTAAGAATGTCACACGTTTCGTTTTGCTATATTGCATGTCAAACCTTAAAATTTTACGTAAACCTGACCATCATTCTTATTCTAACTTGGATTTGCAAATTTAAAGCAAAGATTTTACGGTCAGGTAGGCAAATACATCTTACAACGAAAAATTTTAAACCTTGAAGGATTAAAAGATCTACATTTTGATAATTAATCTTAAATTAAGCCCCACTTTGATAATTAATCTTAAATTATGTCCCACTAACCATTAGACAAAAACTCCAAAAACTCCGAAGTTATGATAAGGGTCGAGGATTATAGTTTTATATTAATTCTAATATACCCCCACATGTTGAATGTCCTAGGTTGATACCATCTTAAATTAAGTCCCTCTAATAATTAGACCACAATTCCGAAGGTACGGTGAGGGTCGAAGATTATAGTTTCATATTAATTCTAACAATTAAGACTGCTAATTTACGGGAAGTGATACGATTACATCAACAACCAATAAAATTTTGTTAAAATTTCAACATTACTCTGAAACCCTAAAACCTTGAATAAACCTCAGTTCTAGCAAAACAATCGAATTTTAACTCCAAAACAGGGACATTGAACTAAATTATTCGGATCTGAGGTTTTTTTTCCCTCCTTTGTATATTTTTTATTTTACCTTTATACTCATCCTTCTCCGATGCGATCCACCGACCCTCAAATGCTTCATCAAATGATTCGTAAAACAACTGCAGAATAATCCAATTAATTAGCTTCCCCCTTTAAAAAGAAACTGTCAAATTTATGAGAAAATATCACCAAAGTTCGAGAGAAATTACAGGATCTGAAGCTCGAATCTGAAGCGTGGAGCACAGGATCAAAAGCAGAAGAAACCGAGACGCGATCTCCGACTTCGCCATTAATGTAATCTCATAACAATAAAGAGAACCCGAGATTATAGGGAAAATTTTTGAAGAAAAGATATCTCTAAAAAACCCTAAACTCTGATTCGTGAGCTTCAAGAGAGCAGATCGTATTGGTGGGACAAATAAAAGGACTGTTGGTGCAGTGAGGTGGTTCAACCAATGATCTTTTGTGAGAGCGTGCCTACATCCAATAGTATTTTGCCACGTCAGATTTTATTTTGCAGTAAATTTGGTGTTAATCATAGCATTAATGCATTAATTTCAAGATCTATTACCGCTTGTTTGGATTGAGGTGAATGAGGGTGAAGGGAATGTAGGGTTACACTTCATCTTGTTTGGGAACACTTAAAAGGTGAAGTTTTCACCCTCATTCACTTTGATTCACCCCCAAATAGTGTAAAATTTGTTACAACCCTAAATTGGGGTGTAACCAAGGGAAGGGAAATTAGGGGAATTGTTACTATACATTTCCTTCACCCCCTTGAAATCCAAACAAGCCCTTAGGGTCTGTCCCTACTCAAGTAGAAAGGGCAATTTGCGCAATCAATATACCCATTTTAGTAATAATGTGTTGGACTTTCAAGTTCAACAGGCAAGTCATTGAAAAACAAGCCTGAATGGCTGAATGTCGAATAACAAGCGGGTGGAAATTTGGAACATAAACAATGAAGATGTCTCAGGTGAGGGACGCACATGCTATTTTTCATTTAGTTTTAAAGCCTTATTCCGCATAGAATTAGTTACATGAATATAAACAATGCGACTCGCACATGCACTGCACGTGACAATATGCAACTTAGGTGAGGGGGTTATGTGAAACCCCTGTCCGAATCTACACATCTATTTATCTATCAATCAATCTATCTATCTATTTGTCTACACACAGTACAGATATATAAAAGAGGACGTCTATTTTAAAACTTTTAATTGTCTCTTTTGATCTCTCAATTTTGATAATTCACAGTTATGTCCATTAACTCTAATTAATATTTTACAATTATCCATTACTTCTTATGAATTATGTGCTTCCTCACTTTCCTAATAACCTTCCATTTACTTGAATATAATTAATAATTTATGATAATAAAAACAAGTTAAAAATAGGTTATAAAATTATTATAGACAATTATTAATTTCAATAAAATAGTATAAAATAAAAATTTAATAAGTTATTTTACATAATTATAATTATCAATAATATTATAACTACCGATTGCTTAAAATACTAAAATAAAATAATTTATACAATAATTTATTAAATAAGTGTACATAATTTTGAATTATTTTACTATTATTGTACTATTATTTTCAGTATTATAATTATTAATAATAGTATAACTATTGATTGCTTAATAATAGTATAATAAAATAATTTATAGAATAATTTATTACATAAGTGTACATAATTTAATAAATTATTGTACTATTCCAATATTTAATAATTAGTTGTAAATTGTTCTAAAATAATTTAAAAATATTGTACACAACTAATATACTATTAAATATAATTAAGCATTATACTATAATATAATGAATAGTATAATAAAATAGTAAAAGTATTTAATCGCATAAGTAATGTAATTATTTTAATAGTTTTATTTAATTAAACTTTATTTTATAAATACCATTAAATAATAAATTACTTAATAACGATATAATAAACAAATTTAATAAATTATCTTATTACTTTATGGTTATCAATAGTGTTATAGTATATTATGAATAAGAATAGTCATAATATCGGATAATAATTTATTATAATTATTCTAAATTACAATTATACTACTGTAATTATTAAAATATATTATAATATTAAATAATTATGTACTTTGTTATAATTATTAAAATAAATTATAATTAGATTATAAGATCATCCAAATTATAACAATTATTCATGAAACTCTTCACAGTTTTAATATACAATTTCATTCACTAACATAAAATTTTAACTTTTCATTTTAAAAAAACTTGTTAAAAATCACTCACCATTTTCCGATTAACGAAAAACAATCTAAAAAAATAAAATATGTACGTCCACATGCAAAGTATGCGTACTATACTCGTTAGTTCAAATGCGTGCATTTGCCATTAGAATTAGCATATTAGAGTCGCCACTATATCTAGCCTGGCAACAAATCGAATGGAATCAAATACTGCAGTGTTTGTATTAGTTTTCGTATAAAATTTTTGAATTTGAATATCATCAGCTGAATTTCTTCGAATTCGAATACGAATACTTTTCAAATGTTCGCTAAAAATTATTGACTGTTACTATACACGCATATTTGATGAATGATATATAGTTTATGACTATTACTACGATAAATTACTACAAACGCGTGAATTTACAATGAAGATGAGCTGATTAGAGTTCTCTATACCTCAGCAGCAGCAAGAACCTCCTCCTTCAAAATCCCGTCCACTCCCCGGCACCCCCCAACACTAGATTTGCACGGGAGCACCTCCTCGAACTCCGCCATAGGCCGCGACTCCGACAAAAACCCAGAATGGAACTCGATGGTGTTATCGGCAGGGCGGACTATCATTTCGGTGATGGGAACCCAAATGAATAACTTCTTGGCTTGAACTCCGGTGATGTCTGTGAGCCGACCGTACGAAAGCTTTCCGGTGATCTTATTCCCGTAGTATACGAGGTCTGACGAGAAGTGAACGTAGCAGGTGGAGGCGAGCTCGATGCAGAACTCGTTGTCGGTGGTGAGAGAGTAGGACTTGAAGTCGGTGGAGGGGAGGAGGCCGGGGGGGAGTCCGAAGCTTGGGAGGAGGTCATGGATGGTTTGTGATTGAGAGGGGAGGAGGAGATTGAGGAGGAGGAGGGTTAGGGTTATTGGAGCTGAGAACTTGGCCATTGTCGAGCTTGAAGTTGGGAGCTTTGTGATTAATTTTGGAAAATGTGAGGGGGGAAGGGCGAGTATTTAGTAGTGTTTTGCTGGGGAGTTGAATGGGGCCTAGTCAGGTTTGTGTGGGGCAGAAAGTGGGTGAGGGGGAGATGGATATTAAAAAGGGTTTTTATGATATAAGGTGAGGGGGAGTTGGATATTAAAAAGGGTTTTTAATGATATAAGATTCCCAAATCCGCTCTATTTATAGACAAACTAATTTTGAAGCCAAAATAATGGATCAACTATGAGATAGTTTATTTATATCTATGATACTCATTGAGTGATATGTGTCATCTTATCGCAATGACTAATCCCATGAATTTTGGGTCAAAAAAGATGTATTTTATTTCCTATATGAATCTTGATAGTTCTAGATCAGATCACCAGTTCTTTTAAGTTATTTCAAAAAGGACCATGAGGAATTTCCATCCAAATTCTTCACCTAAGCATGAATAAATTTTAACCATATAGACAAAATAATAATAACCACCCTTAGGAACGTCTTTATTTCTCCAAGTTCTATGTCTTTCTCTTCTCTATTTTTCCTAATTTCTATTTTCCTCTAAATTCTTAAACTCGGATAAGGTTTACGAACCACACAACTATTTTCATGTTTTCAAAGAAGCAATCAAATAATAGAAGCTTGAGAAAATTAATTTTGGACTCCAAAATTTGGCAATTTCCTACTTTACTATCCAAAATACATGCAATTAAACAGCCCCCAACTGTAAGTTTATGGGGTTTTGTGGTATCAGACAAAAGATCATGGGGTTTTAGAAGTTTAAGAAAATTAATTTTGGACTCCAAAATTTGGCAATTTCCGACTTTTCTATCCAAAATACATGCCAGTTGTAAGTTTATGGGTTTTGTCATATCGGATAAAAGATCATGGGGTTTTCTTAGGGAACAAATCAAAAGTTCAGGCGTGTTTTGTGCAGAAAATTATCTATCAAAATATAGAAGGTAGAATGTATGAGATTTTTTGGAGTTTTTTTTCCTAGAAACCACATTTAAAATGGATAATTATACGAACAGCACCTTTTTTTTAATTTATACATTAACCGCCTTTAAAGTGAGTTTTTGTTACAATCAACCGCCTCTCAATCAAAATTTTCACTAAAAATCTAAAATTACATTTAAAAAACTCACATTCAAGACACATGACTCATTTTTCAGTGTTTAGGTCTTGTTAGAGCAAGTGCGGCATGCTCCCACCGCCGCTCTCAACGCTTACGTGGTGGTGGGAGCATGCGGAGATCGCTTCAGCGAGCTCCGAAGGCCACTCTCAAGTCCGCTTTCCAATTTTTTTTTGTGGGGCCCTCATCAGCTCCCAAGCCATTTTTTAATTTTTTTTCACAAAACCCCCTTTTGATAATGCCAAATTGAATTCAAATTTTTTTGAAAGAGCTGTTAGAATAGAGCCGTTGAATAGAGTCGTTAGCAAAAAAATAAATAAATAATGAACAATTAAAAAATCTTATAAATTCTCAATTCACTACACA
Source organism: Asparagus racemosus (assembly GCA_037177215.1). Classification (NCBI taxonomy): domain Eukaryota; kingdom Viridiplantae; phylum Streptophyta; class Magnoliopsida; order Asparagales; family Asparagaceae; genus Asparagus; species Asparagus racemosus. The sequence continues at coordinate 18,054,434 of JBAKGM010000081.1, read as the reverse complement.
AAATAATTCCACACAAGTCTCTCATAAAAACACTCTATAATTTCCTATCAAATTACAAATCTCATGGATCCCTCCCAAAACTTCTACTCGCAACTCCTCAATGGTGAAGGTTCGGCCTTCTATCCACCGTTCTACACAAACGTCGTAGAAGAAGGCGACCCCATCAATGAGTTCTCGCAATCGGCAACACAACAAGTGGCATCCCAAGAGATACCGACCACAAAGAAGAAGAAAACTTATACACGGTCCGAAAATTGGACTATCCACGAGGATAAGCTTCTCTTGTCTGCTTGGCTGAACACGAGCCAAGATGCCATCCAAGATACGGGGCAACACAAAGATATGTTTTGGCAAAGATCTAACGATTACTTTGTGCAATACTCCACCGATCCAACGAGCCGCACACCAAACCAAATGATGCACCGTTGGTTAACAATTCAACTGTCGGTCAACAAATTCTATGGGTGTGTTTCTCAGATTGAAGGAAGACAAAGATCTGGTACGGGATTTATTGATCAGGTAAATATTTAGTGCAGCCGTCAATACTTCTCTCTATGTACAGTCAATAATTGTCAGGGTTAGCTTACAAAAATGTCGGGAGCAAAAAGAGAACTCAGATGGTTTGCGCATAAGCTATTATGCTCTCATTCATAGACCGTTATAAAGATCCATGTTCACACGTTCAAAAAAATGCAGTCAAGGGAACTGACGTTGATTACAGAAGAAACCAAACACATCATTGGCATCGAGTGGCAAAAAAATTGAGCGATATGCCTAGTGATCCTATACTAATACAAAACCAGAAGCATGTTCACAATGACCAAAGAATCTTCCATGTCATTCGTGCCAGAATATGCATTTTTTTAATTTCCACCTCCTCTAATTTGGCAGAACATGCCTCAAACTCATGAAGTTCCCAGTCGCAAAGCTAATGCTTTCGGAATCTCTCCCCAGGGAACTTTAGCACAGCCAGCAACGTTAAATAACACTTGTAGTTTCTCCATTTTCCTTGTAGTACTGTAGCGTGAGGGGATTTGAGACCCAGCTTCATCCACCTCGAATTGACCATAAAATATTATCTCAATTTGAAATTACCCGATAATCTATATGCACTGTACAAATTACTCCGAGATTAGCCCCATACAAATGAGAATGGATGGTGATCAACTATCTATCTCTCAGATCCCTTCTCCAGCAAAGTCCTGCTAACAAGCACACCTTCTTTCCAGACCTCAGTCCACCTGCAAAAAGTCACAATTTTAAATTATATATCTTTTTCAGAAAATAATCTTTATTCAACATTTTTATCCTGCATTATTGTAACTTAATGTAAAAACTCTTCTCATGAATGTTCTTATGTACAAATGTTCTTTAAATGATTTTCTTCTACCATTGGACACCTGGCAAAACACCAAATGTGTGCATGTATTTGTTTGTTTGTCTATAAACAGAACTCATCGTGATTATGACATCCTATTGAAGGCAGAAAGAGAAAAGAAAATGAAAACATAATGGTTTAAACCTTTAGTATGTAATCAAGGGAAAATCAAACAAAGAAATCCGAAACTCCCAACTCTATCCTCAAGATATTGAAAAAAAAAAACTTGGTAAAGTAAAATTCAAGTGGAAGTAAGCACATTCAAACAAAATAATTTTTGAATCAATGTACTAATTTATATAGGTAACTTAAGTTAAATAGTTAGTACTTAATACCTTGAGCCATCAACATCTATGCATATGCATTCACCATGACGCCAACCATTTCTGAAAAAGCCAAAGAAGATGCTCCCATTATTTGAATAGTATCTACCCTCTCCATTTGCTTTCCCCTTCCAAAAGTTTGCAAACCAACGATCTCCAGTATGAAAATAAAACCAACCCTGGAAGCAATAAACCTTAATTGTTTACATCAAAAGTTGAGAGTCCAATGCATGCTTTCTGTACATTAGATACATTTCAGCATTTCTTGCCAAACAATGCTGTCAAGTGAAAAGTAATTATATCAGAATTAAGCGGCAATTTTTTCCTACATGTTAAGGATTTCTTCATATTTATTAGGGTTAATTGCAGTTTAATTCAAGTTTCGTCCATTTTTAGCTTTGATACCCTGAAATTTAAATTTGCCCAAATGATACCCGAAAGTTTCACCAACTTCACATTTTTTGTACATTACATTGCATGACCATTGAAGATTCTATTTAGCAGGCATCATGTGATTACTACGTGATATTTTTCGACTCTTTTATACCCCTAAATTGAAAGGAACCCCTCCCCACCGCCACCCCAACCCCCATCAACCCTTTGCGCATGCAAATACCCCATGATTATTGAATGAGATATCTTATACACGTTGGTGATTGTATATGAAAGTTTTGGTAAAGGAAAATCCTTGCAGGCCGCTATTCATTTGGAGGATCTTTACTGTGATTTGTCACACCAGAACAACTGACTTGGACAGGGGCGGAGCCATGTATGGCCAAATGCGCCCCCCCCCC
>JBAKGM010000081.1:17996255-18007582 GCA_037177215.1 Asparagus racemosus | reverse complement strand
CGTGACTTCGCTTTGTCGATTTCACCCACTCCGGCGATCATCTCCTTCGTGAGTTGATTCCCGTCGGTGATTATTTCTTTTGCGAAATAATTACCACAGATCTGTAGATCTAGTACCTAGATCTGATCACGTGGCGGTCCACAGACAAAATAGAGCCCCCGGCATAGGCCAAGACACCCACGCAAGCGAGGATCCGATAAACGGGTTCCGCGTTTGTTCATTAACGGAGATAAAGTTGTAATCTTTATTTGATTTTCATTATAAGCCTTATAAAAAGGCAATCTTTTTTCTAAATTTCGTTGTAAGCAATTGAAGTTTGTAACGAATCCACTGCAATGACAATCACCACAACTTTCCCCGCGAACAGTGGTCGCTAGCTTGTTCGCGAGGACCGTTGTTCCGATTTCCATTGCAAATGAATTCATTACAGCTTTTTGCTTTTACAACGAGATCTAGAAAAAAGATCACCTTTTTGCAAGGCTTACAATGAAAATCAAAAAAGATTACAACTTTTCATTGTTGTTTGAACAAACACGGGATCCGTTCATCGGATCCTCGCTTGCATGGGTTCTTAGCCTATGCCAGGGACTCTGTTCTGTCCGTGGACTGCCGCGTGATCAGATCCAAGTCAAGATCTGCAGGGTTGAAGGGACTATTTCACGAAGGAAATAGATCGCCTGTAGCAAGTGAAATCGACCAAGCGAAATCACAGCTCTTCTCGGGATCAAAACTAAGCTTAGATCTGGAAAGAATTAACATAGATCTGATCTAGATTTCCTCAAAATCCCTTGCTCACTGTGTAGATCTAAGTCAGAACAAGTTCTTCATGTACACGAGATCTAGATCTGAATTTTCACCTTTACAAAAGGTCAGATCTGTGCTAAAAAGACTCACTCTGTGTAAAAAATCCTAGATCTGAATAAAATTGTCAATCCGTGCAAATGAGACCCCCCTCTCTATTTATAGGAGACGGGGGTCAGTTAAGGGCTTGTGGCTCAGCCTTGGCCGAGCCACCTCGGCCTTGGCAGAGATGTCTCGGCTAAGGCCGAGCTGTCTCGGCCTTGGTCGAGCCAGACTTGGCCAAGACCGAGGTTTCTCAGCCAAGGTCGAGTTGCCTCAGCCTTGGCTGAGTCGTCTCAGCTTTGGCCTTCCTCATAGCTCTATTCCGGTGATTGTTTGAGCCCAGTTTATCCGGTCGCCTCCATTCTCGAATCCGGTTGATTGTCTTGTAGTTTTCGGAGTTCAATTGATTTAGGCCCGTTGACGTTCGAGTCTGGTTGATTCTATCTCGTCAAAACTCATTGATCTGAAGCTTCGCCGTTGGATTTATTCCACGATTCGTTGCTTCACTGACTTACACGCCATGCCGAGCCGCTTCATGCGTTCGTCAACTCGCTTTGTGCATTTTGCTGTGCGATTACATCATCAGCGGTTCTTGGTCGCATCGTCAGATGGGTCGTCGATCGCCAATCCATCGTAACGAGTCACATTCGGGCATGTATAGGTGAATTTTTATGCCTATAGAGATCTCGATCTATCTCTATCGACACACTATAAACATCCCACCTAAAAAAATAAGGAATAAGTGGACTGGGTCCCTTTTCTACTCGTTGGAAGCCCAAGTCGCGATGATGTCCCAATCCACCCATTTGCTTGGAAAACAGGGGTATGGTTCCCAATAGATAAGACGTGGATGACTTCAAAAAAATCATCGCAGCCTTTCAATGAGTGATGAGATAGGATGGTCGACCTATCTTGATTTCATTGACCTCCTTTTTTGGGGGGCATTCATTTTTATCTTTTGTGATTATTTTTGTTATGTCATCAAATAACTAAAGTGTTGATCCTCCCTCTCGAGTCTATATGTGTCCCATACTAACAAATCATCAGATCAACCTCAACATTGCTAGGATGACTCAGAGAGCATGGACACTCGTTCCTTCCTAAGGAGGACCGAGTCGGGAAGCATTCTTACTCAAACTTATCATTTGAGCTGACCTCCACTTCTCACTAGGCAAGGCTGGGTCGACAACTCTCAAGGCTGACTAAAAAGGTGGTACTTGTCAGCCCACTCATAGAACCGACTCGAGAGGCCGTTTGTCTTTGAACCCCTTACTGACAGTTAGTCAGCATCATCATTGCATCTGCCATAATAAACTCCATGACTTACAAGACCACATTAGCACCTAGTGCTACCTATCATCACCACATTGATCACAATATGACTCATCTCATATGTGGTTGACACCTGTAGACTATCTGTCGACTCAGCTGTCTGCCTAGACTCGACCTGAATTACACAAACACCCCCCATAGATGGGTATAAATGCGCTCATTGCCCACTAGCCAAGGTAAGCCATCTCTGGCTAAATAGAGCAATCTATTGCTAAATAATGTAGTTTTCTACACACCTAAAACTTGTTCAGTTTATTGATCCCCTTCTCCACTCAAGCTAAATACTACTTTGATCGTCGTAGGGATCACTGGAGAACCCAACTCTGGCCCTCTAACGTATTGTGGTTTTGTAGGACTCTCCTCCTATCAGGGGATCAGCCACTGAAGGGGATGATGGGACCCGAACATCTTCGATATCCATCCCTAACCCTGCTATCTTTCAAGATTAGCCTCTAATCCTGTTGCTGAGCCGTCAGCATCAACATTGACGCCCACTGTGGGCCCCCTCTTCACCGCTTTCTGAGAAGGTACTTGATCCCCTGCATTCAAGCATCGAAACTAAAAGCTGCCATAACCATTTGAGCGCCACGGTAGTCAAGAAACTCTGCCCAATTGAACGAAGTAGGCTTGTCATAAAGTATAAAATGCCTCGGAGGATACCTCCCCAAAATATAATCAAATTAACAGCATCTTTCCATAAACAAGAAATATTTTGTGCTATGTACTAACCTGTACGCAGTCTTCACCATTCCATCATCATCGACTAGAAGGATCTTGGTATCCTCTCTCAATCAACTTCAACTTGAAAGACCTTGGTATCCTTTCAGAGTAAAACTAAGGAAAGTCATCAACACTAAGACCTTGGTACCCATTCGGGATAAAACCAAGGCATGTATCCAATTCGATCATCATCGACATTAAGACCTTGGCATTATTCTCACGAATAAGTCTAAGGCATGTACCCTAAGACCTTGGTGTCATTGCGAATAAACCTAAGGCACAAGATCGAGTTGTCTCCAGCACAAGGCACAAACCCGAGTTTCCTCGACCCAGAGAACATCTGAAAATCAACTTGCACCGAATCGAAGAATGTTGCAAACTCTTAAACACATAAGAACACAATCACAAAGGTACATAGTTCAAATTGACAAAAGTAAGTCTTTCCATTCATATAGTCAAAATATTTACAGTACAAAAATATGCTAACAAAAAAAGAGAAGATACATATGAGCCCCTAAGGGGTCGTACTCGGAAGAGGCACAGGACTGAGAGATGGAGCGGCACTGTAGCTTTGGGTAGGCTTGGGAGGAGCAGTGCTGCAATCAGAAGCAGAAGCTGAGCAGGGAGGGGCAACAGCAGTAGAAGTTAGCAGAGGAGTCAGCTACAGCTCAGACCCGACCTCTTCGCCCCCCTCTTCTCCAGGACGGCTCACCTAGCTATCATGAGCCGAGCCCTCGCCTGTTCCTTGGGTTGACTCTTCATCATCTATCTCTTATAGAGCACGAAGGTAGTTAGCCACTCGAGGAGGATAGTGGAACCGCTCAGGATCAATTTTAAGCTCGGGCAGAAGCTGCATCTCGAGATAGTCGAAGCCAGCTTTACAAGCCAGCGCCACCTCCACCTTCCTCATAGTGTCGTTGCAGTAGTCCTCAATGATCACGAACCGGTGGGCCTCGGACTCCTGATGAGCAAGGCGGCCCTTTAGCGCCTGTATTTTAGCCAGAGACAACTCGCATTGTCTCTCAGCCTCTAAGGCTGCTCAGGTGGCATCCTACCTTAGCCTTTCAAGAGCAATCTGCTCCTCTTCAGCTGATCCTGTAGAGTCTCAGCATTTTGGTGAGAGCTGAGCCCGCTCATTGCGATCGTGCTCTCTCGCCTCTCAAACTCGACCTCCCCGGACAAGTATTTTATCTTCTCATTCCACTTGCAAAGTTCATGTTCGAGATGTTGGGGTCTCCCTAGAGCTTGCTGATCTTGGCCGGCATCTTGTTGTTCGAAGCATTCAAGCCATTGACCATGATGTCCCGCATTTCCACCTCTCGACGCCATTTGCCCTCGCTCCTCTTCCGGGCCACCAGCTCATCCTCTCTAGTAGCCAACGTTAGGAGAATTGTCTCATGAGCTTCCATTTGAGCCTCCAACTCTTCCTGGAGCTTAAGGTAGAGTTTCCACACATTGCTCGAACTAACCAAACAACTCCTGTTTGGTTAGAGCCCCTTGAAGCATGTAGCCTTTTAGGGACTGATAGAGGCTGACATCTGGCATGGATGAGAGGATCTCGTTATCTCGAAGCAAGAAGAACTGCTCCATAGCCCTGGTCTAGGTGAGTCGAGACTCTACAACCGACCCCCTCCTATCAAAATGCTACCTGCGCTCAAATCTGAACTCCTATGATGGCTCTTTATCATAACAGGGGCCGACTCTAGAAGACCCCATTAATAGCATATTCAATTCACCCTATTTCTCCACATCAAGCTTGTCAATGCGGTGGGAAAAAGGCTAGAATGCCTGAGCAGGGGACGCCCCTTCAGCTATCAGCTCCTTTCCATGACGATGGGCCCACTCGATAGGCATGTCAGGGGCCAGCTCTCTCTCTGTTGGGGCCTCGACCTCTCTAGCCTTTGCCATGTTGATTTCAATCCCCTCTTCTCTAGTAGGGGACTTATCATCAACAATGATGACATCGGGTGGCACAGCCGCAGAAGCTTCTCATGTAGGGATGGCAGTAGTGTTGTCCCCTACTGTTTCTTGGGGAAGTGGAATCTCGTCAGGTGGTTGGATCACTATATCCCTATGAACAACAGAGGGTGTACCCACCTCCCTCACAGCCTCAGCCTTATCACTAGAAGCTTTAGCACTCCCAGGGAGCCTTAGCTGCCCACCTTCTTTAGCTACCTTTTCCACTTTACGGACCTCTCGGCCAGAACTGTGACAAAACTCGACCCGGCTAGTCGAGCCGTGATCTCGACCGCATTGGCCTGTATCCTCTCGGCCTCTTCAGGGGCCAAGTCAGGGCGGAGGTGCTTTTTTGGCCTCACGGAGGGCCCCCACCGAGCTCGAGCAGGTGGGGGCCTTGGCAGCATCTCGGATTCCTCCAAGCGTAGTGTCAGCATGGCTAACCGTGTTTCATCATCCACAGTTGGAGGAACTGAGAAGATGCTGACAAACTGCAGGACTCAATTGTCGAAGAGGCTCTCACTTCGACGAGAACCAGTGTAGGCCCTAATCTTGTCGAGCGCACACTTCTCATCGCTCGATACCAGACCCGGCCTCAGCACGTCCTTCTTGATTTCGAGCCAGCTGGAGCAGGCTGTGACAACACCACCTCTAAAGACCCACGCAAACCTCTCCTTCTAATACTTGTTAGACTCAGGGGCATTGGAGATGATCTTGTTACCCCCCCCCCCAAGATCTAGAGATTATAGTGGCCCTCCTGCTAATTTACTTTCATGCAGACGAGGTGGCTGAGAATTTTCAGAGTCGGCTCGACTCCTAGCCAATGGCTGATGATAACGAATCCCACCAGATTAGCGATGGAGTTCGGCTTCATCTGAGATGGTGACACCCCAGGGCTTCAAAAACACAGCAAATGAAGGGATGGAGCGGTAGATGTAGCCTCAAATACACCACAGCTACATTGCCACCGTAGTCAAACACAGCCTGCATACACATCGGCATCATTAGGGAAAATGCCCTAGGGATATCATACTTGTCATACAGAGTTTCCAGCAGTGATGACGGCACCTTCGAATGGAATTTCTAAAGATAGTTGATCTGAGCCTTGTTCTGAGCCACTGAAGATGAAGACGCCACTAGATCAGAAGATCGCCGGAGAAGAATGTAAGAGGATGACCAGAAATCTTTCAAGAGAGGAGAATTTGAGAATTGTTCAAAGCAGCAACTTTCCCCATCCCAAAACGGCCATACGTATAAGCAAAAGGGCTGACAGGTGGTGAAATCACAACAGTCAACTCAGTTATTAACGAACGGCTGGGATCATTCCTAGAAGGCGAGCCGACTACTCCAGAACCGAAGCATTGCTCACCTTGATTAGCCTGCAATTCTCACTTTGGAATTGAGGTAGCAGCAACTCAAGATCTTATCTGATGCCAGAGCGTCACATCAGAAGTGACCCGTTAGCAAACCCTCATAAATGCACTTCAGAAGTGACCAGCAGTTCAATTTCACTTCAACTCAGCCTACCGAGTTTGAGCGAAAGGGGCTAGTGTTATGTCATCAAATAACCAAAGTGTTAATCCTCCCTCTGGAGTCGACACATGTCCCATACTAACTAATCATCACATCGGCCTCAACATTATCAGGACGACTCGGATAGCATGGAAACTCGTCCCTTCCCAAGGAGGACCGAGTCGGAAGGCATTCTCACTCGAACTCATCATTTGAGCTAACCTCTACTTCTCACTCTATAAGGCTGAGTCGACAACTCTCGAGGCTAACTAAAAAAGTGGTACTTGTCGGCCCACTCACAGAACTGACTCGAGAGGCAGTTTGTTTTCGAATCCCTCACTGACAGTTAGTCAGCATCATCATTGCTTCTACCACAATAGTCTTCATGACTCACTAGACCACATCAGCACCTAGTGCTACCTGTCATCATCACATTGATCACAATATGACTCATCTCATTTGTAGTCGACACCTAGACTATCTGTCGATTCAGCTATATGCCTGGACTCGGCCAGAATTACACAAACACCCCCTCAGCTGGGTATAAATAGGCTTATCACCTACTAGCCAAGGTAAGCCATCTCTGGCTAAATAAAGCAATCTAATGCTGAATAACGCTATTTTCTACACACCTAGAACTTGTTCAGTTTATTGATCCCCTTCTCCACTCAAGCTAAATACTGATTTGATCATCGAAGAGATCACCAGAGAACCCAACTCTAGCTCTCTAACGTATTGTGGTTTTGTAGGACTCTCCTCCTTTCAAGAGATCGGCCACCGAAGGGGATGAAGGGACCCCAACATCTTCGATATCAGTCCTAACCCCACTGTCGTTCGGGATTAGCCTCTAATCTTGCTATTGAGTTGTGGCATCAGCAATTTTCCTTTTTCTTCTTTGCCGTTTGCCATTTTTTATCCACATATCAGCCAGCTAACTTCTTAGGATTAAGTCTTTGATGTCCCTTTTAGGGCTTCACCCTTTTCAGTGTCATGCCTGATGTCTTTGTAGTATTCACAAGATTTGTTCTTGTCCCTCCTATTGTGATCTGACGTGAGCTTAGGTGGGGCTTTGTTGAGGTATACTGCTTTTTGGACTTGAAATAGAACTTGTGTAACAGATGTGTTTAGGGGGCTGTACGTTAGGGATTTCCTTGCTGAGATCCTTCCCCTTTTCTTCCTGTCCCTACACTTGGTCCTCAGCTTTAGCTTGAAGTTGGCCTCGGGCCTCTCCTCCACTAACTCTTTCTCTAAGAGGGACTCCTCTGCAACCATATAACCCCCTATTCTATGAATCATCTCATCAAAGTTTCTCGGCTATTGTTTAAATGAGTCTTGATGGAGGTCTGTATGGTTCAATCCCACATCATCCTAGTGGTTGCTACATGTTCATACGGATCCCGAACCTTGAGCCATTTGTCCTATTATCGCTTCAAGTATTCCCTTATATTCTCTCTAGGCTCCTATTTTAGCTGCAGGAGCATTGTGGGGGGCATTTTTCTTTTCATCTCCGCCAGGAAGTGGTTGACAAAGAGGGCGGGCTGCTGGCAGATGTTGTACATCAAATTTTTCTTGAGGAAGTTGTACCATATTTTAGCCGTGTTGCTTAATGTGTTTGAGAAAACTCAACACATTAGTGCGCCATCTGCCCTCGCGATCTACATGGAGTTGAGATAGTTCCCTGAATGTTCAATGGGGAACCAGCTTCCTTTCTAAATCTCTAGTTTCGGGAGCTTGATTTGTTGATAGGGTACACTCATGACATCATTGCTCAAGGAAGTGCACCTCTCAATAAAACTATAAAACTCAGATCAAACTCTTAGTACATTGGCTTAGATTGGCCAGAGCTATACTCTGGTTGATCCAGGTTATAAGGTTGGCTATTGATGTATACGGGAGGAAAGTTAAAATACTTTGTGGTGGCTCGACATCCCGTCTAATGATCTGGGCTACTTGAGTATGTGTTGTCTACCCAAAGATTGAGGGCCACCTCCTGCACTTCGATTAGGATGATTTTGAGCATCATTGGTTGTTTGAGCACTAGGATGAAGTTGGTTAGATCGGATTGATGTAGGTTCCATGTGTGTGTCCATTTGATCAGGTTTTCGGCTAGGCATTCTGAGATCTTCCTTAGGGGCTAGTTTTACATGTTCTTTTTCAAGGCTTTCTTATTCTGATCTTCAACAATCTCCGCAACAATACTCGATATATGATCTAACTATGTTTAGGACAGGGCTTCCCCCAAGCCTATGTCGGGGAGGACGAATTGCTGTTAACGTCCAGATCTTCACTCGACATTGTTCAATAGTCAATCAAATAGAGGCCTCACGATGGGCGCAAACTATTGATGCAAGGAAAAAATTTGATAGATTGAGTGTGTAAGATAGGACTCGATGTTGAGGACCCCGTGATCTCCTCTAATGTCTGGTGATGATCTTCTATTGAGATTGTCTGTGATGCACAGAAAAAAGCATCAAATTGACGATGGAGACTATCCACTAGCATCCCTCTGATGTTTAAGTTAGACTCATGATGATGAAAGTCCAACTACTAAGCACCTAGATTAGGATTTATAGAGAGTTTCATAGACCAAGGTCGCTTGTACCTAGTCGAGGTCAAGATGAGTCGTCCTTTTACTTGTTGGCAGGGTAACATATTTATACTGATTGCCTCGGTAGATTAGAGGCTACACGCGTCACCATCCCGACAATCAAGGTTGCTATGGTTGTTACATGTCCTGCAAGTATGTCCATGTGGAGGACCTCATTATAAGATGGTACAGTCGACATATGTGTAGATCAGAAAATTTAGCAATTAAAGAGATTAGATATTCGATTGATATCTCCTAATACAGTCCACTGAGGATACGATTCAAATCAACCATCTCCAATTAAGCAAACCGCTATAAAATTGGGCAGGGTGGAGATTAGGCATGGTAACCAAACTAAGACGAGTTCGGTTGTCATGGACCTTAATCATGTTATACAGGATTTTGGGGTCAGATCTAGGGTCATGACCAATTTATAAGTTGAATGTGGATGCCCCACACTTTATTGAAGTAAAGTGGGTTACGTTGGTTGACCGAATCAACTTGTTGTTTCAAAGTAGTCTGGGTAGCCCAATTACAAAATCTGGGTTACATGCATAACACTCTTAAAACAAAATCAAACCAAATCAAAACACAAACCAAAGAGATCCAAGAAGTCAAAGAATATCAATTGAGGATATGAAAAGATGGGGATAGCGTCTAATATTGCAATTTCTCTTTGAACATTGGGACAAATTTTGATGTTATCATCACGAAAGCGACTCTCCCCGATGAGTGGCTAAGACAGCTCAACCGGTTCCTGCTTGATGTAATGGGTCACTCTCCTAGGTGGCAAACAGTCAGAAACCACGTCCACTGTTAGAAAAACATTACACGTGTCAAGTCTTCCCTCCCAGTGATTGAGATCCTTGCATCAGTCTTTTTTCCCCGAACCTTTGATCTCATCACACGAGTTGATTTAAGAAGATAATATTGCTTTCATTGGAAAATATGTTTATTATGTGCATTAGTAGAAATTAATTAGCCTTATCTATTTGATGAATTATTGACCTAAGCTAGCTTTCTTATTACATGGCCACTAACTTTAACATGATAAAACTAACTGATAACTATGACCTGCGTGCACTGTTCTCAACTACTTGAACGAGACAACACTTGTGATCTGAAAACGACTAGAAAGCCAAAAATGGAGCTAATGAGAATAATACCACTAATAAAGATCGAAAACACTATGATTGTTAAGTTAGTAATAATGCTACAGGACATGGACAAATATCCAACGGTGTGAGGCGCTCTTATAGGAGCAGAGGGGTTAATGTAAGGATACTTTAGAGATTTCACAATTATCATTAATGCTTAAGATGTTTCCACATTAAAATAAATTCTGATAGGGATCCTGCTACTCGCAAATCGTCTCCTTCAACAATTAGTAGAGTAGTGATCCTTAAACCATTACTTACAGCGTAACATTAACTAGATACAATATTTTGAAAGTGTTTTCTCTGACTAGACAGTTGCCTAGACCGCTTTTTAAAATAATGATTGAATGCTACATTTTAGTTCGGGGCTGTTTGGTTCACTCAAAATTATATGATTTGGAGTGGAAAAGCAAGAACATGAACAAAAAGTGCATCTTTTTGCATTATACGATTCCAGATACTTTATTTATTTCAAAAAAAAATTTTAGAAAGGGTTTCTATAAAATGCAAAAAGTAACCCAATTTTAAGATTTTTGCCAAATCCCAAGGTTTGGAGAGAATTTGGGTAGAAAACTTACACATTGACACCACCTCAACATTCCCTTCTCTCTCTCTTTCTACCTCTCTTTTTCTAGTTTTGTTTTCCTATTTTTTGGGGTTTGAACCAGACATGAGATAACAAATTCTATAATTTGCTTTTTTAATATTGTACTAAATCAAATAAAAAATTAGCAATTCCTAAAAACCAATCAAAAGCAATGGGTTGATTTCTTATTGGGGATTCCAATTTCTATACTTTTAGGAAACGAGCCTGACAGCCCGTCAGCTGATTGTGCAAGGAAACACAAAAGCTATGTCTAGAAATACTAAAAAGGGGTTTCTCCCCCGAGATTCTTGTGTCTCCATCTTCAGTATCAATTCTGGTTACATGTAGTTGTAGCGCATTAGAGAACACACTACTATATACAAAAGCTTCCAGGCTTATGATAAAGAAAGAAGAATCCGTTCCTAATTGTGCACTTCTCTTCCGATGTTAGCAAGAGGAACAATATTACGTGCATAGAATTTTTTTCCCTCCTTCCTTCTATGAACTAGAGGAAAAGTATCAAATTCTTTATTATTCTCCTTTTTTGACGCAGCGCAGAAGTTGAAACCTCGGAATCCACCAAGGGGTGTTCTCTGAATCCACAAAGAACGATCTCCGAATCCACGAAGAACTT